>NC_069404.1:103999258-104046758 GCF_026875155.1 Cherax quadricarinatus
TATGGGGTTTCGAAATTCTTACAAGACTCCATCTCCTCGGATCCCCCTCCCACTTTCACCCCCCAACCCCAAAAATTTCTCGAAATACAATTTTTTGGATCCCCTATGGGGTTTTCGAATCTCCATCTCCTCGGATCAAATTTTTTTTGGATTCCCCCCTTAGGGGTTTTCGAAATTCTCCATCTCCTTGGATCAAGTTTTTTTGGATTCCCCCCTATGGGGTTTTCGAAATTCCTCGGATCAAGTTTTTGGAATCCCCCCTTAGGGGTTTTCGAAATTCTCCATCTCCTTGGATCAAGGTTTTTGGATTCTCCCCTATGGGGTTTCGAAATTCTTATGATCTCCTCGGATCAAGTTTTTTGGTTACCCCTCCTTTCACCCCCAAAAAATTTCTCAATATCAAAGTCTCCACTTCCTCGGATCCCCCTCCCACTTTCACCCTCATCTCAAAATTTCTCGATAATACAAGTTTTTTGGATCCCCCCTATGGGGTTTTCGAAATTCTCCATCTCCTTGGATCAAGTTTTTTGGATCCCCCTATGGGGTTTTCGAAATTCTCCTTGGATCAAGTTTTTTTGGATTCCCCCCTATATGGTTTTCGAAATTCTCCAATTCCTCGGATCAAGTTTTTTGGTTACCCCTCCTTTCACCCCCCCCCACCCCGAAAAAATTTCTCAATATCAAAGTCTCCACTTCCTCGGATCCCCCTCCCACTTTCACCCTCATCTCAAAATTTCTCGATAATACAAGTTTTTTTGGATCCCCCCTATGGGGTTTTCGAAATTCTCCATCTCCTTGGATCAAGTTTTTTGGATCCCCCCTATGGGGTTTTCGAAATTCTCCATCTCCTTGGATCAAGGTTTTTTGGATTGTCCCTCCTTCCACCCCCCCCACCCCAAAAATTTCTCAATATTACAAGTTTTTGCATTCCCCCTTATGGGGGTTTTCGAAATTCTCCATCTCCTTGGATCAAATTTTTAAGGTTCCCCCCTCCCACTTTCACCCCCAACCCCAAAATTTCTCGATAATACAAGTTTTGGATTCCCCCCTATGGGGGTTTCGAAATTCTTTTGATCTCCTCGGATCAAGTTTTTCTCGAAATCAAAGTCTCCATCTCCTTGGATCAAATTTTTGGATTACCCCTCTCACTTTCACTCCCACCCCAAAATTTCTCGATAATACAAGTTTTTTTGGATTCCCCCCTATGGGGTTTTCGAAATTCTCCAATTCCTCGGATCAAGTTTTTGGAATCCCCCCTCTGGGTATAAGCATTCAAAATAGACTCCTCCTATGGGGGCATGCTTACTACAGGTCTAAACATCTTCCCCTTATTATTTTAAAATGAACTAAAAGTTTCCTCTCATTAATTAAGTTAAATGAATTAAGAAGGGTGTTTACTCGGCGGTCAGTATTCCGCTCATTAATGTGTTTACTCGACGGTCAGTGACGTCACGCGATGACCCCCACACACACACAGGCTGAATCATGACGACCCTTTTAGTTCATTCAAGTTAATAAGGGGATATAGTACCTACATCTTAGGGAAAACATTTTCATCATCAGAAAGTCACATTTTTTGTTTCGATAATACCCACAACAATCCAACAATTTCTTTACAACACAAGTCTAGACATTTTTCTCGTTTTAAATATTTCATCTCAGGTCACTCCCCCACGAAGTAAACCTCCTCCCCACCCTCCCGAACCCTCACACTCCAACAAACACCTCACAATTTTCACTCATAACCCCCAATTTTTTCGTTTTAACCCTTTTAGTTCATTAAAGTTAATTAGGGGATACAGTTTCATCAGAAAGTCACCACAACACTTATAACCACTTTTCGTTTAAATTTACTAGTCACAATTTTACATATTACGAAGTTAATACGCACTTTTACTTTGAACACCTTCAAAACACTCTCTTAAATCATTTGAATACTCACAAAAATACCTTTATACATTTCCAAACAACACTGAAATACTCCAAAACATCATTCGAACACCCCCAAAATCACCTCTGAATACTCCCAGAACACCTTCTTTAAGTACTCTTGCACATCATTTGAACACCTTTATAAATACTCTCATTATCATTTGTACACCTTCAAAAAAAAACCTTTGAATACTCACATAAACCCTTGACACCTTCAAAACACCTTTGAACACCTTCAAAACACCCTTGAACACTTGATCACTTTAAAAAAAAAATTTGAACACACTCAAAACACCTTTTGAACACCCTTTTAACATTTCCAAAACACTATTTGAGTACTCCCAATAAGATTTGACATCTCTAATTTATCTGCACTTACACATTTCATTAAATTACAACTCATCCCTCAGTCTCAGACTAGGCATTTTTCGTTTTTACCCTTTTTGTTCATTAAAGTTATTAAGGGGACACAATACATCAGAAAAAGTCACAAAACTAACTAAACACTTTACTTTGAACACCCCAAAAACACTCTCATAATCATTTGTTTCCCTTCAAAAAACACCTTTGAATACTCCATAAAACACCTTGAACACCTTCAAAACACCTTTGATAACCTCAAAACACCTTTGAACACCTTCAAAACACCCTTGAACACCTTGATCACCTTCAAAAAAAAAACATTTGAACACACTCAAAAAACCTTTTTAACACCTTTGAACACCTTTGAACATTTCCAAACAACACTGAAACACTTCCAAAAACACCATTTGATTTCTCCAATTACACCACTGAATATACTAAAACACCACTGAATACACTCAAAACACCACCAAAATCACCATGAAACACTTCCAAAAAACACCTTTGAATACTCACATAAACACCCTTGAACACCTTCAAAACACCTTTGAATAACCTCAAAACACCTTTGAATACTCACATAAACACCCTTGAACACCTTCAAAACACCTTTGAATAACCTCAAAACACCTTTGAACACCTTCAAAACACCCTTGAACACCTTCAAAACACCCTTGAACACCTTCAAAAAACATCATTTGAACACCTTCATAAGTACTCTCATAATCATTTGTACACCTTCAAAAAACACCTTTGAATACTCACATAAACACCCTTGAACACCTTCAAAAAACACCTTTTTAATAACCCCAAACACCTTTGAATACTCACATAAACACCCTTGAACACCCCCAAACCTCTCATAATCATTGTACACCTTCAAAAAACACCTTTGAATACTCACATAACACCCTTGAACACCTTCAAAACACCTTTGAAATATCGTTTTTTAAACTAATTTCATCACAACCCACTTATATCATCTTTTTTTTCGGTATCTCTAATTCGAATACATTACCCACATCCTCATCAATTACAATTTATTCACATTTTTTTTCCCCTTTTTTTTACTACTAAAATTCTAATAAAATAATACTCTCCCTACCCATCTCCTTGTATCAATAAATTAATAATTATACTCGCATCAACTACCCAACTATTGCGAATGTTTTCAACACCCCCTCCATTCTTTTTCCCAATATATATAACTTTCAATCTATAATTTCTTTTTTTAAAATATTCACACATTACTTTATATTCAGTATCTCTCAATATTTCTATCATTACTACCCTCCATACCCTCTCCCATCTTACCGCATTTCGTCATATCACTCACCATCTCACAACACACCTCTCTGACACACACAAAAAAATCACATTTCTCATCCACAAATGCATCTCAAATCCACTAAAATCACTGTAACCAAGATATTCACACACACACACACATCTTACCTAACCTAACCTTACCTAACTAACCTACCCTAAATACCTAAAAAAAAACTTAACCTAACTAACCTATCCTAACCTTACCTAACTTATCCTACCTAACCCAACCAACTTACCTAGATAAGTTAGATAAGTTGTACATATCTCAAGGGGTTTTGTCAAAGTTTGTCCATACAACAGAAGTAGCTTTTTCAGATCACTGGGAGGTAGTGGCAAGAGTGAGGTGGGAGGTCTCTAGCTAGTATCTCTAGGGATAAAAAAAAAACCTGGAAGTTAAATACAAGTGTGTTAGGAATGAGGAGGGGTTGGAGGGTTTTACAGCATGGGGGGGGTTAAGGGAGAAGGTAAAAGGGGTGGAGGATGTGGTGCATGGTGGAAGGCGTGATAAGGATATGGATTCGGCATTTTATGTGTGGGAAAGGAAAAAGAATCAATTCTTTAAAATATGGGATTGTTAACTATTTGAGAGGACAGTTAATGGGGTGTTTTTGTAAGGGGGGCGGTGGCGGTGTCGTTCTAGGAGACATTATGGTAATTATGGGAGGTTGTGGCAAATTCCAGGACGAGAGGTTCAAGCGGTGAGGGTAAGGGGCGATAGGCCATTCGGGTCGTGAGTATTGCGTAGGCAAAACAATGGACGTAGGCATCGGACTATTCCATGGTGGAGGGTTCATGGTCTTTTTTTTTATTTTTTAATTTGTTTTTTTTTGGGTTTGTCTTTTGAGGTGGGTGGGTCTAGGGTGGGTCCAGGTTATACAATCTACAGATGGGATGGGGGGTTTGCAGATAAGTGGTATGAGCAGTTATTGGCAAGGGAAGAGGTAGGAGCTGGGGATTTAGAAACAAGGTGTGTGGTGTAGTGCGATATGTCGGTTGGGAAACAGTGATAGGGAAGCATCTGGGTGGGGAAATAACTGAGGAGGAAATATGGGAGGGGCCCTTAAGTGAAATGCAAAGGTAAGCATGGGAATCGATGGACTACCGGCAGAGTTCTATCAACAGCATTGGGCGCAGATGAGGGGGCTTTTGGTTAAGGTTATTTAATTTAATGGAAGGAGAGGAGCAAGTTGGAAGAAAAGTGGCAATGGCTGTAGTAGTCTTGGTATCGAAGGGTCTGGGGCAGCATACACTTAGGGACTTACCGGCAATATCGTTGTATGACACGGATTTAAGTCGTTTGCTAAGAATTTAGGAAATAGGTTTTTTAAATGCGTAGTAGGGGGGGGGGGTCATTCGAAAACTCAGTTTGGGTTGCCGGGAGGTCTATGGTGGAGGGGATGGGTTACTATGGGATTTTTGAAGAAAAAGGGGGGAAGGGCGGGCTGGTTGCCCTAGATGGCACGGAGACTATGACAGATGGAGCTAGAAGCATTGAGAGTATCCTTTGGGCAAGGGTTTTGGGGAAGGAAATAGTGGATGGGTAGATGTGTTATATATCCATGGGCTATGGGGAGGGGTACAGATTAATGAAAGAGTGGGGGGGGAGAGAATTGTAATGAGTAGGGGACTTCGACAGCGGGTGTCCTTTGTCACAGCTATTGTTTGTGTGATACAGGACCCCTTTTATAGAATGGTGGAGCAGCAAATGTGGCATTAGTGAGGAGTATGGCGTGGTGTGGGAGGGTTTGGCAGATCTATAGGGTATGTAGATGAATACTGTTCTGGTTAGGAGGGGATGTCAGTGGGCGCCTTAGATGGGGTAGTCAAGCATGTTCGCAGATGCAACTGCGTATGAGAGTGAATTTAGAAAAAGTCCTTGGTATGGGATTAGAAGCTGGTGGTGGGTTGGTGGGGTGTTCAGTCGTGATGAGGCAAGTGACTTAATAAAAAAATTGGGGTCTTATCTATGCAGATGATCTGGTATGCTGCAACCATTGGAAAACTCAGATATGTTGGTGACCAGGATTCTGCGTCGCTTGCGAGCATTGCGGCCTTATCATTTGAGCCCCGTGTGAAACCGACAGCACTGCATTGTTATAACGTCTTATTTGTATAGTAAGGGATGGAAACGGCAGCCATGTTCCCTTTACTGGGCCACGGCAATTGTGAACATACTTAGAAAGATTTTTTAATTCTTGTGGTGAGGGCTGTGAAGGCTTAAAATGGATATGGTACATTACTTGTGCATTAGGGGGTTGGGTTGAGGGATTTAAAGCGGAGGGTCAAATGTATCTTCATAAGAGGGAGGTGTTGAGGGAAGGTTTGGGTGGGGGTGTCAGATACTGTAGATTGTAAAACAATTGTATATGAGGTAGAGTTGCGGAGTATGAAATGGTTTTAAGGGGGTCTGGTGTTGGCTCGGGATATGAGGAAGGTAAAAATAGGTAGGCTGTGTAGGATGTTAGTGGGGAGAGTTGTGGCACCGGTAGAGGGGATTTTCACATGTATGACTGGGAAGTATATTGGGTAGGTTTAGTAGGTTGAGGTTACAAACCCCGTGGGCGCTGAAGTGATGTATCGTTTTTGCATGGGATTTTTTACCGTCGGGTGTGGTTTTTACGGGATAGACCGATGGTGAGGGGAGAGAGGGTCTGTGGAATATGTGTGGGGAGGATTCGGCCTGTGTTTGTGGTGCATTTTGTGGAGGGATGGGGGAGCGGTCAGGGGTTGGTTGAGCAGGGTGCTGCATAGGGGTAAGGGGTAAAGGCTTTTCTAGGTTCTGTGGGCATTAGTCTACGTTGGAGGGGGTATGGATGAGAGTATCATTAGGGCTGTGGGGTACATTATGGTAGTTTATATTTTACATATCGTGGGGACATGTGAGGAAGTGGGGAAAGGTGTGTAGTTGTGTAGCGGCGGTGTTACGGTTACATTTTATAAAAACGTTGTATCAAAAAGGGATATTTATGGGCGGAGGTAGTAAAGGGATTTTCCAGTGGGATACAGTGAACTAACGTTTAGGGGTTTTATTAGACTTGTAATTAGGAAGGAGGAGGGAGAGATAGAGATGGTGTATGTACTGTGGGAAGGGATGTCAGGGTATGAAACAGGGGGTCGCCTGCTTTGGGGCTGACAGTGCTAAGGTTGTGTGTAATTTGTTGGGAGTGCGAGTTGTTGAATAACGCACTTTTTTCTGAAGGTGTTAGAAATTATTATCACTGGCTGTTATTGTACCTCGGTTGAGGTGACCTTGTGTTTATCCTTTTATCTAACACACTTTTGGTATTTTTGATATTCAATGTAATGTGTCTTGGTGTTAGTTGTGAACACGAGGATTATATATTACTTATGGGTTATCCTAATGTATTGTAAGGATGTAAGTATGCATGTTAGTATATAAAATCTTTGATTGTTTATGGGTATTTAGGAGGTAGGGTGTGGATGGTGTGGTTTGGGAGGAATAGCGCCATTGAGGATCTGGGAATGGAGTCTTGCCTGTAGAGATTTTTGTTCTGTATCCATACGTGTCTACCTATATTATGTATTTTGTGCATAATTTAAAATGAACAATGTAACTGGTCATAATATGACGGATTTCATACCTATTTTCAAGTAGTGGTTGTTTAGGTATTGTTAAATATAATGTAAGTATTGCCTGGTTGTTCTGCTTAATTTGTTACAGATGTTTTTCATAAGTTCATTATACATGATTAGTGAACGGGTTTTGATATTGTGATAGCCAGGTGAAACTGGACAGTTTTCACTGTGAGGGGAGGGTAGGGAGGGGTAGCAATCTCTGCACTAGCCGGTCATTGCGAAACGCATGGTCACAATAATTTTTAGATGTTAATGTTGTCATTCTCTGTAGGATGTGATGTACAGATTATCTCCGGCAGTGTAAATAATCTGTCTGCAGGAGGGAACAAAACACTGAGTGATAAATTTATTTATTTTGGTAGGTTTATGTATATAGCGTGTTATTAGCTGATATATATTATGAAGATGCTAATTAACATCATTGACATGTTTTGGTGGTTATGACTGGTGACGGCAGACACAGTTCCTGGGGCATGTGTGTGTGTGTGGGGGGGGGGGGTTGGGGATTGAAGCGTCAACGGTAGTGTATTAACTCCACCACCATGAACGATATTGATTATTACCATAGGGTATATGAAGGCTAGGGTGTGGATTGTGTTGTATGGAGGAGTAGGAGCCATCTTGTTCAGACATTACTTGTATTTATAGTGTCAGCCGTTTACGGGCTGGATTGTGTTTATATATTTTGTCATTGAAGTTTTTAATGTTCTTATAAATGTTTAAATATAAGGGATGTGCCACTGTGTATACTAATGTGAAAGTGGAATGTTTTCACGGAGGGGGAAGGAAGTGTAAACATTACTGAGTAGGTATCTATCGTTTTTTATACGACCATCTGGGTCTCTTTTCCCTCCCCCCCCCCCCCTTTTGTCACCCCGATGTGAAGCAAGGACGTTACGTTCGATTTGAGTGAAGTCAGTTCTGATGTCATTATATATGTGCTCATTTCAGTAGTTTGTGTAATCACAGTTGATTATTGCTCCCCGCCTGTATCTTGTTACATATTAATTTATGTACCCATATATATTTTGTACCTAAGTTTTAATAAAATATAAAAAAACTGCAAAAGGAATGAGCAATTCGCCAGCAATGTTGTAGATATAGTTTGGGAAGATTTAGGAGATTATGCTCAGACACCAACCACCTCACCCGTACTGGTGGCATATAACCCACTGAAACTTGCTTTGTAATGCATGCAACAACCAGCAATAACAAGACTGACAGGCAATACAAAAGGCGATAGCGATGCATTCCGACCGATACCAAGACCAGCTCTACTTCCAGTTCCAGCTCCTGGACAGGCCCCCATATTATGATCATAGGTAATGAATTGCCTGTGAGACCGTGTCATAATGGGAATTGGAGCAAATAAACTCAGCAGTAGATTATAATGTATATTTGCCTTCACCCACTATATACAGGTAAGTACACTATGTACAATATGTACAGATAGAATAAGTGTACACCACGGTGACAGATGGCAAGCAGAAACCAGAGTGCACTGTAATCATCCAGCAGGTAGGCAAGTCTGCCAATGCTTACCGCAAGTGAACCACGTTGCTTCAGCTTTGGTGGGCTTGCCTGTGATTGGTCAATGAGCCAATGTACTGATTTAACGATGGGTACCCCATCGATTAAATCCTTAGCACCGGATTGCTGGGTGGGAGGCAGCCTGCATGGGAGTGTGACGTACACTGAATAAATTATAACATACTCTTTGCATGCCACACCCAGTCTGAAGTTACCCAGTCTATATTTACCCAGACTGGAGTTAACCAGTCTGTAATTACTCTGTAGTTGTCCAGTCTAGAATTACCCAGTCTGAAGTTACTCAGACAAAAGTTGCCTAATATGTAGTTAACCAGTCTAGAGCTAACAAATTTGGAGTTACCCAGCCTGGAGTTAACTTGTCTGGAATTAACCAGTCTAGAGTTACCCAGTCTGGAATTAACCAGTCTGGAATTACCTAGTCTGGAGTTAGCCAGTATGGAGTTAGCCAGTCTGGAGTTAGCCAGTCTGGAGTTAGCCAGTCTGGAGTCAACCAGTCTGGAGTTACGTCACTCAGGAAATGCTACAAATAACTTTTGGAAATCGTTTATCAGAAAAGAGATCTTTAGCAATTAGTGTGTCAGAGAATAGATACTCGGCAATCAGTGTCAGAAGAGAGATACCTGGCAATCAGTTTCAGAGGAGAGATACTTGGTAATCATTGTGTCAGTTGGAGAGTATTGGTAATCATTGTGTCAGAGGAGACTCTATTGACCGCGGGTTCAATCCCGGCCGGGGGTATGGTTTATTTGCAATCGTGTCATTACGATTTCTTAAGTCATGTTGACGGCAGTGAAGGGACTTGAGCTAGAGTTCGTCACGGCCACGCTAGCTGGAGATTCGTCTGTAAAAACTTGCATTTGTGGTCACAGAGGTGCCTGTGCTAACTTTCCTATGGTGTAGAAATATACCTAGTTGGATGAATCTTATTGTGGCTAGCTGGTCTAGTGGCTAACGCGGCGGGCTGGAGTTTTGAGACTCTATGACCGCGGGTTCAATCCCGACCGGGGGTATGGTTGGTTTGGTAATCAGTGTTAGAGGAGAGATACTTGGTAATCATTGTGTCAGAGGAGAGATACTTGGTGATCATTGTGTCAGAGGAGAGATACTTGGTAATCATTGTCAGAGGAGAGATACTTGGTGATCATTGTGTCAGAGGAGAGATATTTGGTAATCTTTGTCAGAGGAGAGATGCTTGTTACTCATTGTGTCGGAGGAAAGATATTTGGTAATCATAGTCAGGAGAGCGACTTGTTAATCATTTGTGTCAGAGGAGAGTACTGGTAATCTTTGTGTCAGAGGAGAGATACTTGGTAATCATTGTGTCAGAGGAGAGATACTTGGTAATCATTGTATCAGAGGAGAGATACTTGGTAATCATTGTATCAGAGGAGAGATACTTGGTACATTGTATCAGGGAGGAGATACTGGTAATCTTTGTGTCAGAGGAGAGATACTTGGTAATCATTGTGTCAGAGGAGAGATACTTGGTAATCATTGTGTCAGAGGAGTGATACTTGCGTAATCATTTGTGTCAGAGGGAGAGTTACTTGGTAATCATTGTATCAGAGGAAGGATACTTGGTAATCAGTGTTAGAGGAGAGATACTTGTAGTCATTGTGTCAGAGGAGAGATACTTGGTAGTCATTGTATCAGAGGAGCTACTTGTTAATCTTTGTATCAGAGAAGTAGATACTTGGTAATCATTGTGTCAGAGGAGAGATACTTGGTAATCATTGTGTCAGAGGAGAGATACTTGGTAATCATTGTGTCAGAGGAGAGATACTTGGTAATTTCATTGTGCAGGGAGAGATACTTGGTAATCATTGTGTCAGAGGAGAGATACTTGGTAATCATTGTGTCAGAGGAGAGATACTTGGTAATCATTGTGTCAGAGGAGAGATACTTGGTAATCATTGTATCAGAGGAAGGATACTTGGTAATCAGTGTTAGAGGAGAGATACTTGTAGTCATTGTGTCAGAGGAGAGATACTTGGTAGTCATTGTATCAGAGAAGAGATACTTGGTAATCATTGTATCAGAGGAGAGATACTTGGTAATCATTGTGTCAGAGGAGAGATACTTGGTAATCATTGTGTCAGAGGAGAGATACTTGGTAATCATTGTGTCAGAGGAGAGATACTTGGTAATCATTGGTCAGAGGAGAGATACTTGGTAATCATTGTGTCAGAGGAGAGATTACTGGTAATCATGGTGTCAGACGAGAGATACTTGGAAATCCAGTGTTAGAGGAGAGATACTTGGTAATCATTGTGTCAGCGAGTGATACTTGGTATTCATTGTGGTCAGAGGAGAGATACTTGGTAATCATTGTGTCAGACGATAGATTCTTGGTAATCATTGTGTCAGAGAGATATTTGGTAATCATTGTGTCAGACGAGAGATTCTTGGCAATCATTGTCAGAGGAGAGATACTTGGTAATCATTGTGTCAGAGGAGAGATACTTGGTATAAGTGTCAGAGGAGAGAATACTTGTTATCAATGCGTAGAGGAGAGATACTGGTAATAAGTGTAGAGGAGAGTTATTGGTAATAAGTGTCGGAGGAGAGATATTTGGTAATAAGTGTCAGAGGAGAGATACTTGGTAATTATTGTGTCTGATGAGACATACTTGGTAATCATTGTGTCAGAGGAGAGATACTTGGTAATTATTGTGTCAGAGGAGACATACTTGGTAATCATTGTGTCAGAGAAGAGATACTTGGTAATCAGTGTCAGAGGAGAGATACTTGGTGATCATTGTCAGAGGAGAGATACTTGGTAATCATTGTGTCAGAGAAGAGATACTTGGTAATCAGTGTCAGAGGAGAGATACTTGGTAATCATTGTCAGAGAAGAGATACTTAGCAATCAGTGTCAGAGGAGAGATATGTGGTAATCATGGTGTCAGAGGAGAGATACTTGGTAATCATTGTCAGAGGAGAGATACTTGGCAATCAGTGTCAGAGGAGAGATATTTGATAATCATTGTGACAGAGGAGAGATACTTGGTAATCATTGTTAGAGGATAGATACTTAGCAATCAGTGTCAGAGGAGAGGTACTTGGCAATCAGTGTGTGATAGGAGAGATACTTTGCAGTATGTCAACGAAGAGATACTTGCAATCTATATATCAGAGAAGAGATACTTGTCAATCAGTGTATCAGAGAAAAGATACTTGACAATGAGTCAGAGAAGAGATACTTGGTAATCAATGTGTCAGAGAAGAGATACTTGACAAACAATGTGTCAGAAAGAGATACTTGACAGTCAATGTGTCAGAGAAGAGAGACCTGACAATCAATGTGTCAGAGAAAAGATACTTGACAATCAATGTGTCATAGAAGATGTTCTTGGCAGTCAGGATTTTATTCATCACATATGAAAAACTAACATTAGGGTTGGTAGCGGCTTCCTGGAGCCAACAAAACAATCATACACCAAGACTTTATTCATAATTTGCGGATGTTTGCCATCATGCTGGTCACTGAATAACAGCTGAACTATGATGGTAGGTTCAGAGAGATAAATTCAACAGTGCTAGAGGAAACGAGATCAGAAGTAACATGGATAAAAAAAAATAAATTATTCTCACAAGCTGACACACGGACAATGGAACAAGCTTTGAAACTGAATACTCCAATCAACCAGAAAGGTACGTGACGGAACCTCTTCAGCTTGTGGACTTCATCAGGTGAAGAGGTAATGAAGGATATGTTGCTGGCTTGTTTATCAGGGAAATTTACCTGGCACGTGTCTTTCTCAGTGGTGTCATTTTATGACATCATTGTCATAATGGTGCCAAATTGACATAATGGTGTCAAAATGATGTCATAAAACGATACCATTGTCATTTTTATGACACAGTGGAGGGAGCACGGCATGATAGTGGCTAAGGGCATCTGAAGGTGAGTATTACGTACATCAGTAATGATGTGCCAAGTGATGTACGTAATTTTTTCCTCTTGTGTTGCTCAGAATTATTGCAAAAATGCCCTGAGCTAGCGACTACCACGAGTGTCCTCGGATCACGAATAACATTTAGCTCTGCTAGGCGCGTGATCTTTGAAGGATCGCTGGTTAAGTGGACACGGTAATGTGAACGTTGTTCCGTCTCTTGAGGTGGGAAAATGTGTCGCAGGATCTAATCTCGTCTGGTCGCGGTTTGGTAAATATACATACATTCATACATACACACACACACACACACACACACACACACACACACACACACACACACACACACACACACACACACACACACACACACACACACACACACATATATATATATATATATATATATATATATATATATATATATGTCGTGCCGAACAGGCAGAACTTGCGATCTTGGCTTAAATAGCAACGCTCATTTGTCATATAGGACAAGCGAAATTTGTGTATGCAATAATTTCGCCAAAATCATTCTGAACCTAACGAAAAAATATATTTCACTGTGTTTGTTTAGTATTAAATTATTGTAAACAAATCTAAAATATATTTAGTTGGGTTAGGCTAAAATAAATTGTTCTTGTTACAATAAGGTTAGGTAAGTTTTCTAAGATTCTTTTGGAGCAAAATTAAAATTTTTTACATTAACATTAATGAAAAAAATATATCTTTGAACGTATAAAGTAAAATTTTAGAAAGGACTTAAATTTAAATGAGTTCTTGCTAAATGACCAGTTTTACATATTCGGCACGATATATATATATATATATATATATATATAATATATATATATATATATATATATATATATATATATATATATATATATATATATGTCGTGCCGAATATGTAAAACTGGTCAGTTAGCAAGAACTCCTTTAAAATTAAGTCCTTTCTAAAATTTTCTCTTATACGTTTAAAGATATATTTTTTTCATTAATGCTGATGTAAAAATTTATAATTTTGCACCAAAAGGAACTTAGAAAACTTACCTAACCTTATTATAACAAGCGCAATTTATTTTAGCCTAACCCAACTAAATTATTTTAGATTTGTTTACAATAATTTAATACTTAACAAACACAGTGAAATAAATTTTTTTTCGTTAGGTTCAGAATGATTTTGGCGAAATTATTGCATACACAAATTTTCACTTGTCCTATATGGCAAGATGAACGTTGCTTTTAAGCCAAGATCGCAAGTTCTGCCTATTCGGCACGACATATATATATATATATATATATATATATATATATATAATATATATATATATATATATATATATAAATATATGTATATATATATATATATATATATATATATATATATATATATATATATATATATATATATATATATATATATATATATATATCGTGCCGAATATTAAAACTGGTCATTTAGCAAGAACTCATTTAAATTTAAGTCCTTTCTAAAATTTTACTTTATACGTTCAAAGATATATTTTTTTCATTAATGTTAATGTAAAAAATTTTAATTTTGCTCCAAAAGAATCTTAGAAAACTTACCTAACCTTATTGTAACAAGAACAATTTATTTTAGCCTAACCCAACTAAATATATTTTAGATTTGTTTACAATAATTTAATACTAAACAAACACAGTGAAATATATTTTTTTCGTTAGGTTCAGAATGATTTGGCGAAATTATTGCATACACAAATTTTCGCTTGTCCTATATGACAAGATGAGCGTTGCTATTTAAGCCAAGATCGCAAGTTCTGCCAGGTAGTAGGTTGGTAGACAGCAACCACCCAGGGAAGTACTACCGTCCTGCCAGATGACTGTGAAACAGAAACCTGTAACTGTTTTGCATGATGGTAGGATTGCTGGTTTTCTTTTTCTGTCTCATAAACACGCTAGATAACAGGGATATCTTGCTACTCCTACTTACACTTTGGTCACACTTCACAGACACGCACATGCATGTATATATATACATACATCTAGGTTTTTCTCCTTATTCTAAATAGCTCTTGTTCTTTTTTATTTCTTTTTATTGTCCATGGGGAAGTGGAATAGAATCTTTCCTCCGTAAGCTATGCGTGTCGTATGAGGCGACTAAAATGCCGGGAGCAATGGGCTAGTAACCCTTCTCCTGTATACATTTACTAAAAAAGAGAAGAAGAAAAACTTTATAAAACTGGGTTGTTTAAATGTGCGTGGATGTAGTGCGGATGACAAGAACAGATGATTGCTGATGTTATGAATGAAAAGAAGTTGGATGTCCTGGCTCTAAGCGAAACAAAGCTGAAGGGGGAAAGGAAGTTTCGGGTGGGGGAAATAAAGGGGGATTAAATCTGGAGTATCTGAGAGAGTTAGAGCAAAGGAAGGGGTAGCAGTAAAGCTAAATGTCAGTTATGGAAGGAGAAAAGAGAATATGAATGTGTAAATTCGAGAATTATGTGGATTAAAGTAAAGGTTGATGCGAGAAGTGGGTCATAATAAGCTTGTATGCACCTGGAGAAGAGAGGAATGCAGAGGAGAGAGAGAGATTTTGGGAGATGTTAAGTGAATGTATAGAGCCTTTGAACCAAGTGAGAGAGTAATTGTGGTAGGGACCTGAATGCTAAAGTAGGAGAAACTTTTAGAGAGGGTGTGGTAGGTAAGTTTGGGGTGCCAGGTGTAAATGATAATGGGAGCCCATTAAATTGAACTTTGTATAGAAAGGGGTTTATTATAGGTAATACATTTTTTTAAGAAAAAGAGGATAAATTAAGTATACACGATATGATGTAGGGCGAAATGACAGTATTTTTGTTGGATTATGTATTGGTAGATAAAAGACTGTTGAGTAGACTTCTGGATGTACATGTTTATAAAAGGGGCCACAGATATATCAGATCACTTTCTATTTGTAGCTACACTGAGAATAAAAGGTAGAGGGGATACAAGGAGAATAGAAGCATCAGGGAAGAGAGAGGTGAAGGTTTATTAAACTAAAAGAGGAGGCAGTTAGGGTAAGATATAAAAGCTATTGGAGGATAGATGGGCTAATGAGAGCATAGGCAATGGGGTCGAAGGGGAATGGGGTAGGTTTAAAAATGAAAGTGTTAGAGTGTTCAGCAGAAGTTTGTGGTTACGGGAAAAGTGGGTGCAGGAGGGAAGAGGAGCGTTTGGTGGAATGATGATGTAAAGAGAGTAGTAACGGAGAAAAAGTTAGCATTTTGAGAATTTTTTTACAAAGTAGAAGTGATGCAAGGAGGGAAGAGTATATGGAGAAAAAGAGAGAGGTTAAGAGAGTGGTGAAGCAATGAAAAAAAGAGAGCAAATGAAAAGAGTGGGTGAGATGTTATCAACAAATTTTTGAAAATAAGAAAAAAGTTTTGGAGTGAGATTAACAAGTTAAGGAAGCCTAGAGAACAAATGGATTTGTCAGTTAAAAATAGGAGAGGATAGTTTTTTAAATGGAGAGTTAGAGGTATTGGGAAGATGGAGGGAATATTTTGAGGAATTGTTAAATGTTGATGAAGATAGGGAAGCTGTGATTTCGTGTATAGGGCAAGGAGGAATAACATCTTGTAGGAGTGAGGAAGAGCCAGTTGTGAGTGTGGGGAAGTTCGTGAGGCAGTAGGTAAAATGAAAGGGGGTAAAGGCAGCCGGGATTGATGGGATAAAGATAGAAAGGGTTAAAAGCAGGGGGGGATATAGTTTTGGAGTGGTTTGGTGCAATTATTTAATAAATGTATGGAAGAGGGTAAGGTACCTAGGGATTGGCAGAGAGAAATGCATAGTTCCTTTGTATAAAAGGCAAAGGGGATAAAAGAGAGTGCAAAAATTATAGGGGGATAAGTCTGTTGAGTGTACCTGGTAAAGTGTATGGAGAGTTATAATTGAAAGAATAAGAGTAAGACGGAGAATAGGAAAAGCAGAGAACAAGGAGGCTTTAGGAAAGGTAGGGGGTGTGTGGACCAGGTTTTTACAGTGAAACATATAATGAACAGTATTTAGATAAGGCTAAAGAGGTCTTTGTGGCATTTATGGATTTGGAAAAGGCGTATGACAGGGTGGATAGGGGGGGCAATGTGGCAGATGTTGCAAGTGTATGGTGTAGGAGAGGTTACTGAAAGCAGTGAAGATTTTTTACGAGGATATGAGGCTCAATTAAGTATGTAGAAAAGAGGGAAATTTTTTCCCAGTAAAAGTAGGCCTTAGCCCAAGGATGTGTAAATGTAAACCGTGGTTGTTTAATATATTTATAGATGGGGTTGTAAGAGAAGTAAATGCGAGGGTCTTGGCAAGAGGCGTGGAGTTAAAAGATAAAGAATCACACACAAAGTGGGAGTTGCCCACAGCTGCTCTTTGCTGATGACACTGTGCTCTTGGGAGATTCTGAAGAGAAGCTGCCGAGATTGGTGGATGAATTTGGTGGGGTGTGCAAAAGAAGAAAATTAAAGGTGAATACGGGAAAGAGTAAGGTTATGAGATAAGAAAAAGATTGGGTGATGAAAGATTGAATATCAGATTGGAGGGAGAGAGTAGGGAAAGGAGGTGAACGTATTCAGATATTTGGGAGTGGACGTGTCAGCGGATGGGTCTATGAAAGATGAGGTGAATCATAGAATTGATGAGGAAAAAGAGTGAGTGGTGCACTTAGGAGTCTGTGGAGACAAAGAACTTTGTCCTTGGAGGAAAAGGGGGGAATGTATGAGAGTATATTTTTTACCAACGTTTCTTATATGGGTGTGAAGCATGGGTGATGAATGTTGCAGCTAGGAGAAGTTGGAGGCAGTGGAGATGTCAGTCTGAGGGCAATGTGTGGTGTGAATATAATGCAGAGAATTCGTAGTTTGGAAGTTAGGGGGAGGTGCGGGTTTACCAAAACTGTTGTCCAGAGGGCTGGGGAAGGGTTGTTGAGGTGGTTCGGACATGTAGAGAGAATGGAGCGAAACAGAATAACTTCAAGAGTGTATCAGTCTGTAGTGGAAGGAAGGCGGGGTAGGGGTCGGCCTAGGAAGGGTTGGAGGGAGGGGTAAAGGAGGTTTTGTGTGCGAGGGGCTTGGACTTCCAGCAGGCATGCGTGACGTGTTTGATAGGAGTAAAATGGAGACAAATGGTTTTTAATACTTGACGTGCTGTTGGAGTGGGGAGCAAAGTAACATTTATGAAGGGATTCAGGGAAACCGGCAGGCCGGACTTGAGTCCTGGAGATGAGAAGTACAGTGCCTCACTCTGAAGAAGGGGTGTTAATGTTGCAGTTTAAAAACTGTAGTGTAAAGCACCCTTCTGGCAAGACAGTGATGGATGAATGATGGTGAAAGTTTTTCTTTTTCGGGCCCCCCTGCTTGGTGGGAATCGGCCAGTTTTGATAATAAAAAAATAAAAATAATATATATATATATAAAATTTTATATATTATATATATATATATATATATATATATATATATATAAAATATATAATATTCATTTACAGTTAAGTCGTTTGTAAAATTTTCTCTTATACATTAAAAAATATATTTTTTTTTTCATTTATGTTAATGTAAAAATTAAAAATTGTGTAACAAACGAGCATTTGGGAAAAATTACCTAACCTTATTATAACAAGCGCAATTTAGTTTAGCCTAATCCAACTAAATATAATTTAGATAAGTTTATTATAATTTAATAATCAAACACAATGGAATATTTTTTTTTTTTCGTTAGGTTCAGAATGATTTTTGCGAATTTATTGCATACACAAATTTTCGCTTGGCTTATTCGGCAAGAAGAGCGTTGCTATTTAAGCCTAAATCGCACGTAACCTCTGTTAGTGAGGTCACCAGTGTTTAGCTCGTGGTTGGAGGTCTCGGGCCTCTCACATAAACATTGACCAACTTACACGCATTTGTTCCAACACTGTATATTCCATAAATTAGTGGGAGTGTCTCAGGTGATTCAAACTGGCGATTTGAGGCACTAAACTACAGACCTGTATCACTAACGTGTATAGTATGCAAGGTCATGGAGAAGATCATCAGGAGGAGAGTGGTGGAGCACCTGGAAAGAAACAAGTGTATAATTGACAAACAGCACGGTTTCAGGGAAGGAAAATCCTGTGTCACAAACCTACTAGAGTTTTATGACAAGGTGACAGAAGTAAGACAAGAGAGAGAGGGGTGGATCGACTACATTTTTTTGGACTGCAAGAAGCCTTCGACACAGTTCCTCACAAGAGGTTACTGCCAAAAGCTAGAGGATCAGGCACACATAACAGAAAGGCACTGCAAAAGGATCAGAGAATACCCGACAGGGGGGCAACAACGAGCATGGTACGTGACGAGGTGTCAGAGTGGGCGCCTGTGACAAGCGGGGTTCCACAGGGGTCAGTCCTAGGACCTGTGCTGTTCTTGGTATATTTTGAAAAGACATAACGGAAGGGATTTGACTCAGAAGTGTCCTTGTTTGCAGATGTTGTGAAGTTAATGAAAAGAATCAAATCGGATGAGGATCAGGCAGGGCTACAAAGAGACCTGGACAGGCTACCCAACCTGGTCCAGCAACTGGCTCCTTGAGTTTTAAAACCCTGCCAAATGCAAAGTCATGAAGATTGGGGAAGGGCAAAGAAGACCGCAGACACAATATAGTTTAGATGGCCAAAGACTGCAAACCTCACTCAAAGGGAAAAAAATCTGGGGGTGAGTATAACACCGAGCATATCTCCCGAGGGGCACATCAATCAGATAACTGCTGCGCATACGGGCGCCTGGCAAACCTACGGATAGCGTTCCGATACCTCAGTAAGGATTCGTTCAAGACTGTATAAACCCTTTACGTCAGGCCCATACTGGAGTATGCAGCACCAGTTTGGAATTCCCACCTAGTCAAGCACGTCAAGAAATTAGAAAAAGTGCAAAGGTTTGCAACAAGACTAGTCCCAGAGCTACGGGGATTGTCCTACGAGGAAAGGGTGAGGGAAATCGGCCTGGCGACACTGGAGGACAGGAGGGTCAGGGGAGACATGATAACAACATATAAAATACTGTGCGGAATAGACAAGGTGGAGAAAGACGGGATGTTTCCCGAGAAGGGACACATCCACAAGAGGTTTACAATTGGAAGTTGAAGACTCAGATGAATCAAAGGGATGTTAGGAAGTATTTCTTCAGTCACAGAGTGGTCAGGCCGTGGAATAGCCTAGAAAGTGCGTAGTTAGGCGGGAACCATACATAGTTTTTTAAGGCGAGGTATGATAAAGCTCATGGGGCAGGGAGAGAGAGGACCTAGTAGCAATCAGCGAAGAGGCGGGGGCCCGGAGCTATGACTCGAAACCGCTGCAACCACAAATAGGTGAGTACAAATAGGTGAGTACACACACACACACAGGCAGATCTACTAGTAAATCTGGAGGGCCCCATGGGGTCCTAAAACAGGAGAGCCAAGATGATGGTGCGGTACTGGAAAACCTCATGCATCAACATATCAGGGGCAATACCAGAAAGAGGGGAGGATGAACCAACAAGACTGGACCTTGTGTTCACCCTGAGCAGTTCAGGCGATCAAATGGTTCTGAGTTTTGAATATATAGCAGAGTTACAAGTGGAGAGGGCAACAGGAATTGAATGGGAAAAGCCCCAAAATATAGAAATGGGGGACTACACAGGTATGAGGAACTTCCTGTAGGAGATTCAGTGGGACAGAGAACCGGGAGGAAAGTCAGTAAACGAGATGAAGGAATATGTAACAACAAAATGCAAGGAGCAGAGGAAAGGGTGTTCCCAAGGGCAATAGAAATAATGAGAAGACCAAGCAAGTCCTTGGTTTCCCGAAGGTGTAGGGAGGCAAAAACTAAGTGCACCAGGAATGGAAAGGTACAGGAGGGAAAGGACCCAGGAAAAAAAGGAATTAGTCGAAGATCCAGAAACGAAAATGGGACAGATAAGGAGAGAGGCCCAGCAACAGTACGAAAACGACATAGCATCGAAAATTAATTCTGACCCAAAACTTCTGTATAGCCACGTTAGGAGGAAGACAACAGTCAAAGACCAGGTGATCAGGCTGAGAAAAGGAGGTGGGGAACTCACAAGAAACGATCAAGAGGTATTTGAGGAGCTCAACATGAGATTAAAGGAAGTATTTACAGTGGAGACAGGAAGGCCTCTGGGAGGACAGAACAGAGGGGGATACCATCAAGGAATATACCAATATATGTTGGAAGACATACATACAACTGAGTCATGAAGATTGGGGAAGGGCAAAGAAGACCACAGACACAATATAGTTTAGATGGCCAAAGTCTGCAAACCTCACTCAAGGAAAAAGTTCTGGGGGTGAGTATAACGCCGAGCATATCTCCTGAGGCGCACATCAATCAGATAACTGCTGCAGCATATGGGGGCCTGGCAAACCTATGGATAGCGTTCCGATACGTCAGTAAGGATTCGTTCAAGACTCTGTATACCATTTACGTCAGGCCCATACTGGAGTATGCAGCACCAGTTTGGAATCCACACCTAGTCAAGCACGTCAAGAAATTAGAGAAAGTGCAAAGGTTTGCAACAAGACTAGTCCCAAAGCTACGGGGATTGTCCTACGAAGAAAGGTTGAGAGAAATCGGCCTGACGACACTGGAGGCCAGGAGGGTCAGGGGAGACATGATAACAACAAATAAAATACTGTGCGGAATAGACGAGGTGGACAAAGACGGGATGTTCCAGAGATGGGACACAGACACAAGAGGTCACAATTGGAAGTTGAAGACTCAGATGAATCAAAGGGATGTTAGGAAGCATTTCTTCAGTCATAGAGTAGCCAAGCCGTGGAATAGCCTAGAAAGTGAAGTAGTGGAGGTGGGAACCATACATAGTTTTAAGGCGAGGTATGATAAAGCTCATGGAACAGGGAGAGAGAGGACCTAGTAGCAATCAATAAAGAGGCGGGGCCAGGAGCTATGAATCGACCCCTGCAACCACAAATAGGTGAGTACAAATATGTGAGTACAAACACAAGGACACCGAGTGCGCGAGTCACGCCTTCTGTGCTCCGCCAATGTAAGTGTGTTTGAGGGCTACCCATGTGTTCTATAATTTGTTGCAAAGTGTGTTAGGGTAGTGAACAATCTAGAAGCGATTTACAATCTGCCTGAGCCACAAAAGTGTGGGGAGAGCCACAATTTTGTAAGTGATCTAGAAAGTAAACCGTGGTGGCAGTCAGAGCGGGCAGGCTAGTGTGGTTGGTAAGGCGACGTTGTCACGTGTCACCCAAGAAAGCTAATAAAGTGAAACAATCGTGTGTCCAGTGAGAGAAATACAGTGAATAGGGTACATTATTAACAAGAAGAAATTGAGGTGGAACTACGCCAGGACGTCACATCGAGCTGGACAATCTACAGGCTTCTACAGCTGCATAACAAGTACTGTACTCGCCTATGAGTACTTGTGAGAGTGTGGGGTTACAAGTTCCAATTAACCGCCAAGCTGATTGTGAATGGTCTCTCATAGCACGATAAAGAACAGGCACTCTAAGTATTCAATAAGGAATAACAATTGGTAATTCAATGAACAAGGCGAGTAACTTACTATAGCTAGGTGGCAGGACAAGCTTTCAAGGGCAACATTGTAAGTAGGTGCAGGTCAAGTCCCAGGAGGGTAAGGGTCAGGTCACAAGAAGTTGTGGTCAGTCAAGGACCACTGAGACCCACATTACACCGCACAAGTCACCTACCTCACACACACACACACACACACACACACACACACACACACACACACACACACACACACACACACACACACACACACACACACACACACACTCACATACACACATACACACACACACACACACACACACACACACACACACACACACACACTCAAACAGGTGAGTACAAATAGGTGAGTACACACACACACACACACACACACACACACACACACAACACACATGCACAAAACACACACACACACACACACACACACACACACACACACACACACACACACACACACACACACACACACACATCACACACACACACAACACACACACACACACACACAAACACACACACACACACATACACACACAACACACACACACAACACACACACACAACACACACACACACAACACACACACACACACACACACACACACAACACACACACAACACACACACACACACACACATCACACACACACACACACGCACAAAAACACACACAACACACAGACACACACACACACACGTGGAATAGTTTGGAAGCGATGTAGTGGAGGCAGGATCCATACATAGCTTTAAGCAGAGGTATGATAAAGCTCACGGCTCAGGGAGAGTGACCTAGTAGCGATCAGTGAAGAGGCGGGGCCAGGAGCTCGGACTCGACCCCCGCAACCTCAACTAGGTGAGTACAACTAGGTGAGTACACACAACCACACACACACACACCACACACACACACACACCACACACACACACCACACACACACACACCACACACACACACACCACACACACACACAACCACACCACACACACACCACACACACCACACACACACACTCACTCTCTATACAACAGGCCTAGTGTCTAATCGACATGTGCCTAGGACAAAATGGTAACTAACACACATAGCCAGACTCACACATACACTCCCCCCTCCCCACTGAACATCTCACCCCTTCTCCTGATCCTCCCCTCCCTCTTTCACCCTCCCCCTCCCCATTTCTTCCTCCTTCCCCCTGTCCCTCTCCCACTCACCCACTTGCTTCTCCCTCCTTCCCACTCCCCATCCCCACTCCTCTCCCACCCATCCCCCATTCCTCCTCTACCTCCCCCCCCACACTCTGATGTACACACTACTAACCTAACACACAGAATTACATAGGTTTCCCACTCTGAGGCAATCAGGATAAAACAAAAATGGGTTGCCAGAGAGCAACAAGAAAAACCAAGGGACAGGAGGAGGAAGTTGCAAAGGAAGATTGGGCAGCAGAGCTCACAAAAAGGGAACATGAATGGGAAAAGAAACTAGAAGAAATTAACATGAGAATGGAAGAGAGGATAGATATGGAAAGCAGGAAGTGGGAGGTGCAAGTCAAAGCAGCAGAGGCCAGGATACAGAGTTTAGAAGAGGAACTGAAAACTCTGAAACAGCCTAAAGAACTAAAGAACATTTTGGGATTGACAACAGAGACTGCTACCTCAGTCACAAATAAGGGGACTGTAGGGAAAGAAGGAGCAAAACTGCATGTAGAAGCTCTATCAGTGGAGACTGTATTAAATGAAAGAGCTAAGCTATATGTGGAGGCCCTAACAGACCACAGCAGAGCCCAGGGAAAGCTGAGAAGGGAAAATGACAGGCCACTGAGCCGAAGTACATTAGCTAGTGAAACTGAAGAAAGGAAAGCTGCAATGGAGGAAATCAAATTGAATGAGGGGATACACAGGGATATGCAGTGGGAGAATGAAAGGGTGAGGTCAGTCTTTGTGTATGGGCTCCAGGAAGTTGAAGGGGAAACATATGAAGCAAGAAAACAAGGGGAAAAAAAGCAATTGAAAGCATCATGAAAGCAATAAGAGAAGACGACATGACCCAGCTGGAAAATTTTCGGAGAATAGGAGGGTTTGTAAAAAAAAGAACCCGGCCAGTGAAGGTGACCTTCAAGGCAGAATCGACTTGGAACAGGATCCTGCGGGAGAAAGCACGATTAAGGGACATGCCGGCATACAGGAAGGTGTGTCTCGACCACGACAGAACACAAGAAGAAAGGCAGAAACTGAGAGAGATGGTACAAGGCGAAAGGAGGAAAGAGAGGGGATGGAGAAGACAGACAGGAGATCCAGACACAGGAAGAAGATCAAATACAGCCTCCTTCACAACTTCCTATAGAAGCCTCCCAACCAGGTCAACCCCAGTACAACCAAACACTCTAAACCAAAACACCCATGCCACATCCAATGCCCCCACAGACTGCATTACAAACTCCACCCCCACTCAACCACCCATAGTTCCTTATCAGGTCTCCCTCTTCCCCAACCCCAGTATACCTCGCAGACCACAGTCTTAGAAAAGAAGTTGAAGGTGTGGTATACAAATGCAGATGGAATAACAAATAAGTATGAGGAGTGGCACGAAAGAATCAAGGAGACATCCCCAGACATAATAGCACTCACAGAAACAAAACTCACCAGAATAATAACAGATTCAATCTTTCCATCCGGATATCAAATCCTCAGGAAAGACAGAGGGAGGAGAGGGGGAGGAGGAGTTGCACTGCTCATTAAAAACCAGTGGGGTTTTGAGAAAATGGAAGGAATGGATGGCACGGGCGAAAGGGACTGCTTAGTAGGAACAATCCATTCTGAGGGACATAAGGTGATAACTGCAGTAATGTACAACCCACCACAGAACTGCAGGAGGCCAAGAGAAGAATACGCTGAGAGCAACAGAGCAATGGTCGACACACTAGCCGAGGTGGCCAGGAGAGCACACATGGGGGGAGCAAAGTTACTAGTTATGGGTGATTTCAATCACAAGGAGATTGACTGGGAAAACCTGGAGCCCCATGGGGGTCCCGAAACATGGAGAGCCAAGATGATGGATGTGGTACTGGAAAACCTCATGCATCAACATGTTAGAGACACTACCAGAGAGAGAGGAGAGGATGAACCAGCAAGACTGGACCTTGTATTCACATTGAGTAGTTCGGATATCGAGGATATCATGTATGAAAGGCCCCTGGAAGCTAGTGATCATGTGGTTCTGTGCTTCGACTACATAGTTGAGCTCCAACTGGAGAGAGTAGCAGGAATAGGGTGGGAATAAACAAACTACAAAAGGGGGAACTACTCAGGCATGAGAAACTTCCTTCAAGACATTCAGTGGGAGAGGGAACTGACAGGAAAATCAGTACAAGAAATGATGGACTATGTGGCAACAAAATGCAAGGAGGCAGAGGAGAGGTTTGTTCCCAAGGGAAACAGAAATAATGGGAAGAACAGAACGAGTCCTTGGTTCACCCAAAGGTTTAGGGAGGCAAAAACTAGGTGTACTAGAGAATGGAAAAGGTACAAAAGACAGAGAACTCAGGAAAATGAAGAGATTAGCCGAGGAGCCAGAAACGAATATGCTCAGATAAGAAGGGAGGCTCAGCGACAATGTGAAGATGACATAGCATCGAAAGTCAAGACTGACCCGAAGCTGTTGTACAGCCACATCAGGAGGAAAACAACAGTCAAGGACCAGGTAATCAGACTGAGGAAGGGTGATGGGGAATTCACAAGAAACGACCAAGAGGTATGTCAGGAGCTCAACACGAGATTTAAAGAAGTATTTACAGTGGAAACCAGTAGGACTCCAGGAAATCAGAACAGGGGGGTACACCAGCAAGTGCTGGATGAGGTACATATAACCAAGGAGGAGGTGAAGAAGCTGCTATGCGAACTTGACACCTCAAAGGCGGTGGGACCAGACAACATCTCTCCGTGGGTCCTTAAAGAGGGAGCAGAGATATTGTGTGTGCCATTAACAAAGATCTTCAACACATCATTTGAAACTGGGCAACTTCCTGAGGTATGGAAGATGTCGAATGTAGTCTCAATTTTTAAAAAGGGAGACAGACACGAGGCACTAAACTACAGACCTGTATCACTAACGTGTATAGTATGCAAGGTCATGGAGAAGATCATCAGGAGGAGAGTGGTGGAGCACCTGGAAAGAAACAAGTGTATAATTGACAAACAGCACGGTTTCAGGGAAGGAAAATCCTGTGTCACAAACCTACTAGAGTTTTATGACAAGGTGACAGAAGTAAGACAAGAGAGAGAGGGGTGGATCGACTACATTTTTTTGGACTGCAAGAAGGCCTTCGACACAGTTCCTCACAAGAGGTTACTGCAAAAGCTAGAGGATCAGGCACACATAACAGGAAAGGCACTGCAATGGATCAGAGAATACCTGACAGGGAGGCAACAACGAGTCATGGTACGTGACGAGGTGTCAGAGTGGGCGCCTGTGACAAGCGGGGTTCCACAGGGGTCAGTCCTAGGACCTGTGCTGTTCTTGGTATATGTGAACGACATAACGGAAGGGATAGACTCAGAAGTGTCCTTGTTTGCAGATGTTGTGAAGTTAATGAGAAGAATCAAATCGGATGAGGATCAGGCAGGACTACAAAGAGACCTGGACAGGCTACAAGCCTGGTCCAGCAACTGGCTCCTTGAGTTTAGCCCTGCCAAATGCAAAGTCATGAAGATTGGGGAAGGGCAAAGAAGACCGCAGACACAATATAGTTTAGATGGCCAAAGACTGCAAACCTCACTCAAGGAAAAAGATCTGGGGGTGAGTATAACACCGAGCATATCTCCCGAGGCGCACATCAATCAGATAACTGCTGCAGCATACGGGCGCCTGGCAAACCTACGGATAGCGTTCCGATACCTCAGTAAGGATTCGTTCAAGACTGTATACCATTTACGTCAGGCCCATACTGGAGTATGCAGCACAAGTTTGGAATCCACACCTAGTCAAGCACGTCAAGAAATTAGAAAAAGTGCAAAGGTTTGCAACAAGACTAGTCCCAGAGCTACGGGGATTGTCCTACGAAGAAAGGTTGAGGGAAATCGGCCTGGCGACACTGGAGGACAGGAGGGTCAGGGGAGACATGATAACAACATATAAAATACTGCGCGGAATAGACAAGGTGGAGAAAGACGGGATGTTCCCGAGAAGGGACACATCCACAAGAGGTCACAATTGGAAGTTGAAGACTCAGATGAATCAAAGGGATGTTAGGAAGTATTTCTTCAGTCACAGAGTGGTCAGGCCGTGGAATAGCCTAGAAAGTGACGTAGTTGAGGCGGGAACCATACATAGTTTTAAGGCGAGGTATGATAAAGCTCATGGGGCAGGGAGAGAGAGGACCTAGTAGCAATCAGCGAAGAGGCGGGGCCAGGAGCTATGACTCGACCGCTGCAACCACAAATAGGTGAGTACAAATAGGTGAGTACACACACACACACAGGCAGATCTACTAGTAAATCTGGAGCCACATGGGGGTCCTAAAACATGGAGAGCCAAGATGATGGATGCGGTACTGGAAAACCTCATGCATCAACATATCAGGGACAATACCAGAAAGAGAGGGGAGGATGAACCAACAAGACTGGACCTTGTGTTCACCCTGAGCAGTTCAGCGATCACATGGTTCTGAGTTTTGAATATATAGCAGAGTTACAAGTGGAGAGGGCAACAGGAATTGAATGGGAAAAGCCAAACTATAAAATGGGGGACTACACAGGTATGAGGAACTTCCTGTAGGAGATTCAGTGGGACAGAGAACCGGTAGGAAAGTCAGTAAACGAGATGATGGAATATGTAACAACAAAATGCAAGGAAGCAGAGGAAAGGTTTGTTCCCAAGGGCAATAGAAATAATGAGAAGACCAAAGCAAGTCCTTGGTTTACCCGAAGGTGTAGGGAGGCAAAAACTAAGTGCACCAGGGAATGGAAAAGGTACAGGAGGCAAAGGACCCAGGAAAATAAGGAGATTAGTCGAAGATCCAGAAACGAGAATGCACAGATAAGGAGAGAGGCCCAGCAACAGTACGAAAACGACATAGCATCGAAAATTAATTCTGACCCAAAACTTCTGTATAGCCACGTTAGGAGGAAGACAACAGTCAAAGACCAGGTGATCAGGCTGAGAAAAGGAGGTGGGGAACTCACAAGAAATGATCAAGAGGTAGTTGAGGAGCTCAACATGAGATTTAAGGAAGTATTTACAGTGGAGACAGGAAGGCCTCTGGGAGGACAGAACAGAGGGGGACACCACCAAGGAATATACCAATATATGTTGGAAGACATACATACAACTGAGGAGGAGGTGAAGAAGCTGCTAAGGGACATTGATACCTCAAAGGTAATGGGACCGGACAACATCTCCCCATGGGTTCTTAGAGAGGGAGCGGATTTGCTGTGTGTGCCACTAACCACAATTTTCAACACATCCCTTGAAACTGGGCAATTACCTGAGGTATGGAAGATGGCAAATGTAGTTCCCATTTAAAACAAAAAGAGAAAAGAGCACTAAACTATAGACCTGTGTTACTGACTTGTATAGCATGCGAAGTCATGAAGAAGATTATCAGGAGGAGAGTGGTGGAGCACCTGGAACGGGACAAGAGTATAAACGCCAACCAGCTCGGATTTATGGAAGGTAAATTCTGTGTCACAAACCTTCTGGAATTTTATGATAAAGTAACAGAAGTAAGACACGAGAGAGAGGGGTGGGCCTTTGACACAGTTCCTCACAAGAGATTAGTGCAGAAGCTAGAGAATCAGGTGCATATAACACGAAGGGCACTGCAATGGATCAGAGAATACCTGACAGGGAGGCAACAACGAGTCATGGTACTTGATGAGGTATCACAGTAGGCACCTGTGACGAGCGGGATCCCACAGGGGTCGGTCCTAGGACCAGTGCTATTTTTGGCATATAAGAATGGTATATAATGAATGTCCTTGTTCATCCCCCAGAGGTCTGGGGAATGAACCCGGGAGAGAAGAACCTGGGAGGAAAGATTGGGGAAGGAAGCTAGCAGAGCTTGGCAAGAAAATGGAGGAGAGGATAGCTGGTGAGAGCAGGAAGTGGGAACTACAAGAAGATAAGATAAAGTGCTTAGATGTGGAACTAAAAAGCCTGAAACAGAATAGAGAGACAAATGACAGTACAGACATGACATCAGAAACTTCTATACCAGCCACAGACAAGGGAACTGTAGGGATCCAGGAAAAGATGTGGATAATTGAGAGACCTGTAGACAATAAAGGAGCTATGACACATGCAGAGACTCTAACAGGCAACTGCAGTGGCAAGAAACAGGTGAGCAGGAGAGACAGTCCACTGAGCATAGGGGCTGCAGCAAGGGCTGGGATTGAAGGCAGGAACGTTTCGAGGGAAGGAACTAAAACACCTCAGAGGATGCAAAGGGAGACACAGTGGGAGGAGGAGAGGGAGAGGTCAGTGTTTGTCTACGGGCTCCGAGAAGTCGAAGGGGAAACCTTTGATGAAAGAAACCAGGAGGAGAAGAAAGCGATTGAAGGTATCATGAAAGCAATAGGTGAGAGAGACATAACCCAGGTGACAAATTTTCAGAGAATTGGGTGGTTTGCGAGTGGAAGGAAACGGCTGATCAAAGTAATTTTCAAGGTGGAATCAGCTCGAACCAGGATCCGGCAGGAGAATGCACGACTGAGGGACAATCCGGAGTACCAGAGAGTGTACGTCAATTGCGACAAAATACAAGAAGAAAGAATGATACTGAGAGAGAGGGAGCAAAGATGAAATGAGGAACGATATGCATTGATGATGATGAGCAGAACCCAGATTCAGGTGGAAGGGCAAACACCCTTACAGAAACACCCATGGAAGGACTCCAACCACGACAACTGGGACCTATTCTTTGGCAGACGTGATATGTATGCAAAGGGATGGAGTTCATCTCTCTGGGAATGGAGAGGTTGCATTAGCCAATTCGATTGAGAGGGTAATTGATGACTTGTCTAGGAATTTAAACTGATAGATTATAGAGGTATGGGTGTTTGTGGGGAAACAGTCAGGCTGCAGCATTAGGGTTAAAAACACCAGTTATTACTGGGATACCTCAGCGATATGTTTAAAAGACAATATTCAAAATAAAGTTGCTGGTAATGGCAAATCAATTGATCAACAAAGATAGCGGAGGGCAACGAGTGACTAGCTCCCTTAAGGTTTACTATACAAACAGTAGGAATCTAAGAAATAAGATAGATGAGCTAGGATTACTTGCAAGTTTAGGTAATATAGATATTATTGGTATAACAGAGACCTAGTTCAACCTGAAAGATAGAGAAATGCCTTCTGAATGCAACATACAGGGTTATAAACTATTCCACACTAATAGGGTCAAGAGGAAGGGTGGTGGAGTGGCGATGTATGTCAGAGAAAATTTAAATTATTGTCTTAGACATGATATAAGATTAGAAACATCGAACACAGAATCTGTTTGGCTACAGTTTCTCGAGGGAAGTGACAAATTAATTTTGGGTGTGATTTATAGGCCCCCAAACCTTGATAGGGAGGGCAGTAAGCTGTTATGGGACGAAATTCATAAGGCATCTAGATATGAAAATGTTGTGATAATGGGAGATTTTAACTTTAGACAAATTGATTGGAACAATATGACAGGAAATCTTGAGTCTAGTGACTTTCTTGATACGGTTCAGGATTGCTTTTTAGAAACAGGTTGTGATAGAACCAACTAGAGGAAACAATCTCCTTGACTTGGTTCTTGCCAACAAAGAGTCACTAATTAATAATCTTGAGGTTAATGATGAGCTTGGGGAAAGTGATCACAAATCACTTAGTTTCAATATATCATGGAATTACTCAGATAACTGCAATCAAATCTCTGTCCCAGATTTTCGCTTGAGGAAATGGAAGGCGTAGGCGAGATTGGAGAAAGGGACTACATAGTAGCTACAGTTCAGTCTGGGGAACATAAGGTAGTCATTGCAGTGATGTATAACCCACCACAGAACTGCAGGAGGCCAAGAGAGGAATATGAAAAGAACAACAGCGCGATGGTGAACACACTAGCTGAGGTGGCACGAAGAGATCAATCGAGCAGAGCATAGTTACTGATTATGGGTGATTTCAACCATAGGGAGATTGACTGGGAAAATCTTGAGCCTCACGGGGGTCGTGACTCGTGACACATGGAGAGCCAAGATTATGGATGTGGTACTGGAAAACCTCATGCATCAACAAGTCAGGAACACTCCCAGATAGAGAGTGGAGGATGAACCAGCAAGACTGGACCTTGTGTTCACCCTGGGCAGTTCAGACATTGGGTACATCACATATGAGAGGCCCTTTGGAGCTAGCGATCATGTGGTTCTGAGTTTTGATTACATAGTAGAGCTGCAAGTGGAGAGGGTAACAGAGTAGATTGGGAAAAGCCAAACTATAAAAGGGGGGACTACACAGGTATGAGGAACTTCCTGCCAGAGGTTCAGTGGGCCAGAGAGCTGGTAGGAAAGTCAGTGAACAAATGATGGAATATGTAACAACAAAATGCAAGGCAGCAGAGGAAAAGTTTATTCCCAAGGGCAACAGAATTAATGGGAAGACCAAAGTGAGTCCTTGGTTTACCCGAAAGTGTAGGGAGGCAAAAGCTAAGTGCATTAGAGAATGGAAGAGGTACAGAAGGCAAAGGACCCAGGAAAATAAGGAGGTCAGTCGGGGAGCCAGAAACGAGTATGCACAGATAAGGAGGGAGGCCCAGCGACAGTATGAAAGCGACATAGCATCGAAAGTCAAGTCTGACCCTAATCTGCTGTATAGCCACATTAGGAGAAAGACAACAGTCAAAGACCAGGTGATTAGGCTGAGGAAAGAAGGTGTGGAACTCACACAAAACGATAAAGAGATATGTGAGGAGCTGAACCAGAGATTTAAGGAATTATTCACAGCAGAGACAGGAAAGACTCTGGGAAGACAGGACGGAGTGGGGACACCAATAGGGAATACACCAACAAGTGCTGGATGACATAACACACATCTTCCCTTGGGTCCTTAGAGAGGGAGCAGAAATGCTGCATGTCCCATTAACCACAATCTTCAACACATCCCTTAAAACTGGGCAACTACCTGAGGTATGGAAAACGGCAAATGTAGTTCTCATTTTTAAAAACGGAGACAGAAAAGAGGCGCTAAACTAAAACCCCATGTCACTGGGTGTAAAATATAAAAAGTCATGGAGGGAGTGGTGGAGCCCGGGAAAAGGGAAATAAAAGATAAATACAACCAGCACAGTTTCATGGAAGGTAAATCTTGTGTCACAAACCTTCTGGAGTTTTATGATAAAATAACAGAAGTAAGAGACGAGAGAGAGGGGGGGGTTTATTGCATCTTTTGGCTGAAAAAAGGCCTTCCACATTTTCCTCACAAGAGATTAGTTTAGAAACTGAGGATCAGGCTGTTTAACGGGAAGGGCACTTCAATGGTTAGAGAATCCCTGACAGGGGGAAAACGACCATTTCAGGGTACGTGATGAGGTTCACGTGGGCACCTGTGACGGGGGGGCCCCACAGGGGTCGGTCCTAGCTAGTGCTATTTTTGGTTTTGTAAATAAACTGAGGGAATGGATAAAACCAGAGGTGCCCCTTTCGCAGAGATGTGAAGTTAATGGAAAATTAAATAGATGAGGTTCGGGCAGGACAAAAAAGAGACCTAGACAGGGGGACCTTGGTCCAGCAACGGCTTTTGAATTAAACCCCTCCCAAATGCAAAGTCTGAAGTTGGGAGAAGGGCAAAGATCTTGGCGTGGGGTTAACACCGAACACGTCTCGGGAACACCATAAACCAGATAACTCTGCGGGGCTATGGGCGCCTGAAAAAACCGATTTAGCATTCGATCCTAAGAAAAGAATCTTTCAAGAACTGTACACCGTGAAAGAAAGGCCCAACTGGGTATGCAACCCCATTTTGGAAACCCGCAGGGGTATGCACGTTAAGAAATTTGAGAAAGGGGCAAAGGTTTGCGACAAGTTAGTTCCAGAGCAAAGGGGAATGTCCTATGAAGAAACGTTGAGGGAAATGGGCCCTGCGCCACGGGAGGACAGGGGGATAGGGGGAATGAAAACGACAAAAAAATACTGCGTGCAATAGACAAGGTGGCAGAGACAAGATTTTCCCAGGTGGGCACTGACCCTGACCACATGGGGACGAGAGATAGGGGGGAATGAGAACGTGAGAGGAATGACAAGGTGGATAGAGAAGGTTTCCAGAGTGGAGTAAAAATTGGAAAAGACTCAGATGAGCAAAGGGATGTTGGAAGTATTTCTTCAGTCATAGAGTTGTAGGAAGTGGAATAGTTTAGTTGTGAGTAGTGGAGGAGGATCCATACATAGTTTTAAAAAAGAGGTATGATAAAGGTCTGGAGTGGGGAGAGTGACCAGTAGCGACAGTGAAAAAGGCGGGGCCAGGGCGGGGGACTCGCCTCTGAAACCACAGTGGGGAGTACCCCTGCACAAAAGCACAGGTGGTAGGTACATAAGGTGTTATTCCCGGGGTGTGGTTCAAGGTATGTGTTTACTAACCTGGTGACTCGTAAAGCTTTGTCTATGGCATTTGAGCTCTGCTTTTGGACGCTGAGTTTTTTACTTTTTTTAAATTTATTCCTACTTCTTTTTGAAGAACTTTTATTTTATGTGTTTTTTGGGTTTTCTCGAGTTTCGTGTTCGTTGTTTCCTCTCGTTCACTTTTTTCCCTCTCGTTCATTGTGTCCTTCGTTACTTGTGTCCTCTCGTTCACTTGTGTCCTTCGTTCACTTGTGTCCTCTCGTTCACTTGTGTCCTCTCGTTCACTTGTGTCCTCTCGTTCACTTGTGTCCTCTCGTTCACTTGTGTCCTCTCGTTCACTTGTGTCCTCTCGTTCACTTGTGTCCTCTCGTTCACTTGTGTCCTCTCGTTCACTTGTGTCCCCCGTTCATTGTGTCCTCTCGTTCATTTGTGTCTTTTCGTTCATTCTGCCTCGTTCATTTTGTGTCCTTTCGTTCCTTGGGCCCTCTCGTTCTTGTGCCCTTTTCGTTCATTTGTGCCCTCTCGTTCCTTGTGTCCTCTCTTTCCCTTTGTGCCCCTCCGTTCATTTGTGCCCTCTCGTTCATTGTGTATTTCGTTCATTTGGTCCTTCTTTCATTTTTCCTTTCGTTCATTGTGTCCTCTGTTAAATTTGTGTCCTTTTGTTACTTGTGTCCTTCGTTCATTGTGTCCTCTCTTTCATTGTGCCCTTTCGTTCCTTGGTCCTCTCGTTCACTTGTGTCCTTTCGTTCACTTGTGTCCTTGTTCATTGTGCCTTTCGTTCATTTTTCTCTCGCTCACTTGTGTCCTCTCGTTCACTTGTGTCCTCTCGTTCTTTGTGCCCTCTCGTTCATTGGTCCTTCGTTATTTGTGCCCTCTCGTTCACTTGGTCCCCCTTCACTTGTGCCTCTCGTTCACTTGGTCCTCTCTTTCACTTGGTCCTCTGTTATTTTTTCCTTCGTTACTTGTGCCCTCTCGTTTCTTGGTCATCTCGTTCATTTGGCCCTCTCGTTCATTGTGCCCTTTTTTTACTTGGCCCTCTCGTTCACTTGTGCCCTCCGTTCCTTGTGTCACTCGTTCACTTGTGCCCTCTCGTTCCTTGTGTCCTTCGTTCTTTGCCTCTCGTTCACTTGTGTCCTCTCGTTCATTTGGTCCTCTGTCACTTGTGTCCCCTCGTTCACTTTTCCTCTCGTTCACTTTTTCCCTCTCTTCATTGTGTCCTCCGTTCACTTGTGTCCTCTTTTCCCTTGTGCCCTCTCGTTCACTTGTGTCCTCCGTTCACTTGTGTCCTCTCGTTCCTTGTGTCCTTCGTTAACTTTGTTTCGTTACTTGTGTCCTTTTTTCATTTGTGTCCTCTCGCCCCTTGTGCCCTCTCTTTCACTTGTGCTTCTCGTTCATTGGCCCTTCGTTCCTTGGTCCTCCGTTACTTGTGTCCTCTCGTTCACTTGTGCCTCTGTTCTTTGTGTCATCTCGTTCATTTTCCTCTCTTCATTGTGTTCCGTTCACTTTGCCCTTCGTTCACTTTTGTCCTCCGTTCATTTGTGTCATCTCGTTACTTGTGTCCTCCGTTCACTTGTGTCTCTCGTTCACTTGTGTCCTCTCGTTCACTTGTGTCCTCTCGTTCATTTGTGCCCTTTCCGTTCACTTGTGTCCCCTGTTCATTTGTGTCCTCTCTTCATTGTGTCTCTCTTCCCTTTGTGTTTCGTTACTTGGTCCTCTAGTTCACTTGTGTCCTCTCGTTCACTTGTGTCCTCCGTTCACTTGTGTCCTCTCGTTCCTTGTTCCTCTGGGTTCATTGTGTCTCTCGTTATTGTGCCCCTTTGTTCACTTGGTCCTCTCTTTCCCCTTGTGCCCTCTCGTTCATTGTGTCTTCTCTTCACTTGGTCCTTTCGTTCACTTGGTCCTCTCGTTCACTTGTGTCCTCTCGTTCATTGTGCCCTCTCGTTCTTTTGTGTCATTCTTTCCCTTGTGCCCTCTCGTTATTGTGTCCTTCGTTCACTTGTGCCCTCTGTTCATTTGTGTCCTCTCGTTCACTTGTGTATCTGTTCACTTGTGCTCTCGTTCACTTGTGCCCTCTCGTTCATTTGTCTCTGGGGTTCATTTTTCCCTCTCGTTATTTGTGTCCTCTCTTTCCCTTGGCCCCCTCGTTTATTTGTTCCTTCTTTTCATTGTGTCCTTCATTCACTTGTGCCCTCCGTTCATTGTGCCCTCTTTTACTTGTGCCTCTCGTTCACTTGGTCCTCTCGTTCACTTGTGTCCTCTCGTTCATTGGTCTCTCGTTACTTGTGTCCTCTCTTTCATTGTGTCCTTCGTTCCTTGTGTCCTCTCTTTCCCCTTGGTCCTCTCTTTCACTTGTGTCTTCTCTTTCACTTGTGCCCTCTCGTTATTTGTGTCCTCTCTTTATTTGTGTCCTCTAGTTTCCTTGTGCCCTTTCCGTTCCCTTGGTCCTTCCTTCATTGTGTCCTCCGTTCCTTGGTCTTCTTTTTCCTTGTGTCCTCTCGTTCACTTGGTCTTCATTCACTGGTCCCTCGTTACTTGCGTCCTCTCTTTCCCCTTGTGTCTTCCTTCATTGTGCCCTCTCGTTCACTTGTGTCTCTCGTTCATTTGGCCCTTTCCTTAATTGTGTCCTCTCGTTCACTTGCCCCTCTGTTCCCTTGTGCCCTCCCCTTCATTGTTTTCCTTCGTTCATTGTGCCCCTCTAGTTACTTGTGCCCTTCGTTCATTGTGTTCTTTTTTACTTGCGTCCTCTCGTTCCCTTGGGGTCCTCCCCTTTCCTTTGTGCCCCTCTCGTTCATTGTGCCTCTCTTCCCTTGTGTCCTTCGTTCCTTGTGTCCTCTCGTTCCCTTGTGTCCCTCGTTAAAACTTTGTTATTCATTCACTTTGTCCTCTCATTCCTTGGTCCTTCGTTACTGGTCCTCTCTTCACTTGGTCCTCTCATTCATTGGTCCTCGTTCATTTGTGCCCTCTCTTCCATTGTGTCCTTCGTTCACTTGTGCCTCTATTACTTGTGTCCTCTGTTTTTGTGTCCTCTCTTCATTTTTGTCCTCCGTTCATTGCGTCCTCTCGTTCATTGCGTCCCTGTATTTGCGTCCTCTCTTTTCACTTGCGTCCTCTAGTTCACTTGCGTCCTCTAGTCACTTGCGTCCTTCGTTCATTGCGCCCTCTAGCCACTTGGTCCCTCTTTTTCCTTTGGCCTCTAGCTCACTTGCGTCCTCTCGTTCATTGGTCCTCTGTTCCTTGCGCCCTCTCGTTCACTTGCGTCCTTAGTTCCTGCGTCCACTAGTCACTTGCGCCCTTCGTTCATTTGCGACCTCTAGTTACTTGGTCCCAGTCACTTGGTCCTTGTTCCTTGGTCCTCTAGTTCATTTGCGCCTCTCTTAATTGGTCCTCAGTTCATTGCGTCCAAGCCACTTGGCCCCTCTCGTTCATTGCGTCCTTAGTTCATTTGGTCCACTGCTCACTTGCGTCCTCTCGTTCATTTGCGTCCTTATTTCTCTTTCTTCCCGTTTCAATATTGTGATCTAATCAAAATTTTTCAACTGAGTTTCTAACTGTTTGATATGTTTCCTTTAATTTCCCGTCATTAAACACAAGATGTTGTTCTCTCAAACCCTTTCCCTTTATATCTCAGCTTCGTTTACTTGGGGGTACCCGGGACGAAACATCTGTTTTTTGAGCTTTTAAATTTTGTGAGTGAGGGTTTTTCACACAGGCGTGGTACTTCACCCTTGGTTTTAGATTTCCTTTTACAGCTTTTTGTTTCCCCTTTTTAAAATCCTGAAGACTTTTTATTTATTTTTTGGGCGTAGTTTAGTGCCTCTGTTGTTCCCTTTTTTTTTTTTTTTTTGTTCGGCGCTGTTTGCAAGTTTTCCAGCTTTTGGCAGCTTCGGTGTTTGTTGTAGATCGCACTAACTACCTACGTTGTATCTCTGCGTCTCTTTCGGTGTCCTTTGGCCCCCGTATCTTTTAAAATTCTATTCTAGGAACCCTTGTCCCGGACTTTTAAAGAGTTTTGGGGAGAGTTTCTTACTCCCCGGCCCGGTTATGGGCCGGCTGGATCAGTTGGTCCGCTGATCCATTTTTTTTCTTCTGTCACTACACTGTGGTCTACGACACCTGCATGGCCTCACCCTTTTCGTTTTCCCGTTGGTTTTTCCTTTCCCCTCTTAAAAAACCGTTTTGGAATCTTTCATTGACTTCCCCAAATTTCCCTCCAAAAATTTTTCCCCCCTTTTCCTTTATAAGTCATTTAAAATTGTGATTATTTTCCTCCCAATGTACTTGTAGTAATCAAGGGGTGAACTGTTTCTTTGTCACTTTTTTTTTTCGCCCCCAAAGGTTTTAACTAATTTTAAGGTATTCGTTCTGATGTTGTCCTTTTCTTTGGGTTTATATCGTCTGTTGTCTTATTTTTTCGCTATTTCTTAGTCTCTGCTTTTTTGCATTCATTATTACATGTTAACTTTAAACTGTATTTTTCCCCCCTAGCTCTCCTCCCCCGTTAGTTTAAATGTATCATTCTTAGAAAAAAAACGGTACGGGGGGGTTAGAACCCCCCGGGGAAATGAGTCGTAAAACACGGTACGTGTGGGGGGTTAGAAACCTTGGGAAGTGAGTGTAAAACAGGTACTTTGGGGTTAGAACCCCCGGAAGTTAGTCGTAAAAAATCTTAGTTTTGAATGTGGGAATATCTTGCTGCCTCTACTGTTTTGGAAAACATGTGGTCGCCCGGACCCATTTGGTTGATCGTGCTCGACACCCGAACCCCCCATCCCTTCCTACTAAAAATATCTTCCTTTTTGGGTTTAATATTAAGTCTAGATCATCAGCTTCTTCCCCCCATCCATGTTGAACCAAATGTTACTCATTTAAGTCTCTCATACCGTCTCCCCCCAATTTTTTCACGGTTCTCTTTACCATAGTGTGGTTTTCCCCCTCTTCCCCTTCTTTCCCTTTTTTTCTTTCAGGTTAAAGTAGGTTGGGATTTTGTTTTCTCTTATTTGCTGCCCACTCACTGTGTTAAGGCATCATTACGTTATTTATTTCTTAGCAACACCTTCATGAGTTAGGGACTGTCCAATACCCGAGCGTATTTTTTAAGGCCAGGTACTGCACATGTGTCTTTTTTTCAATGGTAAAGGAAGGGGCATTTTTGGCCCCGTATCCCGTTAAGTTTTTCATGCTTGCTGGGGTAGTGTAGCACACCTGATACAATTTTACAATTTCGTGAAAGGGGGGAAGGTTTTTTGGGAGGACTGTGAATAAAATGCGTGGGGGGGGAAGGGGAAAAAGGAGAGGGAAGAGAAAAAAAAAGGGGGGGGAGAAAAAAGGGGGGGGGGAGAGGGGATTGGGGGGGGGGATGCTGTTTGTATTACACAACAAAATGGTGATATACACTTCGACCACACAACAAAAACCACACACACCCCACACACACAAACACACCACAACACCACACACACCCACACACACACCAAAACAACACACACAACACACAATAATAACACACAACACACAAGACATACACCTAGACATCCCAAACACTTTGGAGCGAGAGGAGAATAGTCGATCAGTGAAGGGCGGGGCAAAAAAGCTGAGTCTCGCCCCCCTGCAACCACAATTAGGTGGTACACACACACACACACCCCCACCCCCACAACACACAAAACCCAACACACACAGGGGGGGCGCCTGTGACGAGGGGGGGTCCCACAGGGGTCAGTTCTAGGCCCAGTGCTATTTTTGATATATGTGAAATGAGGGAAAGGAATAGACTCTGAAGTGTTCCTATTCCAGATGATGTGAAGCTGAGGGAAAAGAATTAAATCGGATGAGGATGAGGCGGACTGGGAAAAAGGAGACCTGGAAGGTGGACTGTGGTCCAGAAATGGCTTTCAATTAACCCTCCCAAAATGAAAGTCATGAAATTGGGGAGGGGCAAAGAAAACCGCAGACAGAGTATAGGCTAGGTGGACAAAGACTACAGACCTCACTCAGGGAGAAAGACCTTCAGGTGACCATAACACCGAGCACGTCATTGGAGGCACACATCAACCAAATAACTGCTGCAGCATACGGGCGCCTGGCAAACCTGAGAATAGCGTTCCGATACCTTAATAAGGAATCGTTCAAGACACTGTACACTGTGTATGTTAGGCCCATACTGGAGTATGCAGCACCAGTCTGGAACCACACCTGGTCAAGCACGTCAAGAAGTTAGAGAAAGTACAAAGGTTTGCAACAAGGCTAGTCCCAGAGCTCAGGGGAATGTCGTACGAGGAAAGGTTGAGGGAAATCGGACTGACGACACTGGAGGACAGAAGGGTCAGGGGAGACATGATAACGACATACAAGATACTGCGGGGAATAGACAAGGTGGACAGAGATAGGATGTTCCAGAGAGGGGACACAGAAACAAAGGGTCACAACTGGAAGCTGAAAACCCAGACGAGTCACAGGGACGTTAGGAAGTATTTCTTCAGTCATAGAGTCGTCAGGAAGTGGAATAGCCTAGCAAGTGAAGTAGTGGAGGCAGGAACCATACATAGTTTTAAGAAGAGGTATGACAAAGCTCAGGAAGCAGAGAGGGAGAGGACCTAGTAGCGATCAGTGAAGAGGCGGGGCCAGGAGCTGAGTTTCGATCCCTGCAACTACAATTAGGTGAGGACAATTAGGTGAGTACGCAGCAGAATGCAGAAGGTGGAAGCAACAGGCCACAGCAGCAGAAATCAAGATAGAGAGATTAGAAGAGGAGCTGAGACATCTGTAACAGCACAGAGACAAAGATATTACAGAAGTAGCATCGGCAATGGCTACATCAAACACAGACAACAGGTCTGAAGGAAGCATGGAATCTAAACTGTATGCAGAGGTCCTGTCAAACCCACATGGGGCCAAAAGAAAGACAGGGAGCACACTAGGACAGAATGAGAGGTTGGAAGATATTGAAGGAACTGGGGACATGTGCAAGGACCTTACCAGATACCTGTGGGGGCCAGGAACAGGTGAGCAGGAAGGACAAACCAAGAAGCATAGGGGCCATAACTACGGAAGGGACCATACCCCCGGCCGGGATTGAACCCGCGGTCATAGAGTCTCAAAACACCAGCCCGTCGCGTTAGCCACTAGACCAGCTAGCCACAATAAGATTCATCCAACTAGGTATATTTCTACACCATAGGAAGGTTAGCACAGGCACCACTGGGGACCACAAATGCAATTTTTTTACAGACGAATCTCCAGCTAGCGTGGCCGTGACGAACTCTAGCTCAAGTCCCTTCACTGCCGTCAACATGACACAAGAAATCGTAATGACACGATTGCAAACAAACCATACCCCCGGACGGGGGCATTTGTGGTCACAGTGGTGCCTGTGCTAACCGTCCTATGGTGTAGAAATATACCTAGTTGGATGAATCTTATTGTGGCTAGCTGGTCTAGTGGCTAACGCGACGGGCTGGAGTTTTGAGACTCTATGACCGCGGGTTCAATCCCGGCCGGGGGTATGGTTTGTTTGCAATCGTGTCATTACGATTTCTTGAGTCGTGTACGGAAGGGACTGAAGGAAGGAACACTCCACGGGAAGAAACTAAAACACATCAGAGGATGCAATGGGAGTCACAGTGGGAGGTGGAAAGGGAGAGACCGGTGTTTGTCTATGGGCTAGACGAAGCTAAAGGGGAAACTTATGATGAAAGAAAGCAGGAGGAGAAAAAGGCGATTGAAGATATCATGAAGGTGATAGGCGAGGGGGACATGACCCAGGTGGCAAATTTTTGGAGAATTGAGTGGTTCACAAAGAAAAAGAATCGGCCTCTCAAAGTAATTTTCAAGGCAGAATCAACCCGAACCATGATCCTGCAGGAGAAAGCACGGCTGAGAGGCAAGCAGGAATTCCGGAGTGTGTACCTCGATCGAGACAGAACACAGGACGAAAGGAAGACGATGAAAGAGAGAGTTCAAAAACGAAAGGAGAAATGGGAGGGAATGAAAAAGGAGAGCAGAATAATCCAGGATCAAACGGAAGGAAAAGCACACCCCCCAGAAACACCTGCAGAAGGACTCCAGCCACGACACCCCCAAGGCAACTGAACAATCCAAACCAACCATCACACACCGATCCCTCTGTTTCCACCCCCCACACCACAGTTACAGTATTAGAACAGAAGTTGAAGGTTTGGTACACAAATGCAGATGGATTAACGAATAAACATGAGGAATGGCAAGAAAGAATCAATGAGAAGTCCCCAGACATCATAGCAGTTACAGAAACAAAACTCACGGAGACAATAACAGATGCAATCTTCCCACCAGGATACCAGATCATGAGGAAAGATAGAAGGGGCAGGGGGGAGGAGGGGTTGCTCTGCTCGTAAAAAAACAGATGGAAATTCGAGAAAATGGAAGGCATAGATGAGACGGGAGAAAGAGACTACATAGCAGGTACACTTCAGTCTTGGGAACACAAAGTGGTCATTGCAGTGATGTATAATCCACCACAGAACTGCAGGAGGTTAAGAGAGGAATATGAAGAGAGCAACAGAGCAATGGTGGACACACTTGCTGAGGTGGCAAGAAGAGCTCATTCCAGCAGAGCAAAGTTGCTGGTTATGGGGGATTTCAACCACAGGGAGATCGACTGGGAAAACCTGAGCCACATGGGGTCCCGAAACATGGAGAGCCGGATGTTGGACGTGGTGCTGGAAAACCTCATGCACCAACATGTTAAGGACACTACCAGAGTGAGAGGGGAGGATGAACCAGCAAGATTGGACCTTGTGTTCACCCTGGGCAGCTCAGACATTGAGGACATCAAATATGAGAGTCCCCTAGGAGCTAGCGACCACGTGGTTCTGTGCTTTGAATACATAGTAGAGCTGCAAGTGGAGAGAATAACAGGAGTTGAATGGGAAAAGCCTGACTATAAAAAAGGGGACTACATAGGGTTGAAGAACTTCCTGCGGGAGGTCCAGTGGGACAGAGAACTGGCAGGAAAGCCAGTACATGAAATGATGGAATATGTAAACAACAAAATGCAAGGAGGCAGTGGGAAAAGTTTATTCCCAAGGGCAACAGTAACAACGGGAAGACCAGAACGAGCCCCTGGTTTACCGACGGTGTAAGGAGGCAAAAAACAAAGTTGCAATAGAGAATGGAAAAAAGTACAGAAGGCAGAGAACACACGAAAATAGGGAGATCAGTCGCAGAGCCAGGAATGAGTATGCACAGGTAAGGAGGGAGGCCCAGCGACTGTATGAAAATGACATAGCATCGAGAATCAAGACTGACCCGAAACTGTTGTATAGCCACATCAGGAGGAAGACAACAGTCAAAGACCAGGTGAAATTAAGGAAGAAGGTGGAGAACTCACAAAAAAGATCAGGAGGTAGTGAGGAGCTAACAGAAAATTTAAGGAAGTTTTTAAGTAGAGAAGGAAGGTTGGGGCAGACAGGGGGAAACAAAAGGAATAACCAACAAAGGTTTGGGACTACAACATGAGGAGGGAGGTGAAAAACTCTAAGGACCTTGAACCCCCAAAAAGGGGATGGGACCGGGGACAAAATCTCCCTGGGTCCTTAGAGAAGGAGAAAAATTTGTGCGTCCCTAAACCCAATCTTCAACAATCCTTTAAATGGGCAAAATACCTGAGAAAAGGAAGACGCAAAAATATTTCCCTTTTAAAAAAGGAAACGAAAGAGGACTAAACTAAGACCTGTGTCTTGACTTATTGTTGAAATATGGAGAAGATTATCAGGAGGAGATGGTGAAACACCCGGAAAGGAAAAAGATTATAAATGAAAACCAGCATGGGTTCATGGAAGGCAAATCTTGTATCACAACCTCCTGGAGTTTTATGAAAAGAAAAAAACAGAAGTAAGACACGAGAGAGAGGGGTGGTAGATTGCGTTTTCCTAGACTGCAAGGAAGGCCTTTGACACAGTTTTCCCCCCAAGAGATTAGTGCAGAAGCTGGGGGATCAGGCGCATGTAAAAGGGAGGGCACTGCAATGGATAAGGGAATACCTGACAGGGAGGCGCAAACGAGTCATGGTACGTGAAGAGGGATCGCAGTGGGCCCTGTTACGAGCGGGGTCCCACAGGGGGCAGTTCTAGGACCAGTGCTATTTTGTATATGTGAACGACATGAGGAAGGGAAAAGACTCTGAAGTGTCCCTGTTTTGCAGATGAGTGAAGTTGATGAGAAGAATTAAATCGGACGAGGAAGCAGGACTGCAAAGAGACCTGGACAGGCTGGACCTGTGGTCCAGAACAGCTTTCGAATTCAATCCAGCCAATGCAAAGTCATGAAGATTGGGGAGGGGCAAGAAGACCGCAGAAGAGTATAGGCTAGGTGGACAAGACTACAGACCTCACTCAGGGGGAAAGACCTTGGGGTGACCAAAAACACCGAGACATCCGGAGGCACACATCAACCAAATAACTACTGCAGCATACGGGCGCCTGGCCCAAAACCTGAGAATAGCGTTCCGATACCTTAATAAGGAATCGTTCAAGAACTGTACACGTGTATGTTAGGCACATACTGGAGTATGCAGCACCATTTTGGGACCCACCCCCTGGTCAAGCACGTCAAGAGTTAGAGAAAGTATAAAGGTTTACAACAAGGCTAGTCCCAGAGCTCAAGGGAATGTCGTCGAGGGAAAGTTTAAAGGGGAAATCGGACTGACGACACTGGAGGACAGAAGGGTCAGGGGAGACATGATAACGACATACAAGATACTGCGGGGAATAGACAAGGTGGACAGAGATAGGATGTTCCAGAGAGGGGACACAGGGACAAAGGGGCACAACTTTGGGAAACTGAAGACTCAAACGAGTCACAGGACGTTTGGAAGTATTTCTTCAGTCATAGAGTAGTCAGCAAGTGGAATTGCTAGCAGTGAAGTAGTGGAGGCAGGAACCATACATAGTTTTAAGAAGAGGTATGACAAAGCTCAGGAAGCAGAGAGAGAGAGGACCCAGTAGCGATCAGTGAAGAGGCGGGCCCAGGAGCTGAGTCTCGACCCTGCAACACAATTAGATGAGTACAATTAGGTGATACACACACACACACACACCACACACACACACACACACCCCACACACACACACACGTACACAACCACTCACTCACACACACACACACAAACACACAAAACACACACACACAACACACACACACACACACAACACACACACACACACCACACACCACGACACAACTCATCACAACAGGATTACAACTGTAGGCTACTAATGTAAATTTAAAATTTTTAAATAAAGTTTTTTAAAATTTATAAAAAAAATTAAATAAAAAATAATAAATATATTTCTTTAATTTATTTTAAAATATAATCTTTTTTTTTTTAAAGTTTTTGTTTTTCCCCTTTTAAAAATAATTTTTATATTAATAAATTTATAAATTTTAAAAATTTAAAAAAAATTTTAAAAATAAAAATTAAAAAAAAATATAAAAAAAAATTTTGAGGGGGGGAAAAAGAAGGGAAAAAAGAGGAAGGGGGGGAAAAAACCCGGGGGAAACCCCGGGGGAAAAACACCGAAACCCGGGGGCCCCAAAAAAATAAAGAAAAAGGCCCGGAAAGAGAATGGGTTTGAACCAATAGGAATTTAAAAAAAATTTGGGGGGAAAAGACCCCCCCCCTTTGGGCCCCTTCAAACTCGGGTTAGGGGGGGAACGGAGCCCCCAAAATTTTAAGGGAAAGGAAAGGGTAAAAAAATTTCGGCAACTGGAGGAAAAGGGGGGGAACAAAAAGAAAACAAGATCAGGGGAAAGAAAAGGGGGCAAAAGGTGTTAGAAAAGGGGAAACCAAAAAAGGGGGTAAAGGAAGGGGAAACTCAACGAGACGGATAGGGACTTATAAGATATAAAGGGGAAAAAAGGAAAAGGGGGCGGAAAACAAGAAAAAGGGGGAAAAAAGAAGGAAGAAAAGGGGGGAAGTGGGGGAAAAACCCCCGGGTGAGCTGATCAAAAATTAAGGTAAAAGGGAAAAAACCAACAAAAACCCCCCCAAAAAAAAAACCCCCCAAAAAAAAATTTTTCCCCCCCAAAAACCCCCCAAAAACCCAAAAACCACCCAAAACCACAAAAACACCCACACAAAAACCCACACGCCCCACACACACTCATTTCACAAAACAGGATTACAACTGGTAGGCTACTAACAAAAGAATTAAAAATTTTAAATAACTTTATTAAACAATAAAGTTGTCTAGGCATATCTTATCAAAGTAAATTAAAGTAACCAAATAATCCAAATAATCACCTCTCTGTGTACAGTAGTATTGTGCTGAAGGCACATATCACATCTTTATGGGCTTTTAAGTACCGTCTGGTACCTTGTTAACATTTAATAGCATAATACATATATATATATATTATATATATATATATATATATATATATATATATATATATATATATATATATATATATATATATATATATATATAATATATATATATATATATATATATATATATATATATATATGCAAGTAAGTTTGTAGTGTGTTGTATTGTGTAAGCGCTCTAAGTAGTTCGCTATGTCTCTAAGACTCGACTAGACTTAACTAGTGACTGACTAAAAGTCCTCACATAAACTAACTTCTTTACCAACCTGGCAATCAGAACAGCTTGCTTGAACAATAAAACGACTGTTAAGCCGAACAGCAATATAACAAGCAACGGTGACACAGAATCAGGATCAAGGAGATAATATAACGACACTAAGTAGGGACCATCAGCAGATCCTCCACAAAAGTCACAAAACTCCCATACTACTGAATCTAAGTTCAGCATTAGAAAATCCCCGACTGTGACAGTACACAGATACCAGTACAAATTAGGTCAGAAGCTACAGCTCAGGACCTGAGTTTCTCAGAGTGTCTATGTGACACAACCTCAGTACAACGTCTAAAATCACTAAGTCTAGGCCATGCTCTGATAACAGAGTTATACAGATCCGACAATAAGAAAGTGACAGAGATGATCTTCCAACAAGGGCCAGCAAGGGAGCTGGAGAGGCACGTCTTGTTGGAAGCAACGTCAAAGAGACAAGAGCGAGTGCAGCACAGGCAGACTCTCCTCCAGGTGAGGCGTGATCACCCCATCCTGATCACGTTACTCTCCATGGACTGCTGCTGCCCAGCATCTATAGAGAAGCCGGCAAAGAAACGAGTGGAGCGATAATGACAGTAGTTGGACAATGTTGTCAGCTACTTAACACTCGAACTATGAGCACTGAATAATATATAAATGTTACATCCTACCTAATAATATAACTAAGTCAAATAATATTATAAAGCAATATATTTACGATTTAGCTAATATCGCAAATATAAGCAATATAAAAATACATGAACAGGTAATATATATTATATACATTGTGACCCATTCAGGGGTCGCAATAAATGATAACAGACAATAACAAAAAAAGGCACAATACCGTGACTGGAACGATACACAAATAACCTGCACATAGAAGAGAGGAGCTTACGACGACGTTTCGTTCCGACTTGGACCATTTACAGAGTCACACTAACGAGATATAGAGCAGGACGCGTATATACAGGCAGGAAGAGGTAGTGGTAGTTGTAGTGGCGGAGATGGGAGAAAACAGTAATGGGGAAGTAAGGAGGAGGAGCCAGTCAAATAAAATGAAAGGGGAGCACTGCAAGGGAGCTAAGTGCCACA
>NC_069404.1:104051589-104079089 GCF_026875155.1 Cherax quadricarinatus
TACAGGAGAGTTCAAAAAAACAGTCATCTTAAGAACAATACATTATACATAACACAAAAGTAAAAAAAAAAGGATAAGAAAAGCAAAAAGAGATTAAAAGAAAACTGAAGTTACGAAGGGCAACAAAAACCAATACAAAAGGTTTCTGTCAGGCCATGAACTCTTTTCAAGGGTTTGTAAGAAATGTCAAGAGTAACCTAACTAGTAACCGCTAGATAATCATTACAAAAAAAAAAACACCATGTCGGATATGTCTATGATGTTAAATGTTATACTGTATTGGAAAGTGGGAGATTGGTGTTTAGCTTCTGATTACCAACCAATCAGATCAATCATTGTGTGAGCATTAAATGAATCTTAAAAAAAACAAAGTTTGATCAATAAATCGCAGTACGGTTTTACAAAGGGGTGTTTTTCCATTTGAAATTTACTTATTTTTTTTTTAAGAGGTATTTGAATCAGTGGACATTGTTCACAATGTCTTCATTAAGACGTCTAATGAAGTCTGATGAAGTAAGACTAAGACCCGTGTCAGGACTCTGTCTTGACAAATATTATGACTGATGAAGTGGTAATAGTAGTAGTACACGGTACTGGAGGAGTTATATCCTGGATCGAGACATGGTTGACCGGGAGGAGAAGTTAGACTGGGGACCAGTTACAAGTGTTGTACTGCAAGGGTCAATATTGAACCCCTTATTGTTTACCGTCTACATAAACGATACAGATGAGAGAATAAATAACGAGAAACTCAAAAAAAACCGAAAATAGGCCAAATAGTTTCTGAGGACACCCTTGAATTACAGGATGATTTTGATAGGTTGATATTGTGCTCGATAAAGTGGCAATGCAGTTTAATATGAACAAATATAAAGTTCAAATCCTGGGGTAAAAATAACTCACAGCGCTAAAACTGCATAACAATACATAATTACTAGTATGTAATAGTACATAACCTAATAAACAAAAAGCTTGCTACCAGAACTTTAAAATCAACATGGCAGTGCATAAATCTTAACGATAAAGTTTACCTAACAGAACTCTTGGCTTCAAATCAAGAAAAATAAATAACAGAGATCCCAAAGGCATTCTTCACGTTTATATATCATTGATAATGACTCACTTAGATTATGAAGCCAAGCTCTGGCCACTATATGACGGAAAGAACATACATGGGTAGAAAAATAGATAAGAATGGCAAAGTTAATCCCAAAGATAATACAACTTGATATCTCTTCCCTGAGTCCTGTCTTGGCTAGACATTTTCGGCGCATTTACATCTTTATTTATCCCGATTTTCCATTGTAGGAGAGGCTACTGATACATACCTGGAGTTAACCCTCTCCAGGTAAACTCTAGGTATGTATCAGTAGCCTCTCCTACAATGGAAGATCGGGATAAATAAAGTTGGAAATGCGCCGAAAATGTCTAGCCAAGACAGGACTCGGGGCAGAGACATCAAGGTGTAGAAATTTATAATTATAAAGGAGGATATAGTCAATCACTGATGTGGATGAAAATGTGTAGCTAAATGGACCAAGCTTCTAAGCAGCGTCATTGATGCGAGTACTGTGGGAAGCTTAAAAATAGGATGGACAGGCACAGAGTGGCAGTGGGTGGGTAAGACCCACCTAGCAAGAGCCCACTGCAGTGACCCTCATTTTTTATGGATTTCAATTGAGGGAAGACGCTTCGGTCCTTGGACCTTGATCAATCAACGACTGCTGACATCATCAAGATGTCAGCAGTCGTTGATTGGCTTTCTTATTACATAGAACGGATACCTGTAGTCTCTGTTCCCCGAGTCTATACTCTGGTTCTCTTGTCCCTTCTCCACTCTTCATAACAGTGCATTTACGTGGGATGAATTCAAGTCTACACTTATTTGAATAATCTTGCTGCTTGTCCAAATCCATATGTACCATTTTCTTGTCCTTATTGGTTTTATCCTCCTTATTAGTTTTACATCGTCAGCAAACAGAGATACATCTGACTCAATCCTATTTGGTGTCATTCACATATATCAAAAACAGTACCGGTCCAAAAAACGATCCTTTCAGAACTCCGCTTGTCACTCATCCCCATTCTCACATCTCTTCATGAACAATCACTTTTTGTTTCCTTCCGCTAAGGTATTCTTTGATCCACCAGAGTACATGCCCTGTTATTCCTGCCTGCATCTCAAGTTTTTGCCCTAGTCTCTTGTGAGGTACAGTATCATATGTTTTATCGCAGTCCAAGAATATGACATCTACCCGTCCCTCTCTTGCCTCACTTCTGTCACTTTGTCACAGGTCTCCACAGGTTAATAAAACAAGATTTGCCTTCTCTAAACCTGTGCTGATTACTATTTATGAAATTCCTTCCTTCCAAGTGCTCTGCCACTCTCCTGATTATCTTCTCTATTACCCTACATGGCATGTGACTCATCTGTGCCTTAACTTTCAGCTTTGTCCTTTCCCCTTTTCCCCCGGTTCCAGTTTCTCGCCTCTCAGACAGCCTGTTCCTGTCTACCCTATCAAATCCCTCCTGAGTACTTTGAATATTGTTATCATATCTCCCCCTGATTCTTTTATCCTCCAATGTCGATAGATTCAGTTCCAGTAGCCTCTCCTCATAGACTGAGCTTTGTGGAGAGGCTACTGTCATCAGGTCCCTTATAGGGTATGATGACATTACAGAAAAGCTGAACTAGAGGAAACATGATAAAGGCATACAAAATACTACATTAGGTATAATTGAGAGAGTAGACAGAAATAGACTGTTTAAGAGGCGAGAAAGGTACCCGAAGGGAAGGGGGAAGGGCACATAGTTGGAAGTTAAAGCCAGATGTGAGTAAGAGTGATATCAGGAAGTACTTCTTCAACCTTATGGAAGCCAGGAAGTGGAATAACACTGACGAAGATGCAGTGGAGGTAGGCCCCATACATAGTTTTAAGAGCATGTATGACAGTGCCCATACGAGGCTTGGGAGGAGGGAATCTGTCAAATAGCAAGTTGAAAGGTAGGGCCAGGAGCCGCGACTCTAGCCCTGCACCCACATTATCGTAAGCACAAATAAGTAAGTACAGTACACATCGTCACACGTGACTCAGCAAAGACATTTTTCAGGAAACTGCTGTCGTTAGAGCTACACCATTTCCTGAATCACACACAGCAGCGCACATCACCGAGATTATTCAAGCACAGCGTGAATTCAACATATCAGCTACCAAAATTTATTTGAGAGCACGTGGTAATGGTGTCACTGTAGTCAGGGGGATTGAAGGGACAGAATACAGCAATTTGTCTGGTCTTCTACCTACACCTCAACATTTCATCAACAAAGTTTCTAGTAATCCAGGATTCTCAGGCTTGAGTAGCTCACTATCAGCTCTAAAAGTGTCACTGTTAACAGGCTCGAGGGCTACAGCACTAACTACAACATGATACTCAGCACATTATTAGATCTCCTATGTAAGGATAATTTCTTCACTGTCAATGCAGCGAATGAGTGACGTAAAACAAACCTTGACAATATTGAGAATGAACTGAAAGAAACTCAGGAGAGAGTGCAGCAGCTGAAGAACTCAGAGAGTGCAGCAGCTGAAGAACTCAGAGAGTGCAGCAGCTGAAGACCTCAGAGAGTGCAGCAGTTGAAGAACTCAGAGAGTGCAGCAATGAAGAATTCCGTGAGTGCACACTGAGAACCATGATGCACATTGAAGACCCAGAGAGGCGCAGCAATTGAAGAATTCAGTGAGTGCAGCAGCTGAAGAACTCAGAGAGTGCAGCAGCTGAAGAACTCAGAGAATGCAGCAGCTGAAGAACTCAGAGAGTGCAGCAGGCTGAAGAACTCAGAGAGTGCAGCAGCCGGCTCACTAGCAACATATCATGAAGAAAGTCGAGATGATATAATGAGGATTGGAGAATTTGACGAGTTGTATTGTGATATGTAAGGAAACTGAAGCCAGCATTCCCAACATTAGCACGTCACAGAGATCTGTCTCGGGATCATTTTCCATAATTACAAAAAAAAAAAAACAGCATCCAAGCAAACAAACAACAACAAAAAACTTTGCTGGTATTCGTGTTATCACGAAAATAAAAACAGAAATAGACAAATATATGGCAGTGACATTATTGCGTAAAGAGGGAAGTTCACTAGAGTGGTGGAGAGAAAACGTAAGAGTTCTTCCATTTGTGGCAAACGAAGCCACTAAATATCTGAGTGAGAGAGAGAGAAGAGAGAGAGAGAGAGAGAGAGAGGGAGAGGAGAGAGAGAGAGAGAGAGAGGAGAGAGAGAGAGAGAGAGAGAGAGAGAGAGAGAGAGAGAGAGAGAGAGAGAGAGAGAGAGAGAGAGAGAGAGAGAGAGAGAGAGAGAGAGAGAGAGAGAGAGAGAGAGAGAGAGAGAGAGAGAGAGAGAGAGAGAGAGAGAGAGAGAGAGAGTGAGAGTGTTCGCTCAACTTAAAACTAAAGTTCTAGATTTTCAATTACCAACTGTTACATTATTATTATTATAATCAAAAAGAAGCGCTAAACCACAAGGGCTATACAGCGCTGACCAGCTGTTACAATAAAGTAGAATCTTATTGCAACTTTTCACAACGTATTTCATTGCCTTTAATTAACGGTATAATGAATATTGGATGAGTTTCAAGTTGAATGTAACTGAATTATCAATTATCAATTATCAATTATCAATTATCAATTATCAATTATCTCTTCATCAGATTAGTAAATATGGAGCAAGGTTGAAGAAATCTGGTAGTGTCAGTACCCAGTACCATCACTACTATCACTTAAAAATTCAGGTATTTAATATACAACCTGTTGGTTTATTTAGTACCTACTAAGTATTATTTTATATACCGAACATATGGGAAATATGGGAAATGTACCAGTATCGGTATCGGTTGAAAATTAGGTATCGATATCGGTAAATATTTTAGTATGTTGGTTTATTAATAGTGAGAAGATAACTTACTAGTGGTTTATTAATATTCTCTTTTGTTTTATTACACAACTTGAATATTTTATATTTCATGTTAATGTTAAGATATAACTTGTTGCACACGTGTACCGACCTGTGTGTCTGCCTGCCAGTGTGTCTGCCTGCCTGTCTGCCTGCCTGCCAGTGTGTCTGCCTGCCAGTGTGTCTGCCTGCCTGTCTGCCTGCCTGCCTGTCTGCCTGCCTGTCTGCCTGTCTGTCTGTCTACCTGCCTGCCTGTCTGCCTGCCTGCCTGTCTGCCTGCCTGTCTGCCTGTCTGTCTGTCTACCTGCCTGCCTGCCTGCCTGCCTGTCTGTCTGTCTACCTGCCTGCCTGTCTGCCTGTCTGCCTGCCCTGCCTGCTGTCTGCCCTACCTGCCTGCCTGTCTGCCTGCCCTGTCTGTCACCTGCCTGCCGGGTTGCCTGCCCTGCCTGTCTGTCTGTCTACCTGCCTGCCTGTCTGACCTCCCTGCCTGCCTGCCTGCCCTCCCTGCCTGCCTGTCCTGGCTCTGCCTGTCTGCCTCCTGCCTGTCTGCCTCTCGGGTTCTGTCTACCTGCCTGCCTGTTGCCTGTCGTCTGTCTACCTTCCTCCTGTCTGCCTGCTTGCCTGTCTGCCTGTCTGCCTCCTACCTGCTGCCTGCCGGGCCCTGCCTGCCTGCCTGCCTGCCTGTCTGCCTGCCTGTCTGCCTGCCTGCCTGCCTGCCTGCCTGCCTGTCTGTCTGCCTTCCTGTCTGCCTGCCTGTCGCCGTCTCCCCTGCCCTGCCTGCCCTGTCTGCCTGCCTGCCTGCCTGCCTGTCTGTCTGCCTGCCTGTCTGCCTGCCTGTCTCCCTGTCTGCCTTTGCCGTCTGCTGCCTGCCTCCCCTGCCTGTCTGCCCCTGCCTGCCTGTCTGCCTCCCCTGCCTGCCTGCCTGTTTTGTCTGCCTGCCTGTCTGCCTGCCTGCCTGCCTGTCTCCTGCCTGCCTGCCTGCCTGCCTGGCCTGCCTGCCTGCCCTGTCTGCCTGTCTGCCTGCTGCCTGCCTGCCTGTCCTGCCTCCCCTGCCCCCTTTGCCTGCCTGTCTGTCCTGCCTGCCTGTCTGCCTGCCTGCCTGTCTGCCTGACTGCTGTCTCCCCCTGCCTGCCTGCCTGCCTGTCTGCTGCCTGTCTGCCTTGTCTGCCTGCCTGCCTGCCTGCCTGTCTGCCTGCCTGCCTGCCTGTCTGCCTGTCTGCCTGCCTGCCTGCCTGCCTCCTGCCTGCCTGCCTGCCTGCCTGCCTGCCTGTCTGCCTGTCTGTCTGCCTGCCTCCCTGCCTGTCTGTCTGCCTGTCTGCCTGCCTCCTGCCTGTCCTGCCTTGCCTCCTGCGCCTGCCTCTGCCTGCCTGCCTGCTTGCCTGTCGGCTGCCTGCTGCCTGTTCTGCCTGCCTGTCTGCTGCCTGCTGTCTGCCTGCTGCCGCCCCCTCCCTGCCTGCCTGCCTGCCTGCCTCCCTTGCTGCTGCCTGTTGTCGCCTGCCTCCTGCCTGCCTGTCGTCTGCCTCCTACTGCCTGCCTACTGCATATGTGCGGGTTACCCCCTTGCCGCCTGCCGCCTGCCGCCTGCCTCCTACCTCCGCCGCCTGCCTTGTCTGCCCCCTTTGTCTGCCAGCCTGCCTGCCTCCCTGCCTCCTGCCTGCCCCCTACCTGCCTGCCGCCTGCCTCTCTGCCCGCCTGTCTGCCTGCCTGCCTGCCTGCCTGTCTGCCTTTGCTGCGTACCTACCTACCTGCCTGCCTGCTGCGTGCCTGCCTACGAACTGCGTGCCCGCCTGCGTGCCTGCGTTCGTGCCTACCTGCCTGCCTGCCTGCCTGCCTGCCTGCCTGCCTGCCTGCCTGCCTGTCTGTCCTGTCTGCCTGCCTACCTGCCCGCCTACCTGCATAGTGCGTCTACCTGCCTGCCTGCCTGTGCCTGCCTGCCTGTCTGCCTGTCTGTCTGCCTGCCTACCTGCCTGCCTACCTGCATATGTGCTGTCTGCCTGCCTGTCTGCCTGCCTGCCTGCCTGCCTGCCTGCCTGTCTGCCTGCTGCGTACCTACCTACCTGCCTGCCTGCTGCGTGCCTGCCTACGAACTGCGTGCCCGCCTCCGTGCCTGCGTTCGTGCCTACCTGCCTGCCTGCCTGCCTGCCTGCCTGCTGCGTGCCGGCCTAAAGATGGGCGTGACTGCCTCGTTGCATGCATATCTGCGTGCGGGCCTTCCTGCTTGCTTACTTAACAAGTCAGGTGTGACTGCTACCTTGCCTACGGGCGTGCCTGCAGGCGTGCCTGCGGTGTGCGTGCCGGTGCGCCTGCAGGCGGGCCTACGGTGTGCGTTCCGGTGCGCCTGACAGTGTACCTGCGTGTTTGTCAACATTGTCTACTCATAATTCAACATTTATCATTGTTGACGTGAGAGCATGTAGTAGTGTGTTAATGATGGTGTAGGTAGTGCTGTAAGTGGTGGTGGTGGTAGTGGTGTGGTGTTGGTGGCAGTCGTGGTGGTGGTGTTAGTAGTAAAGATAGTGATGGTGCTAGTGGTGGTTGTGGTGATGGTGGTGGTGGCGGGGAGGGGATGTTATAACAGCAGGGGCAGGGGGTATTAAAGCAGCAGGGCAGGGGAGGGAATGTTATAACAGCAGGGGAAGGGGTATTATAGCAGCAGGGGCAGGGGAGGGGATGTTAAAAACAGCAGGGCAGGGGTATTATAGCAGAGGGCAGGGGAGGGGATGTTATAACAGCAGGGCGGGGGGTATTAATAGCGAAAGGGGGCAGGGAGGGGATGTTATAACAGCAGGGGCAGGGGGTATTATAGCAGCAGGGGCAGGGGAGGGGATGTTATAACAGCAGGGGCAGGGGGTATTATAGCAGCAGGGGCAGGGGAGGGGATGTTATAACAACAGGGCAGGGGTATTAAGCAGCGGGGGACGGGGGAGGGGATGTTATAACAGCAGGGGCCCAGGGGGGTATTATAGCAGCAGGGGCAGGGGAGGGATGTTATAACAGCAGGGCAGGGGGTATTAAAGCAGCAGGGGAAAGGGGAGGGGATGTTATAACAGCAGGGCAGGGGTATTATAGAAGCAGGGAAAGGGGAGGGATGTTATAAACAGCAGGGGCGGGGGGTATTATACAGCGGGGGCAGGGGAGGGGATGTTATAACAGCAGGGGCAGGGGGTATTATAGCAGCAGGGGCAGGGGAGGGGATGTTATAACAACAGGGGCAGGGGGTATTATAGCAGCAGGGACAGGGGAGGGGATGTTATAACAACAGTGAAGAGGAGGTTATAACAACATGAAGGGGATGTTATAACAACAGGGCAGGGGTATTATACAGCAGGGCGGGGGAGGGGATGTAATAACAGCAGGGCAGGGGTTTATAGCAGCAGGGCAGGGGAGGGGATGTTATAACAACAGGGCAGGGGTATTATAGCACAGGGACAGGGGAGGGGATGTTATAACAACAGTGAAGAGGAGGTTATAACAACAGCGAAGAGGATGTTATAACAACAGTGAAGAAGAGGTTATAACAACAGGGAAGAGGAGGTTATAACAACAGCGAAGAGGATGTTATAACAACAGTGAAGAGGAGGTTATAACAACAGGGCAGAGGAGGTTATAACAACAGCGAAGAGGATGTTATAATAACAGCGAAGAGGATGTTATAATAACAGCGAAGAGGATGTTATAACAACAGGGAAGAGGAGGTTATAACAACAGCGAAGAGGATGTTATAACAACAGCGAAGAGGAGGTTATAACAACAGCGAAGAGGATGTTATAACAACAGCGAAGAGGATGTTATAACAACAGCGAAGAGGATGTTATAATAACAGCGAAGAGGATGTTATAATAACAGCGAAGAGGATGTTATAACAACAGCGAAGAGGAGGTTATAACAACAGGGAAGAGGATGTTATAATAACAGCGAAGAGGATGTTATAACAACAGGGAAGAGGAGGTTATAACAACAGCGAAGAGGATGTTATAACAACAGCAGGGGAGATTATGTTAACAGCAGGGGAGGGGATGTTATAACAGCAGAGGACCGGTGGGGAGGGGGATTTAAGGGAAGACAGGGGAGTACCCGGAACCAGGTGTACCAACTGTTGTTGTCCCTGACACAGAAAATGGGAAACTGGGTGCTTTACTGTACCACCCCGCTATAATGAACTTCTGCGACTCGCAAACTGTTTAAGCGAGCACTTACATTCTTGTTTCTTTACTGACCTGTGTAAGTGGCGGACCTGCATTTTTGGTTCCCTGGATCTTGAACTATGATGGGGTCACCATGGCAACCAGACACTGATAATCTATATTATACTTTAATAACCTTTGAATTTATATTTTAACTATTTTATTTTGTAATGAATTACAATATATTAGTGATATTATTTTTAATAATAAAAAACATTCTCATACAGTAGACCCAAAATTTTTAAGCAATATGGACTCAATTCGCTGCTGGGGCCCCTCCGGGATTAGGGGCCCTGAAGCTTAAGTTTCATTAGTTCCACAGTAGATCCCCCATCAAGGGAGGTTCCTTGACTCTGGTGAGGGGCTCTTGATCTAGGGAATTGGATTTGTACTCCGGTTCCCTGAACTGAGCTTGAATACCTTCCCCCCACAGGTCCTGTATAACCCTAAGGGTTTAGCGCTTCCCTATGATTATATTAATAATAATAATAATAATAATTGAACGTAGATCCGCCCCTGACCTGTGTAATGGCCGTCAGGTCGTTACACTCTCACCTCTGTACTGATGAACAACAAGAACGTGAAGGCTGTATTTTCTCTTTTATGTTCTTTGTTTATGAGTTTATCATCAGTAGTTGGTGGAACCACTGACGTGGGCAGATGCTCAACAGTTTTATAAAGATATTCCTGATATAGTTTGAGCGTGATGCGTTGCACGATGCTCTCCTGACAGACTTCACACTGTCATCACTGGTATTTCTTGTTGTACGTGGATGGTATACAACACCGGCAAGACGAATTATTATTATTATAATCAAGGGGGAAGCGCTAAACCCGGAGGATTATACAGCGCCTGGGGGGGGGGGATGTGGAAGGCATTCAGGCTTAATTCGGGGAACTGGAGCACAGATCCAATTCCCTAAATCAAGAGCCCCTCACCAACATCAAGGAACCTTCCCTGAGGGGCCGGCAAGACGAAGCATTAGACACACGTGCAGCATCTGGGTATCTTTATCTGTAGACATTTCGCCAACCAGTGACTTTATCAGTGCAATGCAAGGACATAATGTATAGAATGTGGAATTATATACAAAAGATGAGGTAGTCAGTCTCAGCCTCGGAGGTGGTGAAGCGCACCGTAGTCTTGCAGAATCTAAGATTCTTATGACTGTCCCATAGTTCGTTCACTAGCGTACTCAGCTCACACAGTGAGGTCCAGAGTTCGAATCTCCGGTACGGCTGGAAAATATAAGGGGCGTGTTTCCATAAGACACCTGCTGTCCATGTTCACCCATCAGTATACAATAGGTACCTGAGTGTTAGTTGACTGGTGTGGGTCGCATCCTGGGACAAAACTGACCTAATTTTCCAGAAGTGGTCAGCATAACAAGCGGCTTTCTATATAGTAGTATGTCATTGATGTCAGCTAGGACTGTATACCTTATATATGTACTTGTACAAATGAAGATATTATTATATGGCTCGCTTCATCAACTCCAAGGCTGAGGGATTGATTACCTTGAGTATACCTGGAGGGGGTTTCTAATCAACCAGGCTGTTACTGTTGGCCGCATGTAAACCGACCTACGAACCACAACCCGGCTGGTCAGGTACTGACTTTAGGTGCCTGTCCAGCTTCCTCTTGAAGACAGCCAGAGCTCTATTGGTAATCCCTCTTATGTATGCAGGGAGGCAGTTGAACAGTCTTGGGCCCTTGACACTTATTATGTTGTCTCTTAGCATACCTCATCTTTTGTATATAAATCTACATTCTACACATTATGTTCTTATATTGTATTGATAAAGACACAGGTTGGCGACATGTTGCAAATAAGGATACCCAGATGTTGCACATGTGTCTAATTCTTCAGCTGATGTATCATGCTTAGAAGATTGTTGGGATTATTATTGTGGTGAGTTGGCGCCGATGTTCTTGTTTTATTTGTAAAATTATATTGTGCTTGTTATCCTTGAAATAACTTCAGTATGTCTGTTCTGCACTAGACTTTACTGTTTAACGACTGATGCATCTTATGAACTGCACTAGACTTTACTGTTTAACGACTGAGCCATCTTATGAACTGCACTAGACTTTACGTTTAACGACTGATGCATCTTATGAACGCACTAGACTTTACTGTTTAACGACTGATGCATCTTATGAACTGCACTAGACTTTACTGTTTAACGACTGGTGCATCTTATGAACTGCACTAGACTTTACTGTTTAACGACTGATGCATCTTATGAACTGCACTAGACTTTACTGTTTAACGACTGATGCATCTTATGAACTGCACTAGAAATTCACTGTTCAACGACGATGCATCTTATGAACTGCCTAGACTTTACCCGTTTAACGACTGATGCATCTTATGAACTGCACTAGACTTTACTGTTTAAACCCACTGATGCATCTTATGAACTGCACTAGACTTTACTGTTTAACGACTGATGCATCTTATGAACTGCACTAGACTTTACTGTTTAACGACTGGTGCATCTTATGAACTGCACTAGACTTTACTGTTTAACGACTGATGCATCTTATGAACTGCACTAGGCTTCACTGTTCAACGACTGGTGCATCTTATGAACTGCACTAGACTTCACTGTTCAACGACTGGTGCATCTTATGAACTGCACCCAGACTTTTAAATGTTTAACGACTGATGCATCTTATGGGAACTGCAAATAGACTTTACTGTTTAAACGACGATGCATCTTATGAACTGCACTAGACTTTACTGTTTAACGACTGATGCATCTTATGAACTGCACTAGACTTTACTGTTTAACGACTGATGCATCTTATGAACTGCACTAGACTTTACTGTTTAACGACTGGTGCATCTTATGAACTGCACTAGACTTTACTGTTTAACGACTGATGCATCTTATGAACTGCACTAGGCTTCACTGTTCAACGACTGGTGCATCTTATGAACTGCACTAGACTTCACTGTTCAACGACTGATGCATCTTATGAACTGCACTAGGCTTCACTGTTCAACGACTGATGCATCTTATGACCTGGACGATGCTACTCTATGTAAATTTAGGCTTCGCTCATGCAAATTTGCCCAGTTTACTGAAACAGTTTATAAAAGTTGGAAATGGTTGGATTCTGAGCAATAACTGGAGAACGTCTGCGTCATCAGCTTCAAGCTGTCAGCGCGGGTGAGACAGCTGGAGAACGTCTAGCATAATCAGCTTCAAGCTGTCAGCGCGGGTGAGATAGCTGGAGTACGTCTGGCGTCATCAGTTTCAAGCTGTCAGCGCGGGTGAGACAGCTGGAGAACGTCTGGCGTCATCAGCTTCAAGCTGTCAGCGGGGGGTGAGAAGCTGGAGACGTCCCGGCGTCATCAGTTCAAGCTGTCAGCGCGGGTGAGACAGCTGGAGAACGTCTGGCGTCATCAGCTTCAAGCTGTCAGCGCGGGTGAGACAGCTGGAGAACGTCTGGCGTCATCAGCTTCAAGCTGTCAGCGCGGGTGAGACAGCTGGAGACGTCTGGCGTCATCAGTTTTAAGCTGTCAGCGCGGTGAGACAGCTGGAGAACGTCTGGCGTCATCAGCTTCAAGCTGTCAGTGCGGGTAAGACAGCTGGAGAACGTCTGGCGTCATCAGCTTCAAGCTGTCAGTGCGGGTGAGACAGCTGGAGAACGTCTGGCGTCATCAGCTTCAAGCTGTCAGTGCGGGTAGACAGCTGGAGAACGTCTGGCGTCATCAGCTTCAAGCTGTCAGTGCGGGGTAAGACAGCTGGAGAACTTCTGGCGTCATCAGCTTCAAAGCTGTCAGCGCGGGTAGACAGCTGGAGAACGTCTGGCGTCATCAGCTTCATGCTGTCAGTGCGGGTGAGACAGCTGGAGAACGTTGGCGTCACTCAGCTTCAAGCTGTCAGTGCGGGTAAGACAGCTGGAGAACGTCTGGCGTCATCAGCTTCAAGCTGTCAGCGGGTGAGACAGCTGGAGAACGTCTGGCGTCATCAGCTTCAAGCTGTCAGTGCGCGGTGAGACAGCTGGAGAACGTTCTGGCGTCATCAGCTTCAAGCTGTCCAGCGTGGGTGAGACAGCTGGAGAACGTCTGGCGTCATCAGTCTCAAGCTGTCAGCGCGGGTGAGACAGCTGGAGAACGCTGGCGTCATCAGCTTCAAGCTGTCAGCGCGGGTGAGACAGCTGGAGAACGTCTGGCGTCATCAGCTTCAAGCTGTCAGCGCGGGTGAGACAGCTGGAGAACGTCTGGCGTCATCAGCTTCCAAAACTGTCAGCGCGGGGGAGACAGCTGGAGAACGTCTGGCGTCACAGCTTCAAGCTGTCCCGCGCGGGGGGAGACAGCTGGAAACGCGCGTCATCAGCTTCAAGCGTCAGCGCGGTGAGACAGGGAGAACGTCTGGGGTCAAACAGCTTCAAGTTCAGCGCGGGTGGACGCGGAGTACGTCTGGCGTCATCAGCTTCAAGCTGTCCCGCGCGGGGGAGACAGCTGGAGAACGTCTGGGCGTCATCAGCTTCAAGCTGTCAGCGCGGGGAGACAGCTGGAGTACGTCTGGCGTCATCAGCTTCAAGCTGTCAGCGCGGGTGAGACAGCTGGAGAACGTCTGGCGTCATCAGCTTCAAGCTGTCAGTGCGGGTGAGACAGCTGGAGAACGTCTGGCGTCATCAGTTTCAAGCTGTCAGTGCGGGTGAGACAGCTGGAGAACGTCTGGCGTCATCAGCTTCAAGCTGTCAGCGTGGGTGAGACAGCTGGAGAACGTCTGGCGTCATCAGTTTCAAGCTGTCAGCGCGGGTGACAGCTGGAGAACGTCTGGCGTCATCAGTTCAAGCTGTCAGCGCGGGTGAGACAGCTGGAGAACGTCTGGCGTCATCAGCTTCAAGCTGTCAGCGCGGGTGAGACAGCTGGAGAACGTCTGGCGTCATCAGCTTCAAGCTGTCAGCGCGGGTGAGACAGCTGGAGAACGTCTGGCGTCATCAGCTTCAAGCTGTCAGCGCGGGTGAGACAGCTGGAGAACGTCTGGCGTCATCAGCTTCAAGCTGTCAGCGCGGGTGAGACAGCTGGAGAACGTCTGGCGTCATCAGCTTCAAGCTGTCAGCGCGGGTGAGACAGCTGGGAGAACGTTTTCTGGCGTCATCAGCTTCAAGCTGTCAGCGCGGGTGAGACAGCTGGAGAACGTCTGGCGTCATCAGCTTCAAGCTGTCAGCGCGGGTGAGACAGCTGGAGAACGTCTGGCGTCATCAGCTTTCAAGCTGTCAGCGCGGGTGAGACAGCTGAGAACGTCTGGCGTCATTCAGTTTCAAGCTGTCAGCGAGAGGTGAGACAGCTGGAGAACGTCTGGCGTCATCAGTTTCAAGCTGTCAGCGCGGGTGAGACAGCTGGAGAACGTCTGGCGTCACTCAGCTTTCAAGCTGTCAGCGCGGGTGAGACAGCTGGAGAACGTCTGGCGTCATCAGCTTCAAGCTGTCAGTGCGGGTGAGACGCTGGAGAACGTCTGGCGTCATCAGCTTCAAGCTGTCAGCGCGGTTGAGACAGCTGGAGAACGTCTGGCGTCATCAGCTTCAAGCTGTCCAGCGCGGGTGAGACAGCTGGAAGAACGTCTGGCGTCATCAGCTTCAAGCTGTCAGCGCGGGTGAGAAAAGCTGGAGAACGTCTGGCGTCATCAGCTTCAAGCTGTCAGCGCGGGTGAGACAGCTGGAGTACGTCTGGCGTCATCAGCTTCAAGCTGTCAGCGCGGGTGAGACAGCTGGAGAACGTCTGGCGTCATCAGCTTCAAGCTGTCAGCGCGGGTGAGACAGCTGGAGAACGTCTGGCGTCATCAGCTTCAAGCTGTCGCGCGGGTGAGACAGCTGGAGAACGTCTGGCGTCATCAGTTTCAAGCTGTCAGCGCGGGTGAGACAGCTGGAGAACGTCTGGCGTCATCAGCTTCAAGCTGTCAGCGCGGGTGAGACAGCTGGAGAACGTCTGGCTCATCAGCTTCAAGCTGTCAGCGCGGGTGAGACAGCTGGAGAACGTCTGGCGTCATCAGCTTCAAGCTGTCAGCGCGGGTGAGACAGCTGGAGAACGTCTGGCGTCCCTCAGCTTCAAGCTGTCAGCGCGGTGAGGACAGCTGGAGAACGTCTGGCGTCATCAGCTTCAAGCTGTCAGCGCGGGTGAGACAGCTGGAGAACGTCGGCGTCATCAGCTTCAAGCTGTCAGGCGGGTGAGACAGCTGGAGAACGTCTGGCGTCATCAGCTTCAAGCTGTCAGCGCGGGTGAGACAGCTGGAGAAACGTCTGGCGTCATCAGCTTCAAGCTGTCAGCGCGGGTGAGACAGCTGGAGAACGTCTGGCGTCATCAGCTTCAAGCTGTCAGCGCGGGTGAGACAGCTGGAGAACGTCTGGCGTCATCAGCTTCAAGCTGTCAGTGCGGGTAAGACAGCTGGAGAACGTCTGGCGTCATCAGCTTCAAGCTGTCAGCGCGGGTGAGAAAGACTCATCATAATTTACACCACGAAAATTTTGGTGGGACTGGTTCCAAACCTGCAGACAGAAATCACTCCCTACGAAAACAAGAGGCTCGGCAGACTGTGCCATATATCCCCGATGAAAAGCAGGGTGCCATGAGCGTGATGACTGGCCTCACAGTAGGTGTAAAGGGCCAAGAGTATTCAACAGCCTTCCACCATACATAAGGGGGATTACCAAAGGACCCCTAGATGTCTTCAAGACGAAACTGGATGAGTTCTAAAGTCAGTTCCTGATCAGCCAAGCTGATCAGGAGTAACAGCGGCCAGCAGTAACAGCCTAGTTGAAGAGCAGGCCTTCATCCACTGGGAGGCTTGGTATTGGATATGGCCGCCGGGGCATTGACCCTCGGAGCAGTCTCTCGGTAGACTCGAGGTTCATCTAGAGCAATGGGCATCAGCAGGCACACTGGGTATCACCAATAACACTAGTCATCAATAAGAGCACCGGACATCAACAAGAGAAGCACTATGCATCACAAGAGTACCGGACATCAACAAGGTCAGGGTTATCTTCTGCCCTCTGTGATGGCCTTCATGGCCCAGTAGTTGCATGAGGGGGAAATGTCAAGATTCTCCATCGTCTCAACGAGAGCTATCTTAATGAGTTGCTTAGTTGTTTGGGTATAGAGCATGTCGACTACAGAGGGTTATTAAGACTGCATGTAGCCTGTCAAGAGAAATTTATTCCCTAAAATAGGAGTTAATGTCTCATAGTATATATACAGTAGGTGCTAAGGCCTAGTACCTTTCTCATACTGCATCAGAATGTACAGTAAACTTGCTGCTTCAGCCGTAAAAATGCAATTTGATCGAGACAAAATAATTGCTCCTGTTTAGTAATAGTTTGAACAAGATCACTTGTACAGTTTACAACAGATCTGTGACGACACTCAAGAAAATCAAATCTAGCGACATAGCTCATACGTCATGCAGCAGCTACTCAATTTTGTGATAAGAATCTGTACAAAACTGTTCACTCTTTATGTGGTATAAAATCGTCACCTTGACGATACTTATAGGAAGTATATATTAATCTCATAGTTGCTTGTATACAGTCATCCTAGCGAGATTTTTCATGGCATCAGCCAATAAATATCCCATTAAGGAGAGACTGTAATGGAGGTTTATATTCGTTAAAAGGTAGCAGTAGCTTAAGAATATACCAACACCGTAGGTTGACAGTTGTTGGTATATCCATAATGTGTTTAAAAACCGCAGAGGTTTAACACTTTATGACTGATCGTAAGGTTGTCAGGACCCGGCTTGCGGCCTAGTCTATCAGCCTTAGTATAGTCTAACAGTCTTATTTCTGTTGCCATTAGTTGCTTTAAGTCATGTCTTTCAAGTTTTTCTAGGTCATGTTACCTGCTGTTCTAGCCCATGTTACCTGCTGTTCCAGGTCATGTCACCAGCTGTTTCAGATGATGTCAGCAGTTATTCTAGCTCATAATACCAGCTATTCCTGGTCATGTCACCAGCTGTTCTAGGGGTGAGCAGTCTAGGTCATATCACCAGCATTACCTTTATTCACACGTACAAACAAATTTTTATTTTTTTTGCAGTGTTCATAACTTACAAAACTGTGACAATAATTTCATATATTTTACAAAGCCTCCTCTGGTAAGTCAGTAATTTCCGGCACAATACAAGAACATTGTAGAGTTAAGGTCAGGTAACTTAAATGCTAAGCTTCATACTATCAAGTTGTCAAAAGAGAAGTTTATTAAGTGTAAATAATACTTCTGTATATGCTCAGTAATAACCCACATAGAGACAGAAACACAGAAGGTTGATTGATCTGTATATTTCGACCGCCTTCTGAGATTCTCTTCAGCAGATCTACTGAAGAGGATCCCAGAAGGGGATCGAAATATACAGATCAACGAGTCTCCTGTGTTTCTATCTCCATGTGGGTTATTATTGAACACTGACAAGTGTTCATAACATTGTAGTTATTCACTACTCTATATATTAAACCAACAGTGTCAATACGATGAGATGGTTATATATATAACTGTATATGCAAATTTATTAATAATGTGTGAGAGGAGAAAGGGCGGAGGGTAGAAATAATAGTGGTGACAGTAAGTGCCTAAGTTCGAATGAATTTTGAAATATGGATAAACAATCTGACTTAGACGCGTTTGGCTTTCATATTCATTCCACAGAAATTTTACATCAAATTGAGTAGAGTATTTTCTTTTAATAATATTTTTGGAGTACTTTTCGTATTCTTGGGCTGTTTGTTTATTTTTTGAGTTTCTGCTCAGGATGATTCGAGCAGGTGGGGGTATCAGAGCAGGTGGGCGTATCAGAGCAGGTGGGGGTATCAGAGCAGGTGGGCGTATCAGAGCAGGTGGGGGTATCAGAGCAGGTGGGGGTATCAGAGCAGGTGGGGGTATCAGAGCAGGTGGGGGTATCAGAGCAGGTGGGGGTATCAAGCAGGTGGGAGTATCAGAGCAGGTGGGGGTATCAGAGCAGGTGGGGGTATTAAAGCAGGTTGGGGTATCAGAGCAGGTGGGGGTATCAGAGCAGGTGGGAGTATCAGAGCAGGTGGGGGTATCAGAGATATTTATTTCTTGTATTGAGTCTATGCATTCTGTTGTAGCTCTCCAAGAAAGGGTCTGAGAACAGGGTATTAGTTGTATTGAACGTTCTGTATATGTGACTGCTGTGTATGCTGAGAAAATTAAACATTTGTGAAGCAGGGGTGTGTGTTGGTTGGAACCTGACTGAGTGGGTGTGTATAGTCTGGAACCTGACTGAGTGGGTGTGTATAGTCTGGAACCTGACTGAGTGGGTGTGTATAGTCTGGAACCTGACTGAGTGGGTGTGTATAGTCTGGAACCTGACTGAGTGGGTGTGTATAGTCTGGAACCTGACTGAGTGGGTTGTGTATAGTCTGGAACCTGACTGAGTGGGTGTGTATAGTCTGGAACCTGACTGAGTGGGTGTGTATAGTCTGGAACCTGACTGTGTGGGTGTGTATAGTCTGGAACCTGACTGAGTGGGTGTGTATTGTCTGGAATCTGATTGACTGATCGGTCCAACATTAGAATCTTGCTCAATTACGATGGGTTTGAAGTGATTTGTTGTGCAGATCCTCATGCATATGTACGTTAAGTGAGATGGAATAAATTAGAAAACAGTACAGAGTAAATAATATTGTTTGAGGTGCACAGTAATGTATATTTAAAAGAATGCTCACTGGTGAGGACAACCGGATGTGTAAAAAAATAACCCGTACATAGAAAGAGAGAAGCTTATGACTACGTTTCGCTCAGTATTGGACCATTTACAAGTCACTCTCACCTATATGCGGATTATTTGTGAACTGTTCCAATCACAGTATTGTGCCTTTTTGTTCTTCATAAACCAGGTGTAGATTTTGTTCTTCATGAACCAGGTGTAGATTTTGTTCTTCATGAACCAGGTGTAGATTTGAGATGACATAAGTTGTGTCATCTACAATCAGAATTTATTTATGTTCCTGGGAAACATTTACCTCACTGATGTTGATAAGAAATAATAGATTGTTGCATTATCCATACTTTTTGTCTGATGCCAAACTGTTGACCTCTAGGGTTAAGAATATCATGTCGAGTTATCAATGTTATATATATATATATATATATATATATATATATATATATATATATATATATATATATATATATATATATATAATTAAATAGGGAGGTACCACCTCTAGAACTGTTATAGGGACCCTCATCCTCAGAGAAAAGAATAAACTTGATTCAGGGAAAACTCAAGGTTCTACCTGAAGCTGTTTGAGAATTTTCTCCTACCACCCCCTATATTTTATATATATATTTTATTTAAAGACAAAATACATTGACAAAACATTCACAAAAATACGATAGAAAGTAAAACAACATAGGTAACTCAGAGCTACATCTCGAATATTTCGTCCAGTTCCCCGGCTGTGGGCCGCGTGCCCAGAATGCTGCAGGCATTTCCGCTCTCGATCGCAACACTGAGTCTCTGAAAGAGGAAGCTGGTCGCCCTGTGGTCCTTGGTTTCTATGATGAGCTTTTCACCCAGCTCTATTAGAGCACACTTGCCCCATGCTCCAAGGGTCTCCGACCCTATTGGGATAAAGTTATAGCAAGGGGGAAGGTTTTCATATTTGCGGATCTTCTGGGTCTCCCTGTGGCTGGCAGCTCCACCCTCTTCCACTACGGAGTATGGCAAATAGGTGTCTGCCAATGTGGCGGCACATGTGTAGTCCCAGGCAATCTGCTTTCCATCCTTCCAAGGTAGCATAGTGGCTCCATCAGGACGCTTTAGACTTCCGTCAAACCTCTGCACTTGGGGTTCCCGTTGAGCTGGGCAACGGGCTGTGGCGAGGCTTCTCTTTATGATGTCATTAACCTCCTCATGCCTCTCATACTTCCCTTCTGCTGTGTGACACACGAGACCATGAAGTCCGAATTGATCAGCTGTCGCCCTGCCGCAAATACACCTATGTTCGGTGAGGATGGGGGCGGCTAGGCGAAGAGTAACACCAATCCGAATAGCCTGTGGGTCTAGTCGAGTGCCCAAGGAGGAACTGGGAACAGCTAACAGGAAATCTCCTGAGTGTGGTGCCTTCACTGCCAGGAGACGAGCTTTGTCCTTTCCTGAGGCGTTGGAGAGCATTGTGTTGGCGATTTTTTCCATGATCGGTTTGTCCCAGTGGGACTGTTTGTGTTCTTTGGGAGGAGCTGGTCTACTGGAGGAATCTGTAAGGGTGTCCCACCGAATCGCTGCTTCATTAAACCTGGGGTCTTCAGCTCCTACCACGTCTCTCAAGCGTTCGGTAACAATCTTCTTGACGCCTTTAACAATCGGTGCCATTTACCGGATACCCCACACAAACATCCCAAACTTCAGTGAGAAATTAAAGGCACTAATAACAAACAGACAAATGAATAAGCACCACCTTCTCTTAGCTGGAGACTTCAACATCAACCTTGGCCTACTAGATGATCAGCCTGTAACTGATTTCATCAACAATATGAACAACACACTTCTCATACCAACAATAACTAAACCAACCAGGCTCACTGAAACAAGTGCAACTATAATAGACCACATATGGACCAATATACTAGCCCCCCTTAAATCAGGGATAATCACAGATAGCACTACAGTCCACTACCCTACCTTCCTCTTGACAAACATTAGTAAACCACCACTTGAATACAACAAAGTCTCATTTAGACTCCATGATGAGGCCTCAATAAGGAAGTTCACAGCTGACCTAGAGACTGTTGACTGGCCTACAGAATTCTCCAAGGCCAATGGTATTGATGACTGGACAGACATTTTTCTTAACAAACTACTTAGACTATACAACAAACATTGTCCTATAAAAACAAAACAGATCACAAACAAACGGCTTGGTTGCCCATGGCTAACCAGCACCATTCTGAAATCCATTGATAAGAAACACCAATATGAAAAAGCAATATAGACAGGGCTTAATACACAAAGATATTCTTAAACACTATTCATCAGTCCTCACCAAAGTAATAAAGAAAGCCAAACAACTATACTACTCCAGTAGATTCACTGACACAAGAGGAGATATAAAAAAGACCTGGAAAACACTCTCTCAGATTCTAGGGACCCACAAACTGAAAAAAAAAACAAGAATATTGTCCTAACTAAACCTAATGAAACACCATTGCAACCCACCGACACAGCTAACAAGATAAACGACTTCTTCACAACCATAGGTTCTAATCTCGCCAATAAAATCCCACGTACCAATGCCCATGCCGGGTACTACCTAGATGAGAATTTCCCAAATTCCTTCTATCTTGCTCCAACTGAGCCCACGGAAGTCACCGAGATTATAAAGTCACTTAAAAATAACTCAGGGAATCTGTCTCATGTCCCACCATTATTGTACAAGAGAGCGGCCCATATCCTCTCGCATGCTATCTCATTACTTTTTAACAAGTCACTAGAAACTAGCACCTTCCCGAAATTACTCAAGACGGCAAGGGTTACACCAATACATAAAGGTGGTGACCCTACAGATTTAAACAACTATAGGCCAATATCAAACTTACCATTGCTATCCAAAATCTTTGAGAAACTCGTGCACAGGAGACTGTATTCATTTATAACGTCACAAAACATACTCAACCCCTGCCAATTTGGATTCAGGAAAAATAAAAGCACTAACTATGCAATCATAAAAATACTAGATCTGCTTTACACAGCATTGGAAAATAAGGAATATCCACTAGGAATTTTTATTGACCTAAGAAAAGCTTTTGACACAGTAGACCACGGCATCCTACTCCACAAACTTGACCATTATGGTAGAAGAGGCCATGCGCTTGCATATTTCAAATCTTACCTTACTAATAGGTATCAGTATGTCACCATTAAAGACACAGCATCAACAACAACGTATCTCGACACCTGAACCCCATTCTCTTTGCTGACGACACGACTTATGTCATCTCTCACCCTAATCTTGCCACCCTCAACACCATTGTTAATGAGGAGCTGATCAAAATATCGACTTGGATGACAGCCAATAAACTTACGCTTAACGTTGACAAAACCTACTACATTATGTTTGGTAGCAGAGCAGGAGATGCGCAAATTAACATTAAGATCGACAACACTCTAATTGCCAGGCATAATGAGGGCAAATTCCTAGGCCTATACCTCGACAACAACCTGAACTTCAGCACCCATATCCAACACATAACCAAAAAAGTATCCAAAACGGTTGGGATCCTCTCCAAGATACGATACTACGTGCCGCAAACTGCCCTTCTCACACTATACCATTCACTTATATATCCATACTTCACCTATGCTATCTGTGCTTGGGGTTCAACTGCAGCAACACACCTAAAGCCAATAATAACCCAACAAAAAAGCCGCAGTGAGAATAATCACTAAATCCCATCCCTGGCAACACCCCCCCCCCCACTCTTCATAGATCTAAAATTACTCCCTGTTCAGTACATCCACACTTACTACTGTGCAATCTACATCTACAGGACCTTAAATTCCAATATTAACCTTGACCTAAAACGCTTTCTTGATAGTTGTGACAGAACCCACAGGCACAACACCAGACACAAACATCTCTATGGCATTCCCCGTGTCCGACTAAACCTTTACAAAAATTCAATGTATGTCAAAGGCCCTAAAATCTGGAACACCCTACCTGAAAATTCCAAAACTGCAGACACATTCATCACCTTCAAAACTACCATCAGAAAACATCTTATCTCCCTGATACACCCTGTCAACTAATAATACGAATACCACCTGGTGGTTCACACTTACACTCACTCACCCATTTGACCATAAACAGAAATATCAATCTCAATCTCAAAATAATGAATCTTAACTAGTCATAAGTTGGCCTGTGATACTCCAATACTGAAACTATGTATAGTGCCAAAACAAAAGCATTCACATTGCTAAACTCACAACTAGTATTTAGTCACTTAGCCATAATACCAACTTACCTCATAATTTTGTAATATTTTAAACTTAAGATTTAATATAAGTCTGCCCGAAATGCCTTGCCATGCTAGGTGTTCTAGTGGTACACTCTGTAATTATTTTACTACATGTAAACCACACAATAACCAAATTCTGTAAACTCAGCATTGTAATCCTTATAGAGAATAAACTTTGAATGCACTGGAAGCCAAACACGAAGACAGAAAAGCAGGTATAGCAACATGCGTTGCTCTGCGCACCCCTATACCTCCCAGTCGTACTGGGAGGGTTGCCTGATCCCATTGCTGATCCTCTAGTGACAGGTTCAGTGCCTTATTAAGGGTTCACCTCAGGTGTGCGTCATATTCGTCGAGTGTTGGGTTGTCAAAAGAGGGTGCACACCTCAGGAAGTGAGTCTTGGAATAGTAAGGCACCTTGTGAGGAGATACAGAGCATCATGGGCATTAAGATTGCTTATTCTCTCCTCCATTCTCATCAGGTCATTCAATTTGTCCTTGAGGACTGTGTCGATAGCCTGGTGACCCAGCGGTGCTCCCAAGAGGGTACTGTTGGACGGAGTGGTAGTAGAGACTTCTGGGAGGATTCTTCACACAGCATTGATTATTTCCTGGTTTGCTGTGATGATGTCACTCTTGGAGGGATTGAGGATGAGTCCCAAGTCTTCTCCCTGTGTTTTCACCAGTTGTAGATCCCCTACCAGGGACTCTTCAGTACCTGCCAGAGTGCCATCATCCAGGTACCAGATGTTGAGCTCGCTGCGTAGGCTGGAAGTTAGTTCTCCTACTGCTAAGCAGTCGGCCGTCTCCCACCGAGGCAGGGTGACCCAAAAAGAAAGAAAATCCCCAAAAAGAAAATACTTTCATCACCATTCAACACTTTCACCTCACTAACACATAATCACTGTTTTTGCAGAGGTGCTTAGAACACAACAGTTTAGAAGCATATACGTATAAAGATACACAACATATCCCTCCAAACTGCTAATATCCCGAACCCCTCCTTCAGAGTGCAGGCATTGTACTTCCCATTTCCAGGATTCAAGTCCGGCTATATAAAAATAACCGGTTTTCCTGAATCCCTTCACTAAATATTACCCTGCTCACACTCCAACAGCTCGTCAGGTCCCAAATACCATTCGTCTCCATTCACTCCTATCTAACACGCTCATGCACGCTTGCTGGAAGTCCAAGCCCCTCGCCCACAAAACCTCCTTTACCCCCTCCATATAACCTTTTCGAGGACGACCCCTACCCTGCCTTCCTTCCCCTACAGATTTATACTCTCTCCATGTCATTCTACTTTGATCCATTCTCTCTAGATGACCAAATCACCTCAACAACCCCTCTTCAGCCCTCTGACTAATACTTTTATTAACTCCACACCTTCTCCTAATTTCCACACTCCGAATTTTCTGCATAATATTTACACCACACATTGCCCTTAAACAGGACATCTCCACTGCCTCCAACCGCCTCCTCGCTGCTGCATTCACAACCCAAGCTTCACACCCATATAAGAATGTTGGTACTACTATACTTTCATACATTCCCTTCTTTGCCTCCATAGATAACGTTTTTTGTCTCCACATATACCTCAATGCACCACTCACCTTTTTTACCCTCATCAATTCTATGATTAACCTCATCCTTCATAAATCCATCTTCCGACACGTCAACTACCAAGTATCTGAACACATTCACTTCTTCCATTCTCCTCCCCAATTTGATATCCAATTTTTCTTTATCTAAATCATTTGATACCTGCATCACCTTACTCTTTTCTATGTTCACTTTCAACTTTCTGCCTTTACACACACTCCCAAACTTATCCACTAACCTTTGCAATTTTTCTTTAGAATCTCCCATGAGCACAGTATCATCAGCAAAAAGCAACTGTGTCAATTCCCATTTTGTATTTAATTCACCCATAATTTAATCCCACCCCTCTCCCGAACACCCTAGCATTTACTTCTTTTACAACCCCATCTATAAATATATTAAACAACCATGGTGACATTACACATCCCTGTCTAAGACCTACTTTTACCGGGAAGTATTCTCCCTCTCTTCTACACACCCTAACCTGAGCCTCACTATCCTCATAAAAACTCTTTACAGCATTTAGTAATTTACCACCTATTCCATATACTTGCAACATCTGCCACATTGCTCCCCTATCCACTCTGTCATATGCCTTTTCTAAATCCATAAATGCAATAAAAACTTCCCTACCTTTATCTAAATACTGTTCACATATATGCTTCAGTGTAAACACTTGATCTACACATCCCCTACCCACTCTGAAACCTTGCTCATCTGCAATCCTACATTCTGTCTTACCTCTAATTCTTTCAATTATAACCCTACCGTACACTTTTCCTGGTATACTCATTAAACTTATTCCTTTATAATTTTTACAATCTCTTTTGTCCCCCTTCCCTTTATACATAGGGACTATACATGCTCTCTGCCAGTCCCTACGTACTTTCCCCTCTTTCATACATTTATTAAACAAAAATATTAACCACTCCTACACTATATCCCCCTCCCCCCTGCTTTTAACATTTCTGTAATGATCCCGTCAGTCCAGCTGCTTTACCCCTTTCATTCTACGTAATGCCTTATGCACCTCCCCCACACTCACATCCTGTTCTTCTTCACTCCTAAAAGATGGTATACCTCCCTGGCCAGTGCATGAAATTACCGCCTCCCTTTCTTCGTCGACATTTAAAAGTTCCTCAATATATTCTCGCCATTTACCCAAAACCTCCATCTCCCCATCTACTAACTCCCCTACTTTGTTTTTAAATGACAAATCCATTAGTTCTCTAGGCTTTCTTAACTTGTTTAACTCACTCCAAATTTTTTTCTTATTTTCATTAAAATTTCTTGACAGTGCCTCTCCCACTCTATCATCTGCTCTCCTTTTGCACTCCCTCACCACTCTCTTTACCTTTCTTTTACTCTCTGTATACTCTACTCTTCTTATAACACTTCTGCTTTATAAAAACCTCTCATAAGCTAACTTTTTCTCTTTTTATCACACCCTTTACTTCATCATTCCACCAATCACTCCTCTTTCCTCCTGCGTCCACTCTCCTATAACCACAAACTTCTGCCCCACATTCTAATACTGCATTTTTAAAACTATTCCAACCCTCTTCAACCCCCCCACTACTCTTACTTGCACCAGCCCACCTTTCTGCCAATAGTTGCTTATATCTCACCCGAACATCCTCCTCCCTTAGTTTATACACTTTCACCTCCCTCTTACTTGTTGTTGCCATTTTCCTCTTTTCCCATCTACCTCTTGCTCTAACTGTAGCTACAGCTAGATAATGATCTGATATATCAGTTGGCCCTCTATAAACATGTACATCCTGGAGCCTACCCATCAACATTTTATCCACCAATACATAATCTAACAAACTACTTTCATTACCTGCTATATCATACCTTGTATATTTATTTATCCTCTTCTTCATAAAATATGTATTACTTATTACCAAACGTCTTTCACACATAGCTCAATTAAAGGCTCCCCATTTTGATTTACCCCCTGGCACCCCAAATTTACCTATTACTCCCTCCACAACATTTTTGCCAACTTTAGCATTGAAATCCCCAACCACCATTACTCTCACACTTGGTTCAAAACTCCCCACGCATTCACTCAACATTTCCCAAAATCTCTCTCTCTCTCCTCTACACTTCTCTCTTCTCCAGGTGCATATACGCTTACTATAACCCACTTTTCACATCCAACCTTTATTTTACTCCACATAATCCTTGAATTAATACATTTGTTGTCCCTCTTTTCCCGCCATAACATTATTGCTACTCCTTCTTTAGCTCTAACTCTGTTTCAAACCCCTGACCTAATCCCATTTATTCCTCTCCACTGAAACTCTCCCACCCCCTTCAGCTTTGCTTCACTTAAAGCCAAAGCCAAGACATCCAGCTTCTTCTCATTCATAACATCCACAATCATCTCTTATCATTTGCACAACATCCATGCACATTCAGACTTCTCACTTTGACAATTGTCTTCATATTATTCTTTTTAGTAATTATTACAGGAAAAGGGGTTACTAGCCCATTGTTCCCGGCATTTTAGTTGACTTTTACAACACGCATGGCTTACGGAGGAAAGATTCTTATTCCACTTCCCCATGGATATAAAAGGAAAAGTAATAAGAACAAGAACTATTAAGATAAAAACAAGGAAAACTCAGATGAGTGTGTACAAATAAACATGTACATGTAAGTGTAGTGTGACCTAAGTGTAAGTAGAAGTAGCAAGACGTACCTGTAATCTGGCATATTTATGAGACAGAAAAAAGACACCAGCAATCCTAC
>NC_069404.1:104084089-104092618 GCF_026875155.1 Cherax quadricarinatus
TCTGAGATTCCAAAACACTACAGCAGGCCATGGTGCTCAGTAACACCCCACGCTAATTCCCAGATAGCTAGGACAGTGACCCCATGTGACCTCTGACTGCAGCGTACGGGATACACTTGTATAATGAAATTACATCTATATTAAAAGAAAAGAACACCAATAAAATATCCTTCTTGAAAGACATGTCAGCCTGGTATGACAACTGGGAAAATGAAATGGGTAGGTTGGACAGGGCTGCCTTTGAAGACAGCGCTCCAGAGGGTGCCAGTGTTGTCCTGGAGGACAACACACCAAATGGACATAGTGGTCCTGGTGATGAAACAGGTAAAGACAATGCTACTCACTTTACAGAGGTACAAAACAGCGATACTGCTGGAGATGGAACAAAAGGGGATGATGCCTCAGGGAGTAGTGTAGATGCATTAACAGTAAAAACTGGAGGAAGCACTGATGTCCATACAAGGGCGGCAGGTAGAGAGGAAACAGAAAAAAAATGCACCAGCAGTAAACCCATCCACAAAAAATCCTAGCATACAAAATTCCGATCTATGCAAATTCTATGCTTTGCGTATCTGCAGGCACGGTATATCTGGTAAAACAGGTGGGAAATGCACCTTTGACCATCCCAAAAAATGCCACACCCACATAACAACAGGAGGGTGCAACAACTTCCCAGCAATTCCAGGAACAGCTTTTGAAAATTGGCTACTGTCTGGAAAATCTCCCAACTCCTGCCCCAAACGTTTTATTACTGGGAGATTTCAACTTGAGACACCTAAAATGGAGGAGTGTAGCAAATAATATTTCAGCAGAGATCACCCCAGGAGGCAGGTCAAATGAAAATTCAAACACACACGAGTTATTTCATCTCTGCACCAAATTCAACTTAAACCGGCAAATATTAGAGCATACAAGACTAGAAAATATGCTGGATCTCATCTTCACTAACAATGACGATCTGATACATAATATAACTGTATCAAAGACAATACACTCAGATCACAACATAAAAGAGGTAGAGATATGTATGCACAGGGCTCCTGACCAGCAAAATGTGATCAGTCATGAGGATGTCTTCACAAAATTCAACTTCAATAACAAAAACATACAATGGGAACAAATCAACCATGTCCTAAATGAAACAAGTTGGAAGATATCCTAAACAACACGGATCTGAACCTTTGCCTAGAAAAAATTAACTGCGTGGTTCTTGAGATCTGCTCAAGGCACATACCATGAAAAAAAGAAAGAGAAGATGTATACTAGAAAGAGAGCGATGCTCCCTATAAAGAGGAAGGCAAAGAATCACAGATCTGCTGAAAGGGACCAATATATCTGAAATTTTGAGAGAGGCACTGGTCAATGAAATACCAAATATCGAACTTAAGCTGAAGAAATTTTTCAGGAGACGAGAATCACAGGAAGAACCAAAAGCCATAAATGAAACTGAAAAAAATTAAAATACTTCTTCTCTTATGCGAAATTTTAGGGAAAAATAACATCCAGTATGGGGCCCCTGCTTAGGTGGGATGGGACATACACAGATGACAGCCAAGAAATGAGTGAGATACTAAAGTCCCAATATGACTCAGGATTCAGCGAGCAGTTACCCAGACTAAGGGTCGACAATTCAAATGAACTCTTTATGAACAAAACCCAAAATCTGGCCATCTAAAAAATCTCTGATATTATCCTAACACCACAAGACTTTGAAAAGGCAATGAATGACATGCCCATGCACTCTGCCCCAGGCCCAGATTCATGGAACTCTGTGTTCATCAAGAACTGCAAGAAGCCCCTGTCACATGCCTTCAGCATTCTATGGACAGGGAACATGGACACAGGGGTTATCCCACACTCTCTAAAAACAACAGACATAGTCTCACTCTACAAAGGTGGCAGCAAAACAATTGCAAAGAAATTGACCAATAGCACTAACATCCCATATCATAAAAATCTTTGAAAGGGCTCTAAGAAGCAAGACCGCCAACCACCTCGATACCCATCAATTACACAACCCAAGGCAACACAGGTTTGGAGCAAGTCACATCTGCCTGTCCCAGCTACTGGACCACTATGACAAGGTCCTGGATGCTATAAGGGTAAACAAAATTCAGATGTAGTATACACAGACTTTGTAAAAGCCTTCGACAAGTGTGACCACAGGTAATAGCACACAAAATGCAGGATAAAGGAATAACATGAAAAGTTGGTAGATGGATCTATAACTTCCTGACAAATAGAACACAAAGAGTAATAGTAAACAGAGTAAAGGTTGAGGCAGCTACAGTGAAAAGCTCTGTTTCAAAAGGCACAGTACTTGCTCCCATCCTATTCCTCATCCTCACGTTTGACATAGACAGATATATAAGCCATAGCTCCATGTCTTCCTTTGCAGATGGCACCCGAATTGCCATGACAGTGTCCCCCATCGAAGACACCACAAGACTCTAAGCAGACATCAACCTAATCTTCAAATGGGCCACTCAAAACAATATGAAGTTCAATGAAGAGAAATTTCAACTACTCAGATATTGAAAACTTGAGGAAATTAAAACTGTAACAGGGTTTATAACAACTAAACTCAGTGCCTGACCAGCTGGGCTGTGGTTCGTACATCAGTTTGCATGTGGCCAGCAGTAACAGCCTTGTTGACCAGACCCTGATCATATCCTGAGGTGTTCTGGTAACATCTGCTGTTTTCAACCATTGTACTATAGCTTGATTGTTTCCCACACACACCCATACCTCTATAATCTACCAGTTTTAAGTCCTAGATAAGTCAGCAATGGCCCCCTCAATCGAGTTAGCTAATGCAGCCACTCCAGTCCCAGAGAGATGTACCCCATCCCTTGCATACATATCACGTTTGCCATAGAATTTGTCCCAGTTATCAATGAATGGGATTGCAAGTTCATTGCAGTACCTGTCTAGCTAGCAATTTATACCAATTGCCCTAGACATCCATTCATTGCCCACTCCCCTTCTAGGCAAAATGCTACATATGATTGGGACCCCTCCCTTAGACCTGACTGCTTCTATGGCTGACTTGTGCTCATCCAGCAGCTCCTGTCTCCTGCCCTTCCCAGTGTCATTTCCACAAGCACTGAGACAGATAATGGGTTTGTTCCCATTACTTGACATAATATTATCCAACCAACACCAGCTCCAGGAAAACACACTCTTTGTCTCACCTTCTTATTCCTTTTACAAAAAGCACAGTCTATATATTACCTGAGTCTCTCACAATCAGAATGCTCTTACCTTGATTAGCAGGGAAGTCAGTGGTACATTTAACCTCACTAACCACTGAAGTATATTCGTCCTGGAGAACAGAGAATCGATTTCCTACCTTCAAATCTTCTCTATTAACCTTTCTTATCCTGATGCTTCTTCCTGATTCGTGAATCACTTGCCACTTAAAGCGGCTGCCACTCTCCAACTCACTGCTTGTAGCCTTTTCCTCCTTACCAGCTCTATCTCACACTCACTGCTGGAAACCTTTTTCTCCTTACCAGCTCCAACCATCTCACACTCACTTCCAAACCCATCTAGGTGAAGCTTCAGCCTCCTATTTTCCTCCTGAAGAAGAAGAACCTCCTTGAACCCTTTAACCTGAGATTCTAAAAGTTACAACAAGCCCTGGTGCTCAGTAACACCCCACGCTTCAAGTTCTGTCCTGGTTAGATATTTTTAACACTGTGGAGTTTTTAAGAGTCGCTCAGCTAACTGAATCCAGAATTAATTGAACAGTCTTCACGAGGAAGTCTTTCGAGTAGGGTAACAAAGGCTAGGACCCTGGGAAGCTTTAAAAAGAGATTGTGCAAACATATGCGTGGGAGGGGCTGGGAGTGACTGGTGTTGTGGGTACTGGAGTTAAATCTTGGGTAGCTTAGGGAAGGGGTGGTTTTGATAAGGATCTCCCTTGTATGGGCCAGTAGGTCTTCTGAAGCGTTCCTTCATATGTTCAACTGATTTGTCGCTCTCACTCTCCAATGACTCTTCCATACCCAATCTTTCCCTGTTTATTTCAATTGCTCGTTTCCTCCTTTTGCATCAACTCTTCGTGGAAATAAATGGTATAAAATACCGACACAATGGAAATATAAACACATCAGCAGTATAATGTGATCCTTTATAATAAAGGATCACATTATACTGCTGATGTGTTTATATTTCCATTAACTCTCCGTGTTATGATTACTTAGCTTGTTTCATCGCGGTAATGTGTGTGTAATAGTAGTAGTAGTAGTAGTAGTAGTAATAGTAGTAGTAGTAATGCGTGTGTGTGTGTGAGTGTTTGCGTTTGTGTGTGTGTGTGTGTGTGTGTGTGTGTGTGTGTGTGTGTGTGTGTGTGTGTGTGTGTGTGTGTGTGGTACTCACCTATTTGTACTCACCTAATTGTGGTTGCACGGGTCGATTCATAGCTCCTGGCCCCGCCTCTTCGCTGATTGCTACTAGGTTCTCTCTCTCCCTGCCCCATGAGCTTTATCATACCTCGCCTTAAAACTGTGTGTGTGTGTGTGTGTAAGGGAGGTAGATGGGGCCACACAACAAGTATCATGAGCGAGGTCGCTGTTTTCACCATGATAGACCTGTGAGTACGCCTCTTCAGCGCTGACACTTACTCAGAACAGGTGTGGCGTAACATCTGTGCCCATAGTTCAGTAGTGTGTGGTGGTGGTGGTTGTAACAGGTGTTGTGTGAAGGTTGTAGCAGGTGCCGTGTGATGATGGTAGTTGTTGTAACAGATGCTGTGTGATGGTTCCAGCAGGTGTTGTATGATAATGGTGGTGGTGGTTGTAACAGGTGCTATGTGATGGTTGTGGTGGTTGTAACACGTATTAAGTGATGGTGGCGGTGGTTGTAACAGATGTTGTGTGATGGTTGTGGCAGGTGTTGTGTGACATCTCACCCCTTCTCCTGATCCCTCCCCTCCCTCTTTCACCCTCCCCCTCCCCCCCTCTCCCTCCTTCCCCCTGTCCCTCTCCCACTCACCCACTTGCTTCTCCCTCCTTCCCACTCCCCATCCCCACTCCTCTCCCACACAGCCACAGTTCCTCCTCTACCTCCCCCCCCCACACTCTGACGTAAAAACAAATACTAACCTAACACACAGAATTACATAGGTTTTCCCACTCTGAGGCAATCAGGATAAAACAAAATGGTTGCCAGAGAGCAACAAGAAAAACCAAGGACAGGAGGAGGAAGTTCAAAGGAAGATTGGGCAGCAGAGCTCCCCAAAAAGGGAACATGAATGGGAAAAGAAACTAGAAGAAATTAACATAGAATGGAAGAGAGGATAGATATGGAAAGCAGGAAGTGGGAGGTGCAAGTCAAAGCAGCAGAGGCCAGGTACAATTTTTAGAAGAAAAACTGAAAAACAAACAGCCAAAGAACTAAAAAAATTTTGGGATTGACAACAAGACTGCTACCTCATCACAAATAAGGGGCGAAAAAGAAGGACCAAAACTGCATTAGAAGCTCTATCAGGAGCTGTATAAAGAAAGGCAAAAGCAATGTGGGGGGCCCTAACAGACCACGGGGGCAACCCCAGGGAAAGCTGGAAAGGAAAATGACACCCACTGAGCCCAAATACATTAGCTAGTAAAACTAAGAAAGGAAAAGCTAAAATGGAGGAAATAAAATTTTGAATGGGGGGATACACGGGGATATGCAGTGGGAAAAAAAGGGTGAGGTCACTTTTTGTATGGGTCCAGGAATTGAAGGGAAACATATGAAGCAAGAAAAAAAGGGGGAAAGAAAAGAAATTGAAAGCATCATGAAACCCAATAAGAAAACGACATGCCCAGGGGGGAAAATTTTCGAGAATGGGAGGGTTTTGTAAAAAAAAAAACCCGGCCAGTGAAGTGACCTTCAAGGCAGAATTCGACTTGGAACAGGATCCTGCAGGAAAAGCACGATTAAGGGGGACATGCCGGCATACGGGAAAGGGTGTATCTCGCCCAAAACCAAAAACAAGAAAAGGCGAACTGAGAGGAGAAAAAGGGAAGGGAAAAAGAGGGGATGGAGAAGACAACAGGAGATCCAGACACAGGAAGAAAAAACCCAAAACAGCCTCCTTCCCAACTTCCTATAGAAGCCCCCCAAACCAGGTAAACCCCCAGACAACCAAACCTCAACCAAAACACCCATGCCACATCCAATGCCCCCCAGACTGTTCAAACCCACCCCCACACAACCCCCATATTTTCCTTATCAGGTCTCCTCTTCCCCAAAACCCCAGACACCTCGCAACCACAGTTTTAGAAAAGAATTGAAGGTGTGGTATAAAAATGCGAGGAATAACAAAAAAGTTTGAGGAGTGGACGAAAAAAAAAGGGAGACACCCCCAACATAATACACCACAGAAACAAAACTCACCAGAATAATAACAGTTCAATTTTTCCTCCGGATATCAAATCCTCAGGAAAAAAGGGAAGGGGGGGAGGAGTTGCACTGCTCTTTAAAACCAGGGGGGGTTTTGAAAAATGAAGGGAAGGATGGCACGGGCAAAAGGGGACTGCTTAGTAGGAACAACCCATTGAGGGACATGGTGATAACTGCAGTAATGTAAAACCACCACAAAACTGCAGGAGGCCAAAGAAAATACGCTGAGAGCAAAGAGCAATGGCACACACAGCCGAGGGGGCCCAGGGAGCACACATGGGGGGAGAAAAGTTTACTAGTTAGGGGATTTCAATCCCCAAGGAGATTGACGGGGAAAACCGGACCCCGGGGGGGTCCCGAAACATGGAGAGCCAAGATGAGGGTGGTACTGGAAAACCCTGCATCAACATTTTTAGGACATACCAGAGAGGGGGAGGGGATAAACCAGCAAGACGGGGCCCTCTTTTCACATTGGTAGTTGGGACATCGGGGATATCATTATAAAAGGCCCCTGGAAGTGTGACATGTGGTTCGTTTTGACCATATTGAGCCCAACGGAGAGGTCAGGGAAAAGGGTGGGGAAAAAACCCAAAATACAAAAGGGGGGAAATACCAGGCATGAGAAACTCCTTCAAAACATTTAGGGGAGAGGGAAATGACAGAAAAAACCGTACAAAAATGTGGCTAGTGGCAACAAAATGCAAGGAGGCAGGGAGAGGGTTTTTTCCCAAAAACAGAAATAAGGGAAACAAAAGATCCTTGGTTCACCCAAAAGTTTAGGGGGGCAAAAACTATTTTTACAGAGAAGGAAAAAGGGGACAAAAGCAGAGAATCAGGAAAATAAGGAAGCCAAGAGCCAAAACAAAATGCCAGAAAAAGGGAGGCTCGCGACAAGTAAAATAACATACATCGAAAATCAAGCTGACCCGAAGCTGGAAAACCACATCGGGAGGAAAAACAGTCAAAGGGCCGGAACAGACTGAGGAAAGGGTGATGGGAAAACACAAAAAACACCACAGGTATAACAGAGCTCAAAACGGTTTAAAAAGAAGATTTAAAAAAGTGGGAAAACCTATCCGCAAACAGGGGGGTTACACCAGCAAGGCGGAAGGTAATAAAAAACCCAAGGGAGGGAAAAGCGCAGCGAACTTGAAACCCCAAAGGGGGGGACCAACAACACCTCCGTGGGTCCTTTAAAAAGGAGGAATATTGTTGGGCCATTAACAAAGATCTTCAACACACATTTGAAACTGGGGGAATCCCCCAAGGAAAGGAAGAGTCGAAATTTGTTCAAATTTTTTAAAAAGGGGGGAAGACACAGGGACTAAACTACAGACCTGATCACTAACTGTAATATCAAGGGCATGGAGAAGACACAGAGGAGAGTGGTGGAGCACCTGGAAAGAAAAAGTGTAAATACAAAAAAGCACGGGTTTTAGGGAGGAAAATCCTGTTCACAAACCTACAAAGGTTTTATGACAAGGGGACAGAATAAACAAAGGAAAGGGTGGGTCGATACATTTTTTTGGACTCAAAAAAGGCCTTCGACACAGTTCCTCACAAGAGGTTCTGCAAAAGCTAGAGGTCAGCACACATAACAGGGAAAAGGGCCCGCAATGGATCAAAATCCTGACAGGGGGGCAAAAAACGATCGGTACGTGACGAGGTGCAGAGGGGCGCCTGTGACAAACGGGGTTCCACAGGGGGGCAGTCCTAGGACCTTGTGTTTCTTGGTTATGGAACAATAAAAGGGAAGACTCAAAGTGTCCTTGTTTGCAGTGTTGGAAGTTAAAAGAGAAGAATCAAATCATGAGGATCAGGCAGACTACAAAGGGAACCCGGACAGGGTACAAGCCCGGTCCAGCAACCTCCTTGAGTTTTTAAACCCTGCCAAATGCAAAGTCATGAGTTTGGGGGAAGGGGAAAAAAAGACCCCAGACACAAAAAGTTTTGATGGCCCAAACGCAAAAACCCCACTCAAGGAAAAAGACGGGGGGAGTATAACACCGAGCATATCTCCCGAGCGACATCAATCAATAACTGTCAATACGGGGGCCTGGGAAACCTAACGGATTCGTTCCCCAAACCCAGTAAGGATTCGTTCAAGACGTATACCCTTTACGTCAGGCCCATAAGGAG
>NC_069404.1:104093118-104121276 GCF_026875155.1 Cherax quadricarinatus
ATTTTATATGCTTGACAAAGTTGGTTCCGTACTAGTGCTTCATACTCCAATATGGCCTGACGTACAAGGTATAGTGTTGTAAATGACTTCTTACTTAGATGTGCAAACTTTATTCTTCGGTTTGCCAGGCGCCTATATGCTGCAGCAGTTATTTGGTTGATGTGCACCTCAAATGTGCCCGGTATGATGCTCACCCCAAAATCTTTTCTTGAGTGAGTTTTGAAGCCTTTGACTCCCTAGGCCTATGGTCTTCTTTGTCCTTCCTCATGTGTAAAATCATTAGACAACATTTTGCATTTTGCAATTTGTCAATCACACACGAGTTTGCAATAATTCCGCTAAGTGGTCTGATGTAAATGTTATTCCTGAGACTGCAATTATTAAACACGATAAACTTTCGCTATTTAATGGTAATTGTAGATTATTCAAGCTCAGTTCTTTTATAATTGAGGCGATCGTGCACATTCTAAAACATGATTCTTATATGAATGCTCTGGAGTTTTTAGGTATCAGGGATCCACGAAGTCCACAGATGAAGTCCCTTGAATTCTATTCCCTGGAACGCAGGCGAGAAAGATACATGATAATATACACTTGGAATATCCTAGAGGGTTTGATACCAAACTTGCACACGAAAATCACTCCCTATGAAAGCCAAAGACTCGGCAGGAGGTGCAACATTCCCCCCAATGAAAAGCAGGGGCGCCACGGGTACACTGAGAAACAACACAGTAAATGTCAGGGGCCCAAGACTGTTCAACTGCCTCCAAGCATACATAAGAGAGATTACCAATAGACCCCTGGCTGTCTTCAAGAAGGCATTGGAGGGGCACCTTAAGCTAGTACTTGACCAGCTGGGCTGTGGTTCGCAAATCAGTTTGCGTGTGGCCAGTAGTAACAGCCTGGTTGATCAGACCCTTATCCACCATGAAGCCTGTTCTGAGACCGGGCCCCGGGGGCGTTGACCCCGAAACCCTCCGCAGGTATACTCCAGGGCTGGGGTTGCTCTTCTTGGTGAGGCTCGTCTACCCACTAGATAACTTTGTCCTTGACTATTTTTCCTTAATTATGTGGAAGTTTCCCTGTGACAAATGCCGGACACAACTTTATTCAGAACATAAAGTCCTTTATATTTCTGAAGTCGGACTGATAAATTTGATAACCATTAAGTTACTAATGTTAATTTCGCTAGTTAACCACTCCATTACCTTTACTTGTGGGCTGATTATACTTAATCTTTTTGGCACTAGGCACTCGTGTGCCTGAGCACCGAATGTTTCACGCCTCTACCATCCTCAATCTTAGCAAAGTGTCCCTCGGAAGGAATCTGCTAAGATTTTCTTACTCATTTCTTCGACTTTGGAAGCTCCTGATGATGTGTTGATTGAAACACGAAAGGCCTAAAGCTATTATTCAACTCTCCCTGTGGTTGTTTTGCATTATATATCGCTTGTTCGCGATTCTTGCATAGTATGTATGTATGTATGTATGTATGTATGTATGTATGTATGTATGTATGTATGTATGTATGTATGTATGTATGTATGTATGTATGTATGTATGTATGTCTGTATGTATGTATTTATGTATGTATGTATTTATGTATGTATGTATGTATGTATGTATGTATGTATGTATGTATGTATGTATGTATGTATGTACTCACCTAATTGTACTCACCTAATTGTGGTTGCAGGGGTCGAGACTCAGCTCCTGGCCCCGCCTCTTCACTGATCGCTACTGGATCCTCTCTCTCTCTGCTTCCTGAGCTTTGTCATACCTCTTCTTAAAACTATGTATGGTTCCTGCCTCCACTACTTCACTTGCTAGGCTATTCCACTTGCTGACAACTCTATGACTGAAGAAATACTTTCTAACGTCCCTGTGACTCGCCTGAGTCTTCAGCTTCCGGTTGTGACCCCTTGTCCCTGTGTCCCCTCTCTGGAACATCCTATCTCTGTCCACCTTGTCTATTCCCCGCAGTATCTTGTATGTCGTTATCATGTCTCCCCTGACCCTTCTGTCCTCCAGTGTCGTCAGTCCGATTTCCCTTAACCTTTCCTCGTACGACATTCCCTTGAGCTCTGGGACTAGCCTTGTTGCAAACCTTTGTACTTTCTCTAACTTCTTGACGTGCTTGACCAGGTGTGGGTTCCAGACTGGTGCTGCATACTCCAGTATGGGCCTAACATACACAGTGTACAGTGTCTTGAACGATTCCTTATTAAGGTATCGGAACGCTATTCTCAGGTTTGCCAGGCGCCCGTATGCTGCAGCGGTTATTTAGTTGATGTGTGCCTCCGATGATGTGCTCGGTGTTATGGTCACCCCAAGGTCTTTCTCCCTGAGTGAGGTCTGTAGTCTTTGTCCACCTAGCCTATACTCTGTCTGCGGTCTTCTTTGCCCCTCCCCAATCTTCATGACTTTGCATTTGGCTGGATTGAATTCGAGAAGCCAGTTGCTGGACCACATGTCCAGCCTGTCCAGGTCTCTTTGCAGTCCTGCCTCATCCTTGTCCGATTTAATTCTTCTCATCAACTTCACGTCATCTGCGAACAGGGACACTTCAGAGTCTATTCCTTCCATCATGTCGTTCACATATATCAAAAATAGCACTGGTCCTAGAACTGACCCCTGTGGGACCCCGCTCGTAACAGGCGCCCACTGTGATACCTCTTCACGTACCATGACTCGTTGCTGCCTCCCTGTCAGGTATTCCCTTATCCATTGCAGTGCCCTCCCTTTTACATGCGCCTGATCCTCCAGCTTCTGCACTAATCTCTTGTGGGGAACTGTGTCAAAGGCCTTCCTGCAGTCTAGGAAAACGCAATCTACCCATCCCTCTCTCTCGTGTATTACTTCTGTTACCTTGTCATAAAACTCCAGGAGGTTTGTGATACAAGATTTGCCTTCCATGAACCCATGCTGGTTTTCATTTATAATCTTGTTCCTTTCCAGGTGTTCGACCACCTGTATGTATGTATGTATTTATGTATGTATGTATGTATGTATGTATGTATGTATGTATGTATGAATGAATGTATGTATGTATGTATGTATGTATGTATGTATACATGTATGTATGTATGTATGTATGTATGTATGTATGTATGTATGTATGTATGTATGTATGTATGTATGTATGTATGTATGTATACATGTATGTATGTATGTATGTATGTATGTATGTATGTATGTATGTATGTATGTATGTATGTATACATGTATGTATGTATGTATGTATGTATGTATGTATGTATGTATGTATGTATGTATGTATATATGTATGTATGTATGTATATATGTATGTATGTATGTATGTATGCATGTATGCATGTATGTATGTATGTATGTATGTATGTATGTATGTATGTATGTATGTATGCATGTCTGTATGTATGTATGTATGTATGTATGTATGTATGTATGTATGTATGTATGTATGTATATATGTATGTATGTATGTATGCATGTATGTATGTATGTATGTATGTATGTATGTATGTATGCATATATGTATGTATGTATGTATGTATGTATGTATGTATGTATGTATGTATGTATGTACGTATGTATGTATGTATGTATGTATGTACGTATGTATGTATGTATGTATGTATGTATGTATGTATGTATGTATGTATGTATGTATGTACGTATGTATGTATGTATGTATGTATGAATGCATGTTTGTACGTGTGGCATCCCTGTATCTATCGGTATTTCCTTCCTGCCAACACTTGTGGTAACAGTCCTTCGATAATTCCTGGAATTCCCACAAATCAAAGCGGAATTTAACTTGGGCATTCTCTCTTTTTTTTTTGGGGGGGGGAGGGGCGAAGAAACTGTGTATAATATATAATACCGTAATTTAAGGAAAGTCCGTCGAATTCACATCCTCAGAAATTCCAGTTGAACGCACGTACGTGAAACGTAAACCATGTTGAACGACCATCCGCTTCAAAAATCATGTCTGGAAATATCCTGAAATAAATGAGAGAAGCAAGCAGAGTATTCGAGAAAGATAGAAAAGAAAGAAGGTAACTTAACTAATGAGGCCTGGTCATAGACCGGGCCGCGGGGGCGTTGACCCCCGGAACTCTCTCCAGGTAAACTCCAGGTAAAACCCTCTCCAGGTATACTCCAGGTAACTTAATGAGAGTATACCTGAAGTATACCTATAGTGGGTTTCGGGGGTCAACGCCCCAGCGGCTCGGTCTGAGACTATCCCTCGTGGTGGACCAGGGTCTTATCAACCAGGCTGTTACTGCTGGTCGCACGCAAATTGACGTACGAACCACAGCCCGGCTGGTCAGGTACTGACTAAAGTCAGCCTGTCCAATAACTTATTGAAGACAACCAGGGGTATGTTAGTAATCTTCGTTATTTAGGCTGGGAGGCAATTGAACAGTCCTGGGCCCCTGACGCTTATTGTGTTGTCTCTCAGTGTACGCGTGGAGCCCCTGCTTTTTATTGGGGGAATGTTGCATCTCCTTCCGAGTCTTTTACTTTCTATGATTTTCCAAGTGTATATTATCATGTATCTCTCGCTTGCGTTCCAGGGAATACAAATCAAGGGATTTTAACCGTTCCCAGTAATTTAGGTGCCTTGTCGTACTTATGTGTGCCTTGAAAGTTCTTTGTATACTTTCCAGGTCAGCAATTTCGCCTGCCTTGAAGGGGCCAGTTAGTGTACAGCAGTATTCCAGCCTAAAGAGAACAAAAATTTGAAGAGAATCATCATGGGCTTGGCGTCCCTAGTTTTGAAGGTTCTCATTATCCATCCTATCATTTTCCTAGCAGATGCGATAGATTCGTTGTTGTGGTCTTTGAAGGCGAGATCCTCTGATATTATCAATCCCAGGTCCTTGACATTACTTTCTCCCTTTTTTTGTATGGTTAGAATTTGTTGTATACCCTGAAACAGCTTTAATTTCCTCAAGTTTTCCATATCTGAGTAGTTGAAAATTCTCATTATTGAACTTCATATTGTTTTGAGTGGCCCATTTAAAGATTTGGTTGATGTCCGCTTGGAGTCTTGCGGTGTCTTCGATGGAGGACACTGTCATGGCAATTTAGGTGTCATCCGCAAAGGCAGACATGGATCTATGGCTTACATCACTGTCTATGTCAGATATGAGGGTGAGGAATAGGATGGGAGCATGTACTGTGCCTTGGTAGATCCATCTATCAACTTTTCCTGTCATTCCTTTATCGTGCATTTTGTGCGCTATTACACCTTGGTCACACTTGTCAAAGGCTTTTGCAAAGTCTGTGTATACGACATCTGCATCCTGTTTATCCTCTATAGCAAAAGCCTTCGACAAGTGTGACCATGGCGTAATGCGACAAAATGCTGCTAAAGGAATAACAGGAAAAGTCGGTGATGGTCAAAATTTCCTCCTAACAAAACAAGAGAGTGTCGTCAACAGAGAAAAAGCCCGAGGCAGCCCGGTGAAAAGCTCGTTCCAAAAGGCACGTACTAGCCCCTTTGTTCCCACTCATACCCGACATAGAAAAGGTGTCGCCACACCCGTTCTTCCTTTTGCGATACACCCAAATTGCTGCAGTGTCTTCCATTGCAGACATCAAGGCTCCGGCGACATAAACCCAAAATCTTTCGTGGGGCGGAAAACAATAGAAGTTCAACGATGAAAAATTTAAATTACTCAGATATGGTAAACAGAGGAAATTAATTCTTCATAGAGTACAAAAAAATTCTGGCCACAAAAGACGAAACACCAAGTCAAAGACCTGGGGGTTTATTATTCGGAGGTCTCACCCCAAGGACCATAACATTTTTTTTCAATCGCATTGCTAGAAAAAGACAGGTGGTAATGAGAACCTTCAAAAATGGGGGGCCAAGCCATGATGACACCTTCAGGTCCTTGTTCTATCTAGGCTGGAATATTGCTGCACTCTAACAGAAACCTTTCAGGCGGGTGAAATTCCCCGACCTAGAAATGTAAAAGAAACTTTCACGGCGCGCATACGGAGATAAAAAACCCAATTACTGGGGCGCTTTGAGGTTTCAAAACCTTATTCCCGGGAACGCGGGAAAGGGGAGAATCATGATTATATACCCCGGGAAATCCTAGGGGGACTAGTCCCCAACTTGCACAGAAATAAATCACTACGGCAAAAGACTTGGCAGACGATGCACCCCCCCCCATGAAAGCAGGGGGTGTCATAGCACTTTTAAGAACCATACATAAGTGTCAGGGGCCCGAGACGTTAAAATCCCTCCCAAGCACAAAAAGGGGGATTACCAACCCCCCTGGCAGTCTTCAAGCTGGCACTGGCAAGCCCCAAAAGGGTCTTCCCTATCACCGGGGTATGGTCGACGTTGGTTTGCGTGCGCCAGCACAACGCCGGTTTTTTGGTGGGTGATCCCCCAGGGGGCCGGGTCACAGCCCGGGGCCGGGGGGGCGTTGCCCCAAAAACTCTTCCAGGTAATAGCTCCGGGGACCTTGTCATAGTGGCCCATAGGGGCAGCAGGATCGGGCCCGCTCTAATCCCGCTTGCCCGGGGGTTTTGTAATCGATGGGTTTCTAAGCAGTTGCGATTTGCTTCTTAGAACCCTTGTAGGGATTAATTATATGGGGGTGTTGGCTTGGGATGTGTTCTTTGAAAATTTCTTTACTGCCCCCTTTGTGAGTGGGACATGTTGTTGTTTTAAAAAAAGGGGGGGGGGAGCCCCTGGGGCATGACCCCCTCCCTAGAATACTGAAGGGACATGACAGGGGCATCTTTTCATTTTTTGACGAACACAGAGTTCCCTGGTCTGGGCCTTTGGCAGAGTGCATGGGCATGTCTGTATTGCTTTTTTAAGTCTTGTGGGGTTAGGGTAATATCAGGATTTTGAGATGCCAAAATTTTTGGGTTTGTTCATAAAAATTTTATTTGGATTGTTTGCCCATATCTGTGTAACTGCTCACTGAACACTGATCGTACGGGGCTTTTGTATCTCACTCATTTTTTGGCTGTCATCTGTGTATGTCCCATCTCGCCTAAGCAGGGGACCAATACTGGATGTTATTTTTCCCTTAGATTTGGCATAAGAGAAGAAGTATTTTGAGTTTTTTCAAATTCCTTTATGGCTTTTAGTTCTTCCTGCGATTCTTGTCTCCTGTAAGATTCCTTCAGCTTAAGTTTAATATTTGCTATTTCACTGACCATTGCCTCCCTTCGTATTTCAGATATATTGGCCCTTCTCAGCAGCTCTGTGAATCTTTGCCTTCGTCTGTACAGGGAGCAGCTCTCTCTTTCTAGTTTACATCTTCTCTTCCATTTTCTTAGTGGAATGTGCCTTGAGCAGATCTCAAGAACTACAGAGTTAATTTTTTTCTAGGCAAAGGTTCGGATCCTTGTTATTTAGGATATCTTCCCATCTTGTTTCATTTAGGACATAGTTGACATGTTTCCATTGTATGTTTTTGTTACTGAAGTTGAATTTTGTGAAGACATCCCTCATGACTGATGACATTTTGCTGGTCAGGAGCTGGTCTGCTGGTCTACCTCTGTTATGCTGTGGTCTGAGTGTATTGTCTTTGATATGGTTATACAGGAGGCCCTCCACATTCGCGAGGGTTAGGGGGTCAAGAACCTTGCGAATCTTGAAAATCGCGAATGTTTGGTGCGCAAATATGATGTAAACTAAATATAATAATACTGTACTGTAGTGTTCGCAAATGTTTTGATGCACAAATATATTGTAAGATAATATAATAATATCATTTACGTAGTCTAATAATGCTGCTTCCTTAACCTATTGAACCACGAACAATCATAAAACACATGAAAACATCGTAAAATATTGTATATACATACATGTTATGGTTTAATAACATATAATGAAAAACAAAACACTCACCGCTCGTAAGGTTAGGCAGACGAACTCTGATGATGACTTGTGATGATGATGACAATGACTATGATGATGGTGATGATAGTTAGCCATGAAGTTACTGATGACAGTTGAATGGGCGTGATTATATGGAGTGTAACTGCATGGCATGATGAGTCTAGTGTGTGGATTCTAACTTTCCACTGCCACGTCGCTGCCGACATCGCTAGAGTCAGAGTTAGCAAAGAAGTCAGCTTCTGTCACGGGTTGAGGTTCAGGTGAGACGGCAGGGGTAGTGGCAGGGGTAGTGGCAGGGGTAGTGGCAGGCTTCCTTGTGAAGAACATTGTGATGGCCCAACCGAGATCGTTTCCTCTTCATATCACAAATAGAGTTTTGTAGGGAATTATGCTCCTATCAATGTCACTCATCACTTTCAAGTCCTCAACATCGATAGGTCTATGTCGCATTTGTTTGGTAAATATGGTTGGGCGGGTGGACATTCGCGAATGTCCACCCGCAGCCCGGCTGAGAACAGGCCTCATGGGTGATCAGGGTCTGGTCAACCAGGCTGTTACAACTGGCCACACGCAAACTGATTTGCGAACCACAGCCCAGCTGATCAGGTACTGACTTAAGGTGCCCCTCCAATGCCTTCTTGAAACAGCCAGGGGTCTTTTGGTAATCCCTCTTATGTATTCTTGGGGGCAGTTTGAACAGTCTTGAGCCCCTGACACTTATTGTGTTGTTTCTCAGTGCACCCGTGTGCCCCTGCTTTTCATTTGGGGGGAAAGTTGCACCTCCTGCCGAGTCTTTGCTTTCATAGGAGTGATTTCGTGTGCAAGTTTGGTATCAACCCTCTAGGATATTCCAAGTGTATATTATCATGTATCTTTCTCGCCTGCGTTCCAGGGAATACAAATCAAGGGACTTCATCTGTGGACTTCGTGGATCCCTGATACCTAAAAAATCCAGAGTATTCATATAAGAATCATGTTTTAGATGGCACGAAACGCCCCAATTATAAAAGAAACTGAGCTTGAAGAACCCACAACTACCATTAAATAACGAAAGTTTATCGTGTTTAATAATTACAGATTCAAGAATAACCTTTACCTCAGACCACTTAGCGAAAATATTGCAGACTCGTGTGTGGTTGACAAATTACAAAGTGCAAAATGTTAACTTGTCTATTTAGATCATCCTGGAGTGCTCTAGTGTCCTGATTAGAATGAATTAGACGGCCTCTTTTGGTGTTATCAGCAAATTTGTTAATGTCGCAATTTATTCCAGCATCTATGTCGTTTATATAAATTGTGAACAACAAGGGGCCCAACACTGACCCCTGTGCAACACCACATGTGATGCGCCCCCATTCTGATTGCTCCCCATTTATGCAGACTCTCTGCTGCCTATTTGTCAGCCATGCCTCTACCCAGGAAAGAAAATTCTCTTCCTATTCCGTGTGCCTTAAGTTTCCTCAATAGACTCTGATGAAAAACTTTATCGAACGCCTTACTGAAGTCATATACACAATATCATAATTATTACCATGATCTACCTCATCAAATACCTTAATGAAAAAAGTTAGTAAATTCGTAAGACAGGAACGCCCCTCTGTAAAACCGTGCTGAGAATCATTAATCAATTTATCCCTTTCAAGATGGCTACGAATTTCCTCGGCAATTATTGATTCCATCAATTTTCCCACTATGGAGGTAAGGCTTATTAGTCTATAGTTCGAAGCTAAGGACCTGTCACCTGCCTTGTAAATAGGTGTTACATTTGCCATTTTCCACTTACTTGGCACTATGCCAGTTTATAGTGATATAGTGAAAAGATTAGCCAAAGGAATGCTAAGTCCCTCTTTACGTTCCTTTAAAACCTTTGCAAACAGTTCATCAGGACCTGGGGATTTGTTAGGCTATAATTTCTCTATTTGTCTGAGGACCATGTCACTAGTTACCCTAATCGTTCGTAGTTTATTATCGTCCTGATCTTCATAATTTATTATTTCTGGAATTTCGCTAGTATCTTCCTGAGTAAAAACTGAAATAAAGTAAGTGTTAAAAAGTTCAATGTCAGTGATCTGACCAGAGTTACTCTTAAGTGCACCTATCTATTCCCTAATCTTACTTCTGTATAGCTGAAAGAACCCTTGCGACTTTAACCTCATAATCTCTCTTCGCTTTTCTTATTCTTTTTTTTATTTCTCTTTTTAATTGAATATATTGATTTCTTAACTGCCCATCCCCTCTTTTGATACGCCTATATATGCCTCTCTTTTGACCAATGAGATGTTTTTATCTATTGTTCATCCATATGGGATCTTTTTTGTTAGATCTAATTTCCCTACTCGAAACAAAAGTTGTCTGGGCAACTAGAACTATGCTCTGAAAAACGTCATATTGGCAATCAAGATCACCTATCTGACCTATAGTCAGGTCATCCCAATTTAGCTCACCCAGGTAATTACTCAGCCCCATGAAGTTGGCCAAACGAAAGTCTGGAACAGAGACTTGATTGCAGTTTTCTGGGCAATTCCATGATATATTGAAACTAAATGCTTTGTGATCTCTTACCCCAAGCTCATCATTAACCCGAAGATTATTAATTAGTGATTCTTTGTTGGTAAGAACCAAGTCAAGCAGGTTGTTTCCTCTAGTTGGTTCTGTCACAAACTGTTTTAAAAAGCAATCCTGACCCGTATGAACAAAGTCACTAGACTCACGATTTCCTGTCACATTGTTCCAATCAATCTGTCTAAAGTTAAAATCTACCATTAATACAACATTTTCATATCTAGACACCTTATGAATTTCGACACATAGCTGCTTTACTGTTGTGTATATTGCGTTCACTGACACTATTTTTTTTTCTTATTTTTTTCTTATTTCCACGACCTGTACATTCTTTTAATAGTTCCACAAATTTATACACCCTTTCATGTATCCACTTTATTGTACTCTGTGGTATCGCTATACACACGTAGGACTAGCTGTAGGTATAAATTTTAACAACTGGCTGGCGTGGTGGGATCCTGGCGACTCCTGGCAAACTGAGTACACGACGGGTATCCACATAGCCTATTTCAAGAAATTTGACTCTTATTTACCACCACATTTATTTTGGTATTTTAACTATACACTGTGTACCACTGTGATATACACTGTATACCACTGTGATATACACTGTGTACCACTGTGATATACACTGAATCTATGTAAGGAGTTCTATTTTCAGGGAGGGGTCAGGGAGACTTTTTTTTTTCTCTCTTTCTCGTGTAAGAATGGTCCTACTACTATCTTGTACGTACACTTCTTTCCTTGTTTCTGGCTCATTGTGTACTATTCTATTTCTAGAAGTTCAGGCGTTTGAGAGATATACTTTACAAGTTCACTGGCACAATTTTAAGCTTCTAGCACGGAAAAAAAACTACGATAATCCACGAAAAACAGAGGAGCTCGCGCGTGCGCGTGTGTGTGTGTGTATGAGAGGCAACCAAAACAAAAGAAAGTGAGTAACTAAGCTTAAGTTAACGGGATAGATATCAAACAAAGTCACATACATTGAGAGCCATGACAAACTAACTTAAACCTAATTTAATGAGAGAAATAACAAAAAAGTCACCTTTAAAGAGAGAGAGAGAGATGTAGGTAACAGTTCTTAGCTTGCCAATAAAGTTAGGAATCCTTAACCTGCAAATAGTTTGTCAATAAAGCTAGGGATCCTTAACCTTGTCAAACCCTGTGTAAAGAAGAGAGAGAGAGAGAGAGAGAGAGAGAGAGAGAGAGAGAGAGAGAGAGAGAGAGCGAGAGAGAGAGAGAGGGAGGGAGGGAGAGGGGGAGAGAGAGGGGGGGGGAGAGAGAGAGAGAGAGAGAGAGAGAGAGAGAGAGAGAGAGAGAGAGAGAGAGGAGAGGAGAGAGAGAGAGAGGAGAGAGAGAGAGAGAGAAGAGAACCGTCAATATGGCTTCAGGAAAGGTTATTCTGTTGCTGATCGGTTGTTAAACCTCTCCACTAAATGGCACCAGTCATTGGATGAATCCAAAGTCAGCTGTGTGGTAGCACTGGACATTGCTGGTGCTTTCGACCGAGTGTGGTACCAGGGCCTCTTGGCAAAACTGCAAGCACTGGGAAATGCAGGCTCTACATTATGTCTCCTCAGTGATTACCTTCATGGTAGGTCTCTAAGGGTAGTCCTCAATGGATCAGAATCAGCAAAACATCCTATTGCGGCAAGTGTTCCACAAGGAAGTGTGCTTGGACCATTGTTATGGAATGACTTATTCAATGACATTCTTCATCTCATCCCAGAATCCCATGCATATGCAGCCAACTGTACTCTGACATTCACTTATCCATGAGAGGAAATGCCAGCTGCTCTAAGCTACATCAATCACCAGCTAAGAGCTGTATCAGCTTGGAGAAACCAATGGCAAGTAACATTTGCACCTGAAAAAGCACAAATGATGATGGTCTCTAAGCACCATGATGGTAATGCCAGAGCAGTAGTAAGTATGAATGGAATAATGTTGGTACCCAGGGAAGAAGCTGATATCCTTGGGATGAAATTTGACTCCAAATTGACCATGAAAGAACCACGTTGTAAATCTTGCAAGTAAAGCAGCCTGGAAACTTACAGCACTTCGACGTATCTCGCATTTGCTCGACAGTAGGGGTTGCAAGATTCTGTATGAGGCACAAGTACACTCAACTTGAGTATGCTCCACTTTCTTGGTTTGCTTGCCCTCTATTTCCTTTGCGACTGCTTGACAGAGTACAGAACAGAGAGGAATGTGGGGCCTTACTATTATGTACAAGACCAACATTGTCAAAGTACCACATTTAATTCCAGTTCGAGGACAGCGAGAGTGTGAACAAAGTGTCTCACAAAACACAATAAACACTTACAGAGAAGTGTGATCAGCTTCTTTGGTGATAAGATTGTGAACAATAAAGACAAATCTTGTGGAACATAGTGTACCAGTGTGCGTATTCCTAGACTATGGAAGACGTGGACATCCAAGGACACTTCAGCTTCAATCAAGTCACCGATATCTGTCGAAGGTGTGAAGAACACCATAGCTCACGCTACAAGAGCAAGGTAGGTTACGAATTTCTTGTAGTACGGGGGACTGTGCAGTTCTTGAGTCGCAAGGAGTTTGTAATCAACCTATAGTCGGCAGTTAGGTGCGGACTTTTGAGTCCACACAAGTAAGTTTGTCAGCCATCAGTGAATGAAATATGCTGACATAACACCCCATAGGGGTAATTTATAATCTTACAAATTATAACTCATTACAGCCCGTTGAGAGATGATCATGACAACAATTCAAGACCTCGTCTGCAGTGGCGGCTCTGTACACGATTTGCTGTCTTTTATCAGCTAAGTGTTCCCTATATTTCAATTTAAAATTAAGCTTAGCTGGTAATCCCATTTCTCAACATATATGTATATATATATATATATATATATATATATATATATATATATATATATATATATATATATATATATATATATATATATATATATATATATATATATATACATATATACGTGTATATAATTTGTGGTGAAGGAATACACAGAGTAAGAAATTTATTTCCTAGTTTAGAATTTGCTGATATGTTTACGATCAGGTACAATTGGCCAATCAGAATACCACCTGTGCTCGTAATAGTTTACATACAGAGTATTAATATCAGCACCGGCTCGGGAATGGGATATACAGCACTGGTCGGGGATGAGAGAGGGATAGCACTGGTCGGGGATGAGAGAGGGATAGCACTGGTCGGGGATGAGGGAGAGACAGCACTAGTCAGGGATGAGGGAGAGACAGCACTGGTCAGGGATGAGGGAGAGACAGCACTGGTCAGGGATGAGGGAGAGACAACACTGGTCAGGGATGAGGGAGAGACAGCACTGGTCAGGGATGAAGGAGAGACAGCACTGGTCTGGGATGTTCGGGGATGAGGGAGAGACAGCACTGGTCGGGGACAGCACTGGTCGGGGATGAGGGATAGATAGCACTGGTCGGGATGAGGGAGAGACAACACTGGTCAGGGATGAGGGAGAGACAACACTGGTCGGGGATGAGGGAGAGACAACACTGGTCGGGGACAGCACTGGTCGGGGATGAGGGATAGATAGCACTGGTCGGGGATGAGGGAGAGACAACACTGGTCAGGGATGAGGGAGAGACAGCACTGGTCAGGGATGACGGAGAGACAGGGCTTATTATGTAGATACAATTTTCCTAGAGTTGTAAAGCAATACGGAAAGTTCAAAGCCAGAAGCCATGATCAAGTCTTCCTGCAATACGTATGAAGACGGTTTGTACTCATCTTTTCCCAGAGAACGTTAGAGGCGGAAAGTTCAAAGTACTCTAGCGTTTAGTACTAGTTCACAAACGTTTAGTACTACGTGAACAAGCATTTAGTACTAAGTGCACAGAGGTTTAGCACCAGTGCACACACGTTTAGTACTAAGTGGACAAACGTTTAGTAATAAGTACGCAGACTTTTAGTACTAGTGAACAAGCGTTCGATACTAAGTGCACAAACGTTAAATACTAATTATACAAAAGCTTATTACTAAAGTGCACAAATGTTTAGTGTTAAGAGCACAAACTTAGAACTGGACAGACACCTAAAGTCAGTACCTGAGTAGCAGGGCCGCGGGGGCGTTGATCCCTGCAACACCCTCCAGGTATTGCAAAAAAAATTAATGTTGAAGTTTAGTTTTAAGTGTAGAAATATTTATTAAGTTTACAAACGTTTAGTACTAAGTGTACAAACGTTTAGTACTAAGTGTACAAACGTTTAGTACTAAGTGTACAAAACGTTTAGTACTAAGTGTACAAACGTTTAGTACTAAGTGTACAAACGTTTAGTACTAAGTGTAAAACGTTTAGTACTAAGTGTACAAAACGTTTAGTACTAAATGTACAAACGTTTAGTACTAAGTGTACAAACGTTTAGTACTAAGTGTACAAACGTTTAGTACTAAGTGTACAAAACGTTTAGTACTAAGTGTACAGACGTATAGTACTAAGTGTACAAACGTTTAGTACTAAGTGTAAAACGTTTAGTACTAAGTGAGCAAAACGTTTACCTGGAGGTTACCTGGAGGTTATTCCGGGGATCAACGCCCCCGCGGCCCGGTCCACGACCAGGCCTCCCGATGGATCAGGGCCTGATCAACTAGGCTGTTACTGCTGGCCGCACGCAGTCCGACGTACGAGCCACAGCCCGGCTGATCCGGCACCGACTTTAGGTACAAACGTTTAGTACTAAGTGTACATACGTTTAGTACTAAGTGTACAAACGTTTAGTACTAAGTGTACAAAACGTTTAGTACTAAGTGTACAAACGTTTAGTACTAAGTGTACAAACGTTTAGTACTAAGTGTACAAACGTTTAGTACTAAGCGTACAAAACGTTTAGTACTAAGTGTACAAACGTTTAGTTCTAAGTGTACAAACGTTTAGTACTAAGTGTAAAACGTTTAGTACTAAGTGTACAGACGTTTAGTACTAAGTGTACAAACTTTTAGTACTAAGTGTATAGACGCTTAATAGTAAGTGCACAAACGTTTAGTACTAAGTGTACAAACGTTTAGTAATAAGTGTACAAACGTTTAGTACTAAGTGTACAAACGTTTAGTACTAAGTGTACAAACGTTTAGTACTAAGTGTACAAACGTTTAGTACTAGGTGTAAACGTTTAGTACTAAGTGTACAGACGTTTAGTACTAAGTGTACAAACTTTTAGTACTAAGTGTATAGACGCTTAATAGTAAGTGTACAAACGTTTAGTACTAAGTGTACAAACATTTAGTAATAAGTGTACAAACGTTTAGTACTAAGTGTACAAACGTTTTGTACTAAGTGTACAAACATTTAGTAATAAGTGTACAAACGTTTAGTACTAAGTGTACAAAACGTTTAGTATTAAGTGTACAAACGTTTAGTACTAAGTGTACAAACGTTTAGTACTAAGTGTACAAACGTTTAGTACTAAGTGTACAAACGTTTAGTACTAAATGTACAAAACGTTTAGTACTAAGTGTACAAACGTTTAGTACTAAGTGTACAAACGTTTAGTACTAAGTGTAAAACGTTTAGTACTAAGTGTACAAAACGTTAAGTACTAAATGTACAAACGTTTAGTACTAAGTGTACAAACGTTTAGTACTTAGTGTACAAACGTTTAGTACTAAGTGTACAAAACGTTTAGTACTAAGTGTACAAACGTTTAGTACTAAGTGTACAAACGTTTAGTACTAAGTGTACAAAACGTTTAGTACTAAGTGTACAAACGTTTAGTACTAAGTGTACAAAACGTTTAGTACTAAGTGTACAAACGTTTAGTACTAAGTGTACAAAACGTTTAGTACTAAGTGTACAAACGTTTAGTACTAAGTGTACAAAACGTTTAGTACTAAGTGTACAAACGTTTAGTACTAAGTGTACAAACGTTTAGTACTAAGTGTACAAAACGTTTAGTACTAAGTGTACAAACGTTTAGTACTAAGTGTACAAAACGTTTAGTACTAAGTGTACAAACGTTTAGTACTAAGTGTACAAACGTTTTGTACTAAGTGTACAAACGTTTAGTACCAAGTGTACAAAATGCCTACTACTAACGTTTAGTGTTGAGTGTACAAACGTTTCTTATATAGTGTGCAAACGTTTTGTTATAGGTACACTAAAGTTCAATTGAAAGTATTCAAACGTTCAGTTGGAAATACAAAAACATTCAGTTTTAAATATACAAATGTTCATTTTTAAATGCTCAAGCGTTTAGTTTTAAGTGCTCAAGCGTTCATTTTAAGTGCTCAAGCGTTCAGTTTTATGTTCTCAAGCGTTCAGTTTTATGTTCTCAAGCGTTCAGTTTTATGTTCTCAAGCGTTCAGTTTTATGTTCTCAAGCGTTCAGTTTTATGTTCTCAAGCGTTCAGTTTTATGTTCTCAAGCGTTCAGTTTTATGTTCTCAAGCGTTCAGTTTTATGTTCTCAAGCGTTCAGTTTTATGTTCTCAAGCGTTCAGTTTTATGTTCTCAAGCGTTCAGTTTTATGTTCTCAAGCGTTCGGTTTTATGTTCTCAAGCGTTCAGTTTTATGTTCTCAAGCGTTCAGTTTTATGTTCTCAAGCGTTCAGTTTTATGTTCTCAAGCGTTCAGTTTTATGTTCTCAAGCGTTCAGTTTTATGTTCTTAAGCGTTCAGTTTTATGTTCTCAAGCGTTCAGTTTTATGTTCTCAAGCGTTCAGTTTTATGTTCTCAAGCGTTCAGTTTTATGTTCTCAAGCGTTCAGTTTTATGTTCTCAAGCGTTCAGTTTTATGTTCTCAAGCGTTCAGTTTTATGTTCTCAAGCGTTCAGTTTTATGTTCTCAAGCGTTCAGTTTTATGTTCTCAAGCGTTCAGTTTTATGTTCTCAAGCGTTCAGTTTTATGTTCTCAAGCGTTCAGTTTTATGTTCTCAAGCGTTCAGTTTTATGTTCTCAAGCGTTCAGTTTTATGTTCTCAAGCGTTCAGTTTTATGTTCTCAAGCGTTCAGTTTTATGTTCTCAAGCGTTCAGTTTTATGTTCTCAAGCGTTCAGTTTTATGTTCTCAAGCGTTCAGTTTTATGTTCTCAAGCGTTCAGTTTTATGTTCTCAAGCGTTCAGTTTTATGTTCTCAAGCGTTCAGTTTTATGTTCTCAAGCGTTCAGTTTTATGTTCTCAAGCGTTCAGTTTTATGTTCTCAAGCGTTCAGTTTTATGTTCTCAAGCGTTCAGTTTTATGTTCTCAAGCGTTCAGTTTTATGTTCTCAAGCGTTCAGTTTTATGTTCTCAAGCGTTCAGTTTTATGTTCTCAAGCGTTCAGTTGGTCCTCAGGAACCTGATCTTCAGAAGTGTAGTGTAAGAACGACACATCTTTCTTGCTTTTCATCAAGCATAAAAGCTTCTTTTTTTTTTTTTTTTGCACTTTGGGTTTTCAAGATAAAAGTTGTTACCTTGTATCAGCTCATTTACAAGTCATGAGCTCTTGCCATGCTTCACTTTATTTACAAACGAAGAAATACTTGCACTCATTTACTGGCTAAGAGCTGCTGTCCTGAGGTATACCACTACCTCTCCACGATGCCCCTCACACCATATATATAAACATATATATATATATATATATACATATATATATATATATATATATATATATATATATATATATATATATATAATATATATATATATATATATACATATACATATATATATATATATATATATACATATATATATATATATATATATATATATATATATATATATATATATAATATATATATATATATATATATATATATTAATTAGATCCTGCGACACATTCTCCAGAACAACGTTCACATTGCCTTATCTACTTAACCAGCGATCCTTCAAAGATCACGTATCGTGGAAGTTTGTGAGGAGATACTGAAGTAAGAAATACACAAGTTGGATGTCTTGGAGGTGTATAATTAAGAGAGTCTTGAGGAGAAGCCCAGGAGCCTTACCTTGTCCAGTCTATGCCTAGCGGAAACTGTGTGCTAGGCCTCTGGTCTGCTACTCATATGTGAGGGGTCTCATGACGTCATAGCTAGCAAGAACATAAGAAAGAAAGAAAGAAGGAACACTGCAACAGGCCTACTGACCCATGCGGAGCAGGCCCATGTCCCCCCCGGATTAGCCCAATGACCCCCCCCCCCCCCGGATAAGCCCAATGACCCACCCAGTCTGATCATCTCCACTCAAGGATGGAGCACTACACCAGACCCAGCAGCACAAGCTAGTCAGGTCCAACTCACACCCACCCACACCCACTCATTTATCTAACCTATTTTTAAAACTAAGTAGCTGGGATTATCTAAGTATACTACACATATAGGGAGCATTGAAAAAATACAAATTTTAGAGATGCAAGCTGCACTTTTCAGGCATTATTTGTATGGTCACAACAAACTTCTGTGCAGAATTTCAGACTATTTCATACCCATTTACCCTGCAGCATCGCGATCGACTTTTCGTCAAATTATACACCATTAAAAACAATTAGTTGTAATTAATTGGTTGTAAGGATAATAATCAAGTGAACATGGTTTATATAATTTTTGGTTGTGAAGATTGTATAATCAAATGTACCTGTGTTATATCAGTCATCACTATTTAATATTAAACTATTACAAGCTAAAAGTGAAGTCTTTCTTGCTGCAGAACTTGGGCATCACTTTCCTGGAAAATATTCTTTGTCTGATATATCCATCTCTTGCCTTCTGTCCAGTCACTTCAGTGTAAGCTTCAGTCATCAATGTTATCCCTCTTTCAACAGCTTGAGTGTTGTTTGGCCTCTTGAGCACCTCCAGTGGACTCTCAATAATTTGCAGAACCTGTTGATCTGACAGAGAAACAGTGGAAAGAGGTTCAGTTTTGAGTTCAGTCTTCCAGTCAATCATGGAATGATAGTTCTTTGCTTGCCACTTTAGTTTGGGAATCACTGCTGTTTTTTGAATTGACAATAGGAGCCACATTGCTATTCTCTTCATCTTCACTGTCATCCTCATCATCAGTGTAGATCAACAAGTCCTTGTCAACAGCATCAGCAGAATCTTCTCCATCCTCATCAGAGCTCTCAGTACTTTCTTCTGTCTGCTGATTGTCTTCTCTAATTTTTCTTATCATTGAGACAGCTTTGTCTCTCACAGTCATGTCTTCATCAGCGCACATACCAAGAAGCAGCTGATCTGTGTGAGCAAAGTAGGAGTTTCTTTGGAGAATCTTCTTTACTATCCTCTTTTCTTCACTGTTCAGATGTCTCATAAATTGCAGTGACTGGAAGACGTTCTTTGGACCGTGTGACATGAGGGTGCAGCTTGATGTGGAACCACATTGGAGCACTGAACTTTAAAATCATAATGATGACACTTTTGAGCTCCTGACTATGTCTTGATGTTGCCACATACAGCCTAAGGATCCTACTCCATAAAGTATTCCATCTTGACACACACGGTGGACTTGGTTCAAGAGCAGACAAGTCATCATTAACCACACCTGTGATCACTCCTTTGCAAATCCTATACAAGTATTTCTGGTCCCAGGACAGATCCTCTGCCACCTTGTCATGCAGAGCAGGGAAACAGAAATGCTATCTTTGGCATCATTTGAATTATCGTCAGAATCAGAAACTTCTCCAGCTGCTGGTTGACTCTGTCTTTCCTCCAGCTGCTTCCTGGCTCTGGCTGCATCCTGCTCCTCTTTTAACATCACTCTATCCCACATTTTCATTACTGTCATGTCAACACAGCCAATTTTCATCTTTCTATCGCCTCTCTGGTCAAGGAGGAAGTATACCTCATATTTAGGAACTTTTACATCACAATTACAGGTCAGGTGGTATCCGTCACATTCCTTTATTTTGCACCTTACATCTTAACAGGAGGCAGCAGGACAGAAACAACTACATATATCAAACAACTCGTTCATTTCTTCCTCAAATGTAGTTTTTTTTGGAGACATTTCGTTATTATTAAGTCCTATTCCTCTACTGTACAATTTTCTCACTCTTTCCTCAATAGTTTTTTGGCTGAGAATAGGAATAGTCTTTCTGTCTCCAATTGATTTCTACCGTAGTTCAGAACAATCCTTAGCTGCTATCTTGATAATCACTGAAACATCAGTAAACTTTCCTTCATCACATTTATATCACCAGCAGTTCCTTAACATATCACCTTTGGACGGAAGTTTGTTCACTGGAAGAACACTGGCATGGCCAAACAATACTTATTTTGTGGCTTTCCTCGTTGACATTGTAGCCATCTCAGTAGTAAAGTATATAAGTAATCAGAGTATCTGAAAAGAGAGAAAGTTAGTTAATGTTTATAAATACTGCAGAGTACACAGATACAGTACATAGAACACTGCACTGCACTACTCAGTAATACATATTCCAAAGAAATCAATCGCAAATGCTGTAGGCTAACCCTCAATTAATCAACTTCATATCTGGCACTGAATCTAAGATGTATATATGGAACGATGCCTGAAAGTGGAGCTTTAACCAAAATTTCAATGCTCCCTAATATACAAGTGCACAGTAACACTACTGACAGCTCGGTGACTCTAACATATGGTGTCCTGACATACAGTTAACTTGTACTGCTCTGGACTATTTCTATACAATGTCTATGTACACAACAGTTGAACATAAAGGATGATAACTGATTGTAATGCATTACAAATTATGATATATCAAAATTTTTGACAAATTACAGAATCAATGGTGGTACAGAATAACAAGAGAGATCATCAAGGAGAAGATCTATCGATCTGTATTCATGTGATCTACAGATTCTGAGGAAGTGTTTAGCAGAAAAGACAGACTTGGTGCATACGAGTCTTTTACTGTTAATTCTCGGAATTCGGATAGAACATGAACACATAAAAAAAATTGGAACATAATTAAGTTTACATAGCAGACTCACTGTGGAAATTCTCTCTAGACTATATTATCTATCTACAGAGATTATTTACATTTAAACCCAACTTTGCTAGGGTGATTTACATATGCAGAGTGGTCTTCATCTCTGGGGGATCAAATTCGTTTGCAAAGGCTTACACATACCGTGGTTGAGGAGGATCTGAATTGGTATTTACAACTGAAACTTGAGGATTCCTCATTACTTGTTGTGTACAAAAGGAATAATGACAATCAGGTTGTTCATCTGTCTGGTTGTTAGAGGTAGAGGGGACTGAGTCACAAGGATTATCAGAGTCTGTTGCATTTGTCTGGATGTTAGGAACCTCGTCGTCATCGCATACTAACTTCATATGATCTAAATGCGATTCTTTATACTGACCAGTACTGATTTCTCTAACTTTATACTTATTACCACTGACATGTTCGACTACTCGATATAGACCAACAAACTTTTGATCGAACTTAGGCGCTGTGGATGCTTCATTAAAGTTAGTCAGCATAACTCTTAAACCTACTTTAATTCTGGTTGGCTTTGCTCGAGCATTAGCGACTCTTGTAAATTCTGCTGTTGATTTATGAAGTGTCTCTCGATATTCTTCTAAATACACCTTGAGCTAAGCTGGTACTAGTTGATATGAAATCATCAGGATTATAATTTGGTTTCAGAACAGAATATAACAACTCATATGGTAAGCGCTTATTTACACCGTACAACACATAATGTGGAGTGTCACCTATAGAAGCATTGTAAGTAGAATTTATGGCACACTGAACATCAGGTATAACTTCATGTCAGGTTGCACTACTGGGACTTATGATAACTCTCAACACATCGAGTACTTTCTTATTAGTTCTTTCTGCTAGACCATTACTGGCAGGATGATGAGGAACAATGGTTGATTTAGAGATCATGTACAAAGTGCACAACTTTTCAAGAATCTCATTACAGAATTCACCTCCATTATCTGTTATTAGGGACTTAGGAGTAGTATCCCCGCAGATTATGCATTCCTTAAATGCTTTAGCTACTGTCTCGGCAGTCTTATCTGCAATAGGAACTAACTCACAATATCTGGTGAAATGGTCTACCATAACACACAGATGTTTGCTGCCCTGGAGGGAACATTGCAAATTAGTTAACAAATCTAGCGGAACTCTTTCCCAAGGTTCGCTAGTAGTAGATACACCTGGATTGGATTAGGGCCACTAACGTTACCTTTATGCTCCATACTGACACTACATTTCTTAATATACTCAGAAATATCAACTGCCATACGAGGCCAAAAGTATTTCAATCTGCTTGTTTTACAGAACGATCCATACCAGGGTGTGCAACACCTGGTATATCGTGAACTAGCAGTAAGGTAACATTCACTAGTGACTGTGGAATTACTAACTGGTATACCCTTCTGCTAGGAGTACCCAGCTCGGCTGTGCGATACAGTAACTCTTGGTTCATGACAAAGTCACTGATGGGTGCTGGTGGCTTCACAGAGAGAGAGTTGGATCTTCCTGTAGCAGGAATTGAATCACACCAGACCACATGGGATCTGTTCTTTGAGCATTCTTTATATCCTCAGCACTAACTGGAGGATCTGCTATTACTGTACTAATATGTCACGATAAAGCATCTGCGACTACATTTGATTTGCCAGCTAATTCTTCAAAGGCTGAGTTCAATTTTTGGATATATAATATATATATATATATATATATATATATATATATATATATATATATATATATATATATATATATATATATATATATATAATATATATATATATAATATATATATATATATATATATATATATATATGTCGTGCCGTATATGTAAAACTGGTCAATTAGCAAGAACTCATTTAAAATTAAGTCGTTTCTAAAATTTTCTCTTGTACATTTAAAGATATATTTTTTCATTAATGTTTATGTAAAAAAAATTTAACTTTGCACCAAAAGAATCTTAGAAAATTTACCTAACCTTATTATAACAAGTGCAATTTATTTTAGCTTAATCCAGCTAAATATATTTTAGATTTGTTTACAATAATTTAATACTAAACAAACACAATGAAATATATTTTTTTCGTTAGGTTCAGAATAAATTTGACGAAATTATTGCATACACAAATTTTCACTTGTCCTATATGGCAAGATGAGCGTTGCTTTTTAAGCCAAGATCGCAAGTTCTGTGGAGTAAAATAAAGGTTGGATGTGAAAAGTGGGTTATAGTAAGCGTATATGCACCTGGAGAAGAGAGAAGTGTAGAAGAGAGAGAGAGATTTTGGGAAATGTTGAGTGAATGCCTGGGGAGTTTTGAACCAAATGTTAGAGTAATGGTGGTTGGAGATTTCAATACTAAAGTGTGTAAAAATGTTGTGGAGGGAGTAGTAGGTAAATTTGGGGTGCCAGGGTTAAATGAAAATGGGTATGATATAGCAGGTAATGAAAGTAGTTTGTTAGATTATGTATTGGTGGATAAAATGTTGATGGGTAGGCTCCAGGATGTACACGTTTATAGAGGGGCAACTGATACATCGGATCATTATTTAGTTGTAGCTACAGTTAGAGTAAGAGGTAGATGGAAAAAGAGGAAAATGGCAACAACAAGCAAGAGGGAGGTGAAAGTGTATAAACTAAGGGAGGAGGATGTTCGGGTGAGATATAAGCAACTATTGACAGAAAGGTGGGCTGTTGCAAGTATGAGTAGTGGGGGAGTTGAAGAGGGTTGGAATAGTTTTAAAAAATGCAGTATTAGAAGTGGAGCAGAAGTTTGGGGTTTTTGGAGGGGGGTTTTGAAGGGGGAAAAAAGGAGGGGTTTTGGTGGAATAAAGAAGTAAAGGGTGTGATAAAAAGAAAAAAATTTATTTTGTGAGAGTTTTAGGGGAGGTAAAAAAAAAGGTAAAGAAAATTTGGTGAGAGAGTAAAAAGGGGAAATTTGATGATAAGGGGAGAGGCACTGTCAAGAAATTTTAATGAAAATAAAAAAAAAATTGGAGTGAGGGTTTGAACAAGTTAAGAAAGCCTAGAAAAACAAAATGGATTTTTTCAGTTAAAAAAAAAATTTTGGGGGTTAGTAAGGGGGAGTTGGGAGGTATTGGGTAGATGGCAGAATATTTTGAGGAATTTTTTAAAAATGTCGACGAAAAAAAGGGAAGAGTAATTTAAAGGAAAGGGCCAGGGAGGAAAAACCATCTTTTTAGGGTGAAGAAGAACAGGATGGTTTTGGGGGGATTGCTAAAGGGCATTCCCAAAAATGAAAAGGGTAAGCAGCGGGAAAACTGATGGGATCATGAAAGAAATGTTAAAAGGAAGGGGGAAAGGGATTAGGGGTTTTGGAAAGTGGTTGGAAATTTTTTTTTAAATAAATTTATGAAAGAGGGGAAGGTCCCGGGGGGTTTTGGGCGGGGAGAGCATGTAAATTTCCCTTTATAAAAAGGGGAAGGGGGAAAAAGAGATTTTAAAAATTAAGGGGAAAATTTTTTTCTAGTATCCCGGGAAAAGTGTACGGTGGGGGTTTTAATTAAAAGAATTTAAGGTAAAAACAAAAATGTGGGGATTACGATACAGGGGGTTTCAGATTTGGGTAGGGGATGTGTAGATCAAGGTTTACATTGAAGCATATATGTAACATGTTTTAAAGAAAAAGGTTTAGGGAAGTTTTTATTGCATTTATGGTTTTAAAAAAAAGGCAAATGTAGGTGGTTTTGAGGGGGCAATGGGGCAGTGTTGAAAGTATATGGAATAGGTGGTAATTTTATAAATGCTGTAAAGATTTTTAAAATGGGGGTATGGGAAACCAGGTTGGGGGTGGGGGTTGGAAAAAGAGGGAGACTCCCTTCCCAGAAAAAAGTAGGTCTTAGACAGGGATGTGAAATGTCACAGGGTTTGTTTAATTTATTTATAGATGGAGTTGAAAAAGAAGTAAATCCCGGGGTGTTGGGGGAGGGGTGGGATTTAAAATTTTGGGGAATCAAATAAAAAATGGGATTTGACACAGTTATTTTTATGCGGGCTGATACTGGGGCTTTGGGGGATTCTAAAAAAAAATTGCAAAGGTTAGTGGATGAGTTTGGGGGGGGGTTGTAAAGGTAAAAAATTTGGGAAAGGGGAACATAAAAAAGAGTAAGGTGATGAAGAAATCAAATTATTAGATAAAGAAAAATTGGATATCAATTTGGGGGGGGAGTATAAAAAAAGTGAATGTTTTCAGGGATTTGGGAGTTGGGCCCTGTCAGCGGATAGATTTATGGGTTTTTATGAGGGAAAAAAAGGGAAGGGGGGTGCGTTGAGGTATAAAGTGGAGACAAAAAAGTTATCTAGGAGGGGAAAAAAGGGAATGTAAAGAAAGTATTTGTAGTAAACCCAAAACTCTTAAAAGGTGTTTAAGCCCTTTGGGGTTTGAAAGTAGCAGCGGGGGGGAGGCGTTTTTAAAGGGTTGGGGATGTCCCGTCTAAGGGCAATTTTGGGGGGTTTAAAAAATTATGCAGAAAAATTAGGGTGTGGAAATTAGGAGAAGGTGTGGAGTTAATAAAAGTATTTGTCAGAAGAGCTGAAAAAGGGGTTGTTTTAGGGGGTTTGGACATTTAGAGAGAATGGATCAAAATAGAATTGATGGAAGCATTTTAAATTTTGTAGGGGAAGGGAAAGGGAGGGTGGGGCGCCTCGAAATGGGGGGGGAAGGGAAAGGGGTTTAAAGGGGGGTTTTTTTTGGGCCCCAGGGGTTGGACTTCCAAACAGGAGTGCTTTAGCGTGTTCGATAAAGGGGAAAGGGGACAATGTTATTTGGACCCCCCGATTGTTGGAGTGTGGCAGGGTAAAAATTTAGTGAAGGGGTTCAGGGGGGAAAACCCGGGTAAATTTTTTTATAGTCGAAATTGAGTCCTGGAAAAGGGAAGTACAATGTGCACCCTTTTAAAAGGGGGGAGTTTTGGGTATTAGCAGTTTTTTGGGGGAAAATGTTGTGGGATCTTTTACGTATATGGCTTCTAAACTGTTTTTTTGGTCCTCTGCAAAAAACAGTGTTTTTGTGTGAGTGAGGTGAAAGTGTTGAGGGGATGATGAAAGTATTTTCTTTTTTTTTTGGGTCCCCCTGCCCCGGTGGGAGACGGCCCCCCACTTGTTAATAAAAAATTTTATATAATTTTAAAATATATATATATAAAATATAAATGTAGTGTTTGAAATGTTTTAGCAAATTTGTGGTTTCAGGAAAGTGGGGGCAGGAGGGAAGAGGGGGCGGGTTGGTGGGAAAGATGTAAAGAAAAGTAAGTAAGGGAAAAAAGTTAGCATATGAGAAGTTTTTTTTCCCAAAATGAATTTAAGCAAGGAAAGGGAAGAGTAAATGGAGAAAAAGGGGAAAAGGTTAAGGGGAGTGGTGAAAACAATGTAAAAAAGGGGCAAAAAGAAAAGAGTGGGTGAGAGGTTTTCAACAATTTTTTTGAAAATAAGAAAAAGTTTTTGGGGTGGATTAAAAGTTTAAAGGGAAACCTTTGAGAACAAAGGATTTGTCATTTTTAAAAAAGGGGGAGGAGGGTTTTTTAAAATGGAGAATTTGAGGTATTTGGGGAAAATGGGGGGAATATTTTGAGGAATTTTTAAATGTTGATGAAGATAGGGAAGCTGTGATTTCGTGTATAGGGCAAGGAGGAATAAATTCTTGTAGGAGTGAGGAAGAGCCAGTTGTGAGTGTGGGGGAAGTTCGTGAGGCAGTAGGTAAAATGAAAGGGGTAAGGCAGCCGGGATTGATGGGATAAAGATAGAAATGTTAAAAGCAGGTGGGGATATAGTTTTGGAGTGGTTGGTGCAATTATTTAATAAATGTATGGAAGAGGGTAAGGTACCTAGGGATTGGCAGAGAGCATGCATAGTTCCTTTGTATAAAGGCAAAGGGGATAAAAGAGAGTGCAAAAATTATAGGGGGATAAGTCTGTTGAGTGTACCTGGTAAAGTGTATGGTAGAGTTATAATTGAAAGAATTAAAGTAAAGACGGAGAATAGGATAGCAGATGAACAAGGAGGCTTTAGGAAAGGTAGGGGGTGTGTGGACCAGGTGTTTACAGTGAAACATATAAGTGAACAGTATTTAGATAAGGCTAAAGAGCCTTTGTGGCATTTATGGATTTGGAAAAGGCGTATGACAGGGTGGATAGGGGGGCAATGTGGCAGATGTTGCAAGTGTATGGTGTAGGAGGTAGGTTACTGAAAGCAGTGAAGAGTTTTTTACGAGGATAGTGAGGCTCAAGTTAGAGTATGTAGAAAAGGGGAAATTTTTTTCCCAGTAAAAGTAGGCCTTAGACAAGGATGTGTGATGTCAACCGTGGTTGTTTAATATATTTATAGATGGGGTTGTAAGAGAAGTAAATGCGAGGGTCTTGCAAGAGGCGTGGAGTTAAAAGATAAAGAATCACACACAAAGTGGGAGTTGTCACAGCTGCTCTTTGCTGATGACACTGTGCTCTTGGGAGATTCTGAAGAGAAGCTGCAGAGATTGGGGGGAGAATTTGGTAGGGTGTGCAAAAGAAGAAAATTTTAAAGGTGAATACAGGGAAAAAGTAAGGGTTTTGAGGGTAAAAAAAGATTAGTGATGAAAAGATTGAATATCAGATTGGAGGGAGAAGTATGGAGGAGGTGAACGTATTCAGGTATTTTGGGGGGGACGTGTCAGCGGATGGGGCTATAAAATGAGGGAATCTAGAAAATTTATGAGGGAAAAAAAGTGAGTGGGGCACTTAGGGGTCTGTGGGAGACAAAGAACTTTTTTTCCTTGGAGGCAAAGAGGGGAATTTAGAGTATAGTTTTTTACAAGCCCTTTTTAGGGTGT
>NC_069404.1:104121776-104126776 GCF_026875155.1 Cherax quadricarinatus
TTTAAAATTTTTTTGGGGATGTTAGTGCTATCGGTATGTAGTTCTTTGCAATTGCTTTACTGCCCCCTTTGTAGAGTGGGACTATGTCTGTTGTTTTTAAAGAGTGTGGGATGACCCCTGCGTCCATGCACCCTCTCCATAGAATACTGAAGGCACATGACAGGGGCATCTTGCAGTTCTTGACGAACACAGAGTTCCATGAGTCTGGGCCTTTGGCAGAGTGCATGGGCATGTCATGTATTGCTTTTTCAAAGTCTTGTGGTGTTAGGATAATATCAGAGATTTTTGAGATGACCAAATTTTGGGTTTCGTTCATAAACAGTTCATTTGGATTGTCGACCCATAGTCTGGGTAACTGCTCACTGAACACTGAGTCGTACTGGGACTTTAGTATCTCACTCATTTCTTGGCTGTCATCTGTGTATGTCCCATCTCGCCTAAGCAGGGGACCAATACTGGATGTTATTTTTCCCTTAGATTTGGCATAAGAGAAGAAGTATTTTGAGTTTTTTCAAATTCCTTTATGGCTTTTAGTTCTTCCTGCGATTCTTGTCTCCTGTAAGATTCCTTCAGCTTAAGTTTAATATTTGCTATTTCACTGACCATTGCCTCCCTTCGTATTTCAGATATATTGGCCCTTCTCAGCAGCTCTGTGAATCTTTGCCTTCGTCTGTACAGGGAGCAGCTCTCTCTTTCTAGTTTACATCTTCTCTTCCATTTTCTTAGTGGAATGTGCCTTGAGCAGATCTCAAGAACTACAGAGTTAATTTTTTTCTAGGCAAAGGTTCGGATCCTTGTTATTTAGGATATCTTCCCATCTTGTTTCATTTAGGACATAGTTGACATGTTTCCATTGTATGTTTTTGTTACTGAAGTTGAATTTTGTGAAGACATCCCTCATGACTGATGACATTTTGCTGGTCAGGAGCTGGTCTGCTGGTCTACCTCTGTTATGTTGTGGTCTGAGTGTATTGTCTTTGATATGGTTATACAGGAGGCCCTCCACATTCGCGAGGGTTAGGGGGGTCAAGAACCTTGCGAATCTTGAAAATCGCGAATGTTTGGTGCGCAAATATGATGTAAACTAAATATAATAATACTGTACTGTAGTGTTCGCAAATGTTTTGATGCACAAATATATTGTAAGATAATATAATAATATCATTTACGTAGTCTAATAATGCTGCTTCCTTAACCTATTGAACCACGAACAATCATAAAACACATGAAAACATCGTAAAATATTGTATATACATACATGTTATGGTTTAATAACATATAATGAAAAACAAAACACTCACCGCTCGTAAGGTTAGGCAGACGAACTCTGATGATGACTTGTGATGATGATGACAATGACTATGATGATGGTGATGATAGTTAGCCATGAAGTTACTGATGACAGTTGAATGGGCGTGATTATATGGAGTGTAACTGCATGGCATGATGAGTCTAGTGTGTGGATTCTAACTTTCCACTGCCAGCGTCGCTGCCGACATCGCTAGAGTCAGAGTTAGCAAAGAAGTCAGCTTCTGTCACGGGTTGAGGTTCAGGTGAGACGGTAGGGGTAGCGGCAGGGGTAGTGGCAGGCTTCCTTGTGAAGAACATTGTGATGGACAACTGAGATCGTTTCCTCTTCATATCTACAAATAGAGTTTTGTAGGGAATTATGCTCCTATCAATGTCACTCATCACTTTCAAGTCCTCAACATCGATAGGTCTATGTCGCATTTGTTTGGTAAATATGGTTGGGCGGGTGGACATTCGCGAATGTCCACCCGCAGCCCGGTCTGAGAACAGGCCTCATGGTGGATCAGGGTCTGGTCAACCAGGCTGTTACTACTGGCCACACGCAAACTGATTTGCGAACCACAGCCCAGCTGGTCAGGTACTGACTTAAGGGGCCCCTTCAATGCCTTCTTGAAGACAGCCAGGGGTCTATTGGTAATCCCTCTTATGTATGCTTGGAGGCAGTTGAACAGTCTTGAGCCCCTGACACTTATTGTGTTGTTTCTCAGTGCACCCGTGGTGCCCCTGCTTTTCATTGGGGGAATGTTGCACCTCCTGCCGAGTCTTTTGCTTTCATAGGGAGTGATTTTCGTGTGCAAGTTTGGTATCAAACCCTCTAGGATATTCCAAGTGTATATTATCATGTATCTTTCTCGCCTGCGTTCCAGGGAATACAAATCAAGGGACTTCATCTGTGGACTTCGTAGATCCCTGATACCTAAAAAATCCAGAGTATTCATATAAGAATCATGTTTTAGAATGTGCACGATCGCCTCAATTATAAAAGAACTGAGCTTGAAGAACCCACAACTACCATTAAATAACGAAAGTTTATCGTGTTTAATAATTACAGATTCAAGAATAACCTTTACCTCAGACCACTTAGCGAAAATATTGCAGACTCGTGTGTGGTTGACAAATTACAAAGTGCAAAATGTTAACTTGTCTATTTAGATCATCCTGGAGTGCTCTAGTGTCCTGATTAGAATGAATTAGACGGCCTCTTTTGGTGTTATCAGCAAATTTGTTAATGTCGCAATTTATTCCAGCATCTATGTCGTTTATATAAATTGTGAACAACAAGGGGCCCAACACTGACCCTGTGCAACACCACATGTGATGCGCCCCCATTCTGATTGCTCCCCATTTATGCAGACTCCCTGCTGCCTATTTGTCAGCCATGCCTCTACCCAGGAAAGAAAATTCTCTTCCTATTCCGTGTGCCTTAAGTTTCCTCAATAGCCTCTGATGAAAACTTTATCGAACGCCTTACGGGAAAGTCATATACACAATATCAAAAATTTATTACCATGATCTCCCTCATCAAATCCCTTTAAATAAAAAAAATTTAGAAAATTTCGTAAGACGGGGAAACGCCCCTTTTTAAAAACCGTGCTGAAAATAAATTAATAAAATTTTACCCCCTTTCAAGTTTGGCTACAAATTTTCCCTTCGGAAATTTTTTGGGTTCCATCAATTTTCCCATATGGAGGAAAGGCTTATTATTCTATAGTTCGAAGCAAAGGAACCTGCCCACCTCCCTTTGTAAATAGGTTTTACTTTTTCCCAATTTTCCATTTATTTGGGGCCTTTTTGCCAGTTTTTTTAATTGATAAGCAAAAAAAGTTTAAACCCAAAAAGGAAAGTTTAAGTCCCTCTTTACTTCCTTTAAAACCTTTGAAAAACATTTTCATCGGGACCTGGGGATTTTTTTGGGCTTAATTTCTTTTTTGTCTGAGGACCATGTCACTAGTTACCCTAATCGTTCGTAGTTTATTATCGTCCTGATCTTCATAATTTATTATTTCTGGAATTTCGCTGGTATCTTCCTGAGTAAAAACTGAAATAAAGTAAGTGTTAAAAAGTTCAATGTCAGTGATCTGACCAGAGTTACTCTTAAGTGCACCTATCTATTCCCTAATCTTACTTCTGTATAGCTGAAAGAACCCTTGCGACTTTAACCTCATAATCCCTCTTCGCTTTTCTTATTCTTTTTTTTTATTTCTCTTTTTAATTGAATTTATTGATTTCTTAACTGCCCATCCCCTCTTTTGATACGCCTATATATGCCTCTCTTTTGACCAATGAGATGTTTTTATCTATTGTTTATCCATATGGGATCTTTTTTGTTAGATCTAATTTCCCTACTCGAAACAAAAGTTGTCTGGGCAACTAGAACTATGCTCTGAAAAACGTCATATTGGCAATCAAGATCACCTATCTGACCTATAGTCAGGTCATCCCAATTTAGCTCACCCAGGTAATTACTCAGCCCCATGAAGTTGGCCAAACGAAAGTCTGGAACAGAGACTTGATTGCAGTTTTCTGGGCAATTCCATGATATATTGAAACTAAATGCTTTGTGATCTCTTACCCCAAGCTCATCATTAACCCGAAGATTATTAATTAGTGATTCTTTGTTGGTAAGAACCAAGTCAAGCAGGTTGTTTCCTCTAGTTGGTTCTGTCACAAACTGTTTTAAAAAGCAATCCAGACCCGTATGAAGAAAGTCACTAGACTCAAGATTTCCTGTCACATTGTTCCAATCAATCTGTCTAAAGTTAAAATCTACCATTAATACAACATTTTCATATCTAGACACCTTATGAATTTCGACACATAGCTGCTTTACTGTTGTGTATATTGCTTTCACTGACACTATTTTTTTTTCTTATTTTTTTCTTATTTCCACGACCTGTACATTCTTTTAATAGTTCCACAAATTTATACACCCTTTCATGTATCCACTTTATTGTACTCTGTGGTATCGCTATACACACGTAGGACTAGCTGTAGGTATAAATTTTAACAACTGGCTGGCGTGGTGGGATCCTGGCGACTCCTTGCAAACTGAGTACACGACGGGTATCCACTTAGCCTATTTCAAGAAATTTGACTCTTATTTACCACCACATTTATTTTGGTATTTTAACTATACACTGTGTACCACTGTGATATACACTGTATACCAGTGTGATATACACTGTGTACCACTGTGATATACACTGAATCTATGTAAGGAGTTCTATTTTCAGGGAGGGGTCAGGGAGACTTTTTTTTTTTTCTCTTTCTCGTGTAAGAATGGTCCTACTACTATCTTGTACGTACACTTCTTTCCTTGTTTCTGGCTCATTGTGTACTATTCTATTTCTAGAAGTTCAGGCGTTTGAGAAATATACTTTACAAGTTCACTGGCACAATTTTAAGCTTCTAGCACGGAAAAAAGACTACGATAATCCACGAAAAACAGAGGAGCTCGCGCGTGCGCGTGTGAGTGTGTGTATGAGAGGCAACCAAAACAAAAGAAAGTGAGTAACTAAGCTTAAGTTAACGGGATAGATATCAAATAAAGTCACATACATTGAGAGCCATGACAAACTAACTTAAACCTAATTTAATGAGAGAAATAACAAAAAAGTCACCTTTAATGAGAGAGAGAGAGATGTAGGTAACAGTTCTTAGCTTGCCAATAAAGTTAGGAATCCTTAACC
>NC_069404.1:104134276-104234276 GCF_026875155.1 Cherax quadricarinatus
AGAGGTGCCTGTGCTAACCTTCCTATGGTGTAGAAATATACCTAGTTGGATGAATCTTATTGTGGCTAGCTGGTCTAGTGGTTAGCGCGACGGGCTGGAGTTTTGAGACTCTATGACCGCGGGTTCAACCCCGGCCGGGGGTATGGTTTAGTTTTAAGTGTAGAAATATTTATTAAGTTTACAACCGTTTAGTACTAAGTGTACAAACGTTTAGTACTAAGAGTACAAACGTATAGTACTAAGTGTACAAACGTTTAGTACTAAGTGTACAAACGTTTAGTACTAAGTGTACAAAACGTTTAGTACTAAGTGTACAAACGTTTAGTACTAAGTGTACAAACGTTTAGTACTAAGTGTACAAAAAGTTTAGTACTAAGTGTACAAACGTTTAGTACTAAGTGTAAAAACGTTTAGTACTAAGTGTACAAACGTTTAGTACTAAGTGTACAAACGTTTAGTACTAAGTGTACAAAACGTTTAGTACTAAGTGTAAAAACGTTTAGTACTAAGTGTACAAACGTTTAGTACTAAGTGTAAAACGTTTAGTACTAAGTGTACAAAACGTTTAGTACTAAATGTACAAACGTTTAGTACTAAGTGTACAAACGTTTAGTACTAAGTGTACAAACGTTTAGTACTAAGTGTACAAAACGTTTAGTACTAAGTGTACAAACGTCTAGTACTAAGTGCACAAACGTTTAGTACTAAGTGTAAAACGTTTAGTACTAAGTGAGCAAAACGTTTAGTACTAAGTGTACAAACGTTTAGTACTAAGTGTACATACGTTTAGTACTAAGTGTAAAACGTTTAGTACTAAGTGTACAAAACGTTTAGTACTAAGTCTACAAACGTTTAGTACTAAGTGTACAAACGTTTAGTACTAAGTGTACAAACGTTTAGTACTAAGTGTACAAAACTTTTTAGTACTAAATGTACAAACGTTTAGTACTAAGTGTACAAACGTTTAGTACTAAGTGTAAAACGTTTAGTACTAAGTGTACAGACGTTTAGTACTAAGTGTACAAACTTTTAGTACTAAGTGTACAGACGTTTAGTACTAAGTGTACAAACTTTTAGTACTAAGTGTATAGACGCTTAATAGTAAGTGTACAAACGTTTTAGTACTAAGTGTACAAACGTTTAGTAATAAGTGTACAAACGTTTAGTACTAAGTGTACAAACGTTTAGTACTAAGTGTACAAACGTTTAGTACTAAGTGTACAAAACGTTTAGTACTAAATGTACAAACGTTTAGTACTAAGTGTACAAACGTTTAGTACTAAGTGTAAAACGTTTAGTACTAAGTGTACAGACGTTTAGTACTAAGTGTACAAACTTTTAGTACTAAGTGTATAGACGCTTAATAGTAAGTGTACAAACGTTTAGTACTAAGTGTACAAACGTTTAGTACTAAGTGTACAAACGTTTAGTAATAAGGGTACAAACGTTTAGTACTAAGTGTACAAACGTTTAGTACTAAGTGTTCAAACGTTTAGTACTAAGTGTACAAAACGTTTAGTACTAAGTGTACAAACGTTTAGTACTAAGTGTACAAAACGTTTAGTACTAAGTGTACAAAACGTTTAGTACTAAGTGTACAAACGTTTAGTACTAAGTGTAAAAACGTTTAGTACTAAGTGTACAAACGTTTAGTACTAAGTGTACAAACGTTTAGTACTAAGTGTACAAAACGTTAGTACTAAGTGTACAAACGTTTAGTACTAAGTGTACAAACGTTTAGTACTAAGTGTAAAACGTTTATTACTAAGTGTACAAAACGTTTAGTACTAAATGTACAAACGTTTAGTACTAAGTGTACAAACGTTTAGTACTAAGTGTACAAACGTTTAGTACTAAGTGTACTAAACGTTTAGTACTAAGTGCACAAACGTTTAGTACTAAGTGTACAAACGTTTAGTACTAAGTGTAAAACGTTTAGTACTAAGTGAGCAAAACGTTTAGTACTAAGTGTACAAACGTTTAGTACTAAGTGTACATACGTTTAGTACTAAGTGTACAAACGTTTAGTACTAAGTGTACAAAACGTTGAGTACTAAGTCTACAAACGTTTAGTACTAAGTGTACAAACGTTTAGTACTAAGTGTACAAACGTTTAGTACTAAGTGTACAAAACGTTTAGTACTAAATGTACAAACGTTTAGTACTAAGTGTACAAACGTTTAGTACTAAGTGTAAAACGTTTAGTACTAAGTGTACAGACGTTTAGTACTAAGTGTACAAACTTTTAGTACTAAGTGTATAGACGCTTAATAGTAAGTGTACAAACGTTCAGTACTAAGTGTACAAACGTTTAGTAATAAGTGTACAAACGTTTAGTACTAAGTGTACAAACGTTTAGTACTAAGTGTACAAACGTTTAGTACTAAGTGTACAAACATTTAGTACTAAGTGTAAAAACGTTTATTTACTAAGTGTACAGACGTTTAGTACTAAGTGTACAAACTTTTAGTACTAAGTGTATAGACGCTTAATAGTAAATGTACAAACGTTTAGTACTAGTGTACAAACGTTTAGTAATAAGTGTACAAACGTTTAGTACTAAGTGTACAAACGTTTTGTACTAAGTGTACAAACGTTTAGTACTAAGTGTACAAACGTTTAGTACTAAGTGTACAAACGTTTTGTACTAAGTGTGCAAACGTTTTGTACTAAGTGTACAAACGTTTAGTAATAAGTGTACAAACGTTTAGTAATAAGTGTACAAACGTTTTGTACTAAGTCTACAAACGTTTAGTACCAAGTGTACAAAACGCCTACTACTAACGTTTAGTGTTGAGTGTACAAACGTTTCTTATATAGTGTGCAAACGTTTTGTTATAGGTACACTAAAGTTCAATTGAAAGTATTCAAACGTTCAGTTGGAAGTACAAAAACATTCAGTTTTAAATATACAAATGTTCATTTTTAAATGCTCAAGCGTTTAGTTTTATGTTCTCAAGCGTTCAGTTTTATGTTCTCAAGCGTTCAGTTTTATGTTCTCAAGCGTTCAGTTTTATGTTCTCAAGCGTTCAGTTTTATGTTCTCAAGCGTTCAGTTTTATGTTCTCAAGCGTTCAGTTTTATGTTCTCAAGCGTTCAGTTTTATGTTCTCAAGCGTTCAGCTTTATGTTCTCAAGCGTTCAGTTTTATGTTCTCAAGCGTTCAGTTTTAAGAGCTCAAGCGTTCAGTTTTATGTTCTCAAGCGTTCAGTTTTATGTTCTCAAGCGTTCAGTTTTATGTTCTCAAGCGTTCAGTTTTATGTTCTCAAGCGTTCAGTTTTATGTTCTCAAGCGATCAGTTTTATGTTCCCAAGCGTTCAGTTTTATGTTCTCAAGCGTTCAGTTTTATGTTCTCAATCGTTCAGTTTTATGTTCTCAAGCTTTCAGTTTTATGTTCTCAAGCGTTCAGTTTTATGTTCTCAAGCGTTCAGTTTTATGTTCTCAAGCGTTCAGTTTTATGTTCTCAAGCGTTCAGTTTTATGTTCTCAAGCGTTCAGTTTTATGTTCTCAAGCGTTCAGTTTTATGTTCTCAAACGTTCAGTTTTATGTTCTCAAGCGTTCAGTTTTATGTTCTCAAGCGTTCAGTTTTATGTTCTCAAGCGTTCAGTTTTATGTTCTCAAGCGTTCAGTTTTATGTTCTCAAGCGTTCAGTTTTATGTTCTCAAGCGTTCAGTTTTATGTTCTCAAGCGTTCAGTTTTATGTTCTCTAGCGTTCAGTTTTATGTTCTCAAGCGTTCAGTTTTATGTTCTCAAGCGTTCATTTTTTATGTTCTCAAGCGTTCAGTTTTATGTTCTCAAAGCGTTCAGTTTTATGTTCTCAAGCGTTCAGTTTTATGTTCTCAAGCGTTCAGTTTTATGTTCTCAAGCGTTCATTTTTTATGTTCTCAAGCGTTCAGTTTTATGTTCTCAAGCGTTCAGTTTTATGTTCTCTAGCGTTCAGTTTTATGTTCTCATGCGTTCAGTTTTATGTTCTCAAGCGTTCAGTTTTATGTTCTCAAGCGTTTAGTTTTATGTTCTCAAGCGTTCAGTTTTTATTTTTCTCAAGCGTTCAGTTTTATGTTCTCAAGCGTTCAGTTTTATGTTCTCAAGCGTTCAGTTTTATGTTCTCAAGCGTTCAGTTTTATGTTCTCAAGCGTTCAGTTTTATGTTCTCAAGCGTTCAGTTTTATGTTCTCAAGCGTTCAGTTTTATGTTCTCAAGCGTTCAGTTTTATGTTCTCAAGCGTTCAGTTTTATGTTCTCAAGCGTTCAGTTTTATGTTCTCATGCGTTCAGTTTTATGTTCTCAAGCGTTCAGTTTTGTTCTCAAGCGTTCAGTTTTATGTTCTCAAGCGTTCAGTTTTATGTTCTCAAGCGTTCAGTTTTATGTTCTCAAGCGTTCAGTTTTATGTTCTCAAGCGTTCAGTTTATGTTCTCAAGCGTTCAGTTTTATGTTCTCAAGCGTTCAGTTTTATGTTCTCAAGCGTTCAGTTTTATGTTCTCAAGCGTTCAGTTTTATGTTCTCAAGCGTTCAGTTTTATGTTCTCAAGCGTTCAGTTTTATGTTTCTCAAGCGTTCAGTTTTATGTTCTCAAGCGTTCAGTTTTTATGTTCTCAAGCGTTCAGTTTTATTTTTCTCAAGCGTTCAGTTTTATGTTCTCAAGCGTTCAGTTTATGTTCTCAAACGTTCAGTTTTATTTTTCTCAAGCGTTCATTTTTATGTTCTCAAGCGTTCAGTTTTATGTTCTCATGCGTTCAGTTTTATGTTCTCAAGCGTTCAGTTTTATGTTCTCAAGCGTTCAGTTTTATGTTCTCAAGCGTTCAGTTTTACGTTCTCAAGCGTTCAGTTTTATGTTCTCAAGCGTTCAGTTTTATGTTCTCAAGCGTTCAGTTTTATGTTCTCAAGCGTTCAGTTTTATGTTCTCAAGCGTTCAGTTTTATGTTCTCAAGCGTTCATTTTTAAATGTTCTCAAGCGTTCAGTTTTATGTTCTCAAGCGTTCATTTTTATGTTCTCAAGCGTTCAGTTTTATGTTCTCAAGCGTTCAGTTTTATATTCTCAAGCGTTCAGTTTTATGTTCTCAAGCGTTCAGTTTTATGTTCTCAAGCGTTCAGTTTTATGTTCTCAAGCGTTCAGTTTTATGTTCTCAAGCGTTCAGTTTTATGTTCTCAAGCGTTCAGTTTTATGTTCTCAAGCGTTCAGTTTTATGTTCTCAAGCGTTCAGTTTTATGTTCTCAAGCGTTCAGTTTTATGTTCTCAAGCGTTCAGTTTTATGTTCTCAAGCGTTCAGTTTTATGTTCTCAAGCGTTCAGTTTTATGTTCTCAAGCGTTCAGTTTTATGTTCTCAAGCGTTCAGTTTTATGTTCTCAAGCGTTCAGTTTTATGTTCTCAAGCGTTCAGTTTTATGTTCTCATGCGTTCAGTTTTTTGTTCTCAAGCGTTCAGTTTTATGTTCCCCAAGCGTTCAGTTTTATGTTCTCAAGCGTTCAGTTTTATGTTCTCAAGCGTTCAGTTTTATGTTCTCAAGCGTTCAGTTTTATGTTCTCAAGCGTTCAGTTTTATGTTCTCAAGCGTTCAGTTTTATGTTCTCAAGCGTTCAGTTTTATGTTCTCAAGCGTTCAGTTGGTCCTCAGGAACCTGATCTTCAGAAGTGTAGTGTAAGAACGACACATCTTTCTTGCTTTTCATCAAGCATAAAAGCTTCTTTTTTTTTTGCACTTTGGGTTTGCAAGATAAAAGTTGTTACCTTGTATCAGCTCATTTACAAGTCATGAGCTCTTGCCATGCTTCACTTTATTTACAAAGGAAGAAATACTTGCACTCATTTACTGGCTAAGAGCTGCTGTCCTGAGGTATACCGCTACCTCTCCACGATGCCCCTCACACCATATATATAAACATATATATATATATATATATATATATATATATATATATATATATATATATATATATATATGTACATATATATATATATATATATATATATATATATATATATATATAATATATATATATATATATATATATATATATATATAATATATATATATATATAATTAGATCCTGCGACACATTCTCCCGCCTTAACAGACAGAACAACGTTCACATTGCCTTATCTACTTAACCAGCGATCCTTCAAAGATCACGTATCGTGGAAGTTTGTGAGGAGATACTGAAGTAAGAAATACACAAGTTGGATGTCTTGGAGGTGTATAATTAAGAGAGTCTTGAGGAGAAGCCCAGGAGCCTTACCTTGTCCAGTCTATGCCTAGCGGAAACTGTGTGCTAGGCCTCTGGTCTGCTACTCATATGTGAGGGGTCTCATGACGTCATAGATAGCAAGAACATAAGAAAGAAAAAAAGAAGGAACACTGCAACAGGCCTACTGACCCATGCGGAGCAGGCCCATGTCCCCCCCGGATTAGCCCAATGACCCCCCCCCCCCGGATAAGCCCAATGACCCACCCAGTCTGATCATCTCCACTCAAGGATGGAGCACTACACCAGACCCAACAGCACAAGCTAGTCAGGTCCAACTCACACCCACCCACACCCACTCATTTATCTAACCTATTTTTAAAACTAAGTAGCTGGGATTATCTAAGTATACTACACATATAGGGAGCATTGAAAAAAATACAAATTTTAGAGATGCAAGCTGCACTTTTCAGGCATTATTTGTATGGTCACAACAAACTTCTGTGCAGAATTTCAGACTATTTCATACCCATTTACCCCGCAGCATCATGATCGACTTTTCGTCAAATTATACACCATTAAAAACAATTAGTTGTAATTAATTGGTTGTAAGGATAATAATCAAGTGAACATGGTTTATATCATTTTTGGTTGTGAAGATTGTATAATCAAATGTACCTGTGTTATATCAGTCATCACTATTTAATATTAAACTATTACAAGTTAAAAGTGAAGTCTTTCTTGCTGCAGAACTTGGGCATCACTTTCCTGGAAAATATTCTTTGTCTGATATATCCATCTCTTGCCTTCTGTCCAGTCACTTCAGTGTAAGCTTCAGTCATCAATGTTATCCCTCTTTCAACAGCTTGAGTGTTGTTTGGCCACTTGGGCACCTCCAGTGGAGTCTCAATAATTTGCAGAACCTGTTGATCTGACAGAGAAACAGTGGAAAGAGGTTCAGTTTTGAGTTCAGTCTTCCAGTCAATCATGGAATGATAGTTCTTTGCTTGTCACTTTAGTTTGGGAATCACTGCTTTTTTTTGAATTGACAATAGGAGCCACATTGCTATTCTCTTCATCTTCACTGCCATCCTCATCATCAGTGTAGATCAACAAGTCCTTGTCAACAGCATCAGCAGAATCTTCTCCATCCTCATCAGAGCTCTCAGTACTTTCTTCTGTCTGCTGATTGTCTTCTCTAATTTTTCTTATCATTGAGACAGCTTTGTCTCTCACAGTCATGTCTTCATCAGCGCACATACCAAGAAGCAGTTGATCTGTGTGAGCAAAGTAGGAGTTTCTTTGGAGAATCTTCTTTACTATCCTCTTTTCTTCACTGTTCAGATGTCTCATAAATTGCAGTGACTGGAAGACGTTCTTTGGACCGTGTGACATGAGGGTGCAGCTTGATGTGGAACCACATTGGAGCACTGAACTTTAAAATCATAATGATGACACTTTTGAGCTCCTGACTATGTCTTGATGTTTGCCACATACAGCCTAAGGATCCTACTCCATAAAGTATTCCATCTTGACACAACACGGTGGACTTGGTTCAAGAGCAGACAAGTCATCATTAACCACACCTGTGATCACTCCTTTGCAAATCCTATACAAGTATTTCTGGTCCCAGGACAGATCCTCTGCCACCTTGTCATGCAGAGCAGGGAAACAGAAATGCTATCTTTGGCATCATTTGAATTATCGTCAGAATCAGAAACTTCTCCAGCTGCTGGTTGACTCTGTCTTTCCTCCAGCTGCTTCCTGGCTCTGGCTGCATCCTGCTCCTCTTTTAACATCACTCTATCCCACATTTTCATTACTGTCATGTCAACACAGCCAATTTCATCTTTCTATCGCCTCTCTGGTCAAGGAGGAAGTATACCTCATATTTAGGAACTTTTACATCACAATTACAGGTCAGGTGGTATCCGTCACATTCCTTTATTTTGCACCTTACATCTTAACAGGAGGCAGCAGGACAGAAACAACTACATATATCAAACAACTCGTTCATTCTTCCTCAAATGTAGTTTTTTTTTGGAGACATTTCGTTATTATTAAGTCCTATTCCTCTACTGTACAATTTTCTCACTCTTTCCCTCAATAGTTTTTTGGCTGAGAATAGGAATAGTCTTTCTGTCTCCAATTGATTTCTACCGTAGTTCAGAACAATCCTTAGCTGCTATCTTGATAATCACTGAAACATCAGTAAACTTTCCTTCATCAAATTTATATCACCAGCAGTTCCTTAACATATCACCTTTGGACGGAAGTTTGTTCACTGGAAGACACTGGCATGGCCAAACAATACTTATTTTGTGGCTTTCCTCGTTGACATTGTAGCCATCTCAGTAGTAAAGTATATAAGTAATCAGAGTATCTGAAAAGAGAGAAAGTTAGTTAATGTTTATAAATACTGCAGAGTACACAGATACAGTACATAAAACACTGCACTGCACTACTCAGTAATACATATTCCAAAGAAATCAATCGCAAATGCTGTAGGCTAACCCTCAATTAATCAACTTCATATCTGGCACTGAATCTAAGATGTATATATGGAACGATGCCTGAAAGTGGAGCTTTAACCAAAATTTCAATGCTCCCTAATATACAAGTGCACAGTGACACTACTGACAGCTCGGTGACTCTAACATATGGTGTCCTGACATACAGTTAACTTGTACTGCTCTGGACTATTTCTATACAATGTCTATGTACACAACAGTTGAACATAAAGAACTATACATAAGGATGATAACTGATTGTAATGTATTACAAATTATGATATATCAAAATTTTTGATAAATTACAGAATCAATGATGGTACAGAATAACAAGAGAGATCATCAAGGAGAAGATCTATCGATCTGTATTCATGTGATCTACAGATTCTGAGGAAGTGTTTAACAGAAAAGACGGACTTGGTGCATACGAGTCTTTTACTGTTAATTCTCGGAATTCGGATAGAACATGAACACATAAAAAAATTTGGAACATAATTAAGTTTACATAGCAGACTCACTGTGGAAATTCTCTCTAGACTATATTATCTATCTACAGAGATTATTTACATTTAAACCCAACTTTGCTAGGGTGATTTACATATGCAGAGTGGTCATCATCTCTGGGGGATCAAATTCGTTTGCAATGGCTTACACATACCGTGGTTGAGGAGGATCTGAATTGGTATTTACAACTGAAACTTGAGGATTCCTCATTACTTGTTGTGTACAAAAGGAATAATGACAATCAGGTTGTTCATCTGTCTGGTTGTTAGAGGTAGAGGGCACTGAGTCAGAAGGATTATCAGAGTCTGTTGCATTTGTCTGGATGTTAGGAACCTCGTCGTCATCGCATACTAACTTCATATGATCTAAATGCGATTCTTTATACTGACCAGTACTGATTTCTCTAACTTTATACTTATTACCACTGACATGTTCGACTACTCGATATAGACCAACAAACTTTTGATCGAACTTAGGCGCTGTGGATGCTTCATTAAAGTTAGTCAGCATAACTCTTAAACCTACTTTAATTCTGGTTGGCTTTGCTCGAGTATTAGCGACTCTTGTAAATTCTGCTGTTGATTTATGAAGTGTCTCTCGATATTCTTCTAAATACACCTTGAGCTAAGCTGGTAAGAGTTGCTATGAAATCATCAGGATTATAATTTGGTTTCAGAACAGAATATAACAACTCATATGGTAAGCGCTTATTTACACTGTACAACACATAATGTGGAGTGTCACCTATAGAAGCATTGTAAGTAGAATTTACGGCACAATGAACATCAGGTATAACTTCATGTCAGGTTGCACTATTGGGACTTATGATAACTCTCAACACATCGAGTACTTTCTTATTAGTTCTTTCTGCTAGACCATTACTGGCAGGATGATGAGGAACAATGGTTGATTTAGAGATCATGTACAAAGTGCACAACTTTTCAAGAATCTCATTACAGAATTCACCTCCATTATCTGTTATTAGGGATTTAGGAGTAGTATCCCCGCAGATTATGCATTCCTTAAATGCTTTAGCTACTGTCTCGGCAGTCTTATCTGCAATAGGAACTAACTCACAATATCTGGTGAAATGGTCTACCATAACACACAGATGTTTGCTGCCCTGGAGGGAACATTGCAAATTAGTTAACAAATCTAGCAGAACTCTTCCCCAAGGTTCGCTAGTAGTAGATACACCTGGATTGGATTAGGGCCACTAACGTTACCTTTATGCTCCATACTGACACTACATTTCTTAATATACTCAGAAATATCAACTGCCATACGAGGCCAAAAGTATTTCAATCTGCTTGTTTTACAGAACGATCCTTACCAGGGTGTGCAACACCTGGTATATCGTGAACTAGCAGTAAGGTAACATTCACTAGTGACTGGAAATTTAAACTAACTGGTATACCCTTCTGCTAGGAGTCCCCAGCTCGGCTGTGCGATACAGTAACTCTTGGTTCATGACAAAGTCACTGATGGGTGCTGGTGGCTTCACAGAGAGAGAGTTGGATCTTCCTGTAGCAGGAATTGAATCACACCAGACCACATGGGATCTGTTCTTTGAGCATTCTTTTATCCTCAGCACTAACTGGAGGATCTGCTATTACTGTACTAATATGTCACGATAAAGCATCTGCGACTACATTTGATTTGCAGCTAATTCTTCAAAGGCTGGGTTGAACTTTTGGATATATATATATATATATATATATATATATATATATAATATATATATATATATATATATATATATATATTATATATATATATATATATATATGTCGTGCCGTATATGTAAAACTGGTCAATTAGCAAGAACTCATTTAAAATTAAGTCATTTCTAAAATTTTCTCTTGTACATTTAAAGATATATTTTTTCATTAATGTTAATGTAAAAAAAATTTAACTTTGCACCAAAAGAATCTTAGAAAATTTACCAAACCTTATTATAACAAGTGCAATTTATTTTAGCTTAATCCAGCTAAATATATTTTAGATTTGTTTACAATAATTAATACTAAACAAACACAATGAAATATATTTTTTTTCGTTAGGTTTCAGAATAAATTTGACGAAATTATTGCATAACACAAATTTTCACTTGTCCTATATGGCAAGATGAGCGTTGCTTTTTAAGCCAAGATCGCAAGTTCTGTGGAGTAAAATAAAGGTTGGATGTGAAAAGTGGGTTATAGTAAGCGTATATGCACCGGGAGAAGAGAGAAGTGTAGAAGAGAGAGAGAGATTTGGGAAATGTTGAGTGAATGCCTGGGGAGTTTTGAACCAAATGTTAGAATAATGGTGGTTGGAGATTTCAATACTAAAGTGTGTAAAAATTTGTGGAGGGAGTAGTAGGTAATTTGGGGTGCCAGGGTTAAATGAAAATGGGTATGATACAGCAGGTAATGAAAGTAGTTTATTAGATTATGTATTGGTGGATAAAATGTTGATGGGTAGGCTCCAGGATGTACACGTTTATAGAGGGGCAACTGATACAATCGGATCATTATTTAGTTGTAGCTACAGTTAGAGTAAGAGGTAGATGGAAAAAGAGGAAAATGGCAACAACAAGCAAGAGGGAGGTGAAAGTGTATAAACTAAGGGAGGAGGATGTTCGGGTGAGATATAAGCAACTATTGGCAGAAAGGTGGGCTGTTGCAAGCATGAGTAGTGGGGGGGGGTGTTGAAGAGGGTTGGAATAGTTTTAAAAATGCAGTATTAGAATGTGGAGCAGAAGTTTGTGGTTATAGGAGGGTGGGTGCAGGAGGAAAGAGGAGTGATTGGTGGAATGATGAAGTAAAGGGTGTGATAAAAGTTAGCTTGTGAGAGTATATGGAGAGTAAAAGAAAGGTAAAGAGAGTGGTGAGAGAGTACAAAAGGAAAGTAGATGATAGAGTGGGAGAGGCACTGTCAAGAAATTTTAATGAAAATAAGAAAAAAAATTGGAGTGAGTTGAACAAGTTAAGAAAGCCTAGAGAACGAATGGATTTGTCAGTTAAAAACAAAGTAGGGGAGTTAGTAGATGGGGAGATGGAGGTATTGGGTAGATGGCGAGAATATTTTGAGGAACTTTTAAATGTCGACGAAGAAAGGGAAGTGATAATTTCATGCACTGGCCAGGGAGGTATACCATCTTTTAGGAGTGAAGAAGAACAGGATGTGAGTGTGGGGGAGTTGCGTGAGGCATTACATAGAATGAAAAGGGGTAAAGCAGCTGGAACTGATGGGATCATGAAAGAAATGTTAAAAGCAGGGGGAAGGGATATAGTGTTGGAGTGGTTGGTATTTTTGTTTAATAAATGTATGAAAGAGGGGAAGGTACCTAGGGATTGGCAGAGAGCATGTATAGTCCCTTTATATAAAGGGAAGTGGGACAAAAGAGATTGTAAAAATTATAGAGGAATAAGTTTACTGAGTATACCAGGAAAAGTGTACGGTAGGGTTATAATTAAAAGAATTAGAGGTAAGACAGAATGTAGGATTACAGATGAGCAGGGAGGTTTCAGAGTGGGTAGGGGATGTGTAGATCAAGTGTTTACATTGAAGCATATATGTGAACAGGATTTAGATAAAGGTAGGGAAGTTTTTATTGCATTTATGGATTTAGAAAAGGCATATGATAGAGTGGATTGAGGAGCAATGTGGCAGATGTTGCAAGTATATGGAATAGGTGGTAAGTTACTAAATGCTGTAAAGAGTTTTAATGAGGGTAGTAAGGACCAGGTTAGGGTGTGTAGAAGAGAGGGAGACTACTTCCCAGTAAAAGTAGGTCTTAGACAGGGATGTGTAATGTCACTATGGTTGTTTAATATATTTATAGATGGAGTTGTAAAAGAAGTAAATGCTAGGGTGTTCGGGAGAGGGGTGGGATTAAATTATGGGGAATCAAATACAAAATGGGAGTTGACACAGTTACTTTTATGCTGCTGATACTGTGCTTATGGGAGATTCTAAAAAAAATTGCAAAGGTTAGTGGATGAGTTTGGGGGTGTGTGTAAAGGTAGAAAATTGAAAGTGAACATAGAAAAGAGTAAGGTGATGAGAGTATCAAATTATTTAGATAAAGAAAAATTGGATATCAAATTGGGGAGGAGTATAAAAGAAGTGAATGTTTTCAGATATTTGGGAGTTGACGTGTCAGCGGATAGATTTATGATTTGATGAGGGAAAAAAGGTAAGTGGTGCGTTGAGGTATATGTGGAGACAAAAAAGTTATCTATGGAGGCAAAGAAGGGAATGTATGAAAGTATAGTAGTACCAACACTCTTATATAGGTGTGAAGCTTGGGTTGTGAATGTAGCAGCGAGGAGGCGATTTGAGGCATTGGAGATGTCCTGTCTAAGGGCAATGTGTGGTGTAAATATTATGCAGAAAATTAGGAGTGTGGAAATTAGGAGAAGGTGTGGAGTTAATAAAAGTATTAGTCAGAGAGCTGAAGAGGGGTTGTTGAGGTGGTTTGGACATTTAGAGAGAATGGATCAAAATAGAATTGCATGGAGAGCATTTAAATCTGTAGGGGAAGGAAGGCAGGGTAGGGGTCGTCCTCGAAATGGTTGGAAGGAAGGGGTAAGGGAGGTTTTGTGGGCGAGGGGCTTGGACTTCCAGCAGGAGTGCATGAGCGTGTTCGATAAGAGTGAATGGAGACGAATGTTATTTGGGACCTGACGATCTGTTGGAGTGTGAGCAGGGTAATATTTAGTGAAGGGATTCAGGGAAACCGGATATTTTTATATAGTCGAACTTGAGTCCTGGAAATGGGAAGTACAATGCCTGCACTTTAAAGGAGGAGTTCGGGATATTAGCAGTTTGGAGGGATATGTTGTGTATCTTTATACGTATATGCTTCTAAACTGTTGTATTCTGAGCTCCTCTGCAAAAACAGTGATTATGTGTGAGTGAGGTGAAAGTGTTGAGTGATGATGAAAGTATTTTCTTTCTTTTTGGGTCACCCTGCCTCGGTGGGAGACGGCCGACTTGTTAATAATTATATATATATATATATATATATATAATATATATATAAATGTAGTGTTAGAGTGTTCAGCAGAAGTTTGTGGTTACAGGAAAGTGGGTGCAGGAGGGAAGAGGAGCGATTGGTGGAATGATGTAAAGAGAGTAGTAAGGGAGAAAAAGTTAGCATATGAGAAGTTTTTACAAAGTAGAAGTGATGCAAGAGGGAAGAGTATATGGAGAAAAAGAGAGAGGTTAAGAGAGTGGTGAAGCAATGTAAAAAGAGAGCAAATGAGAGAGTGGGTGAGATGTTATCAACAAATTTTGTTGAAAATAAGAAAAAGTTTTGGGGTGAGATTAACAAGTTAAGGAAGCCTAGAGAACAAATGGATTTGTCAGTTAAAAATAGGAGAGGAGAAGTTATTAAATGGAGAGTTAGAGGTATTGGGAAGATGGAGGGAATATTTTGAGGAATTGTTTTAAAAGTTGATGAAGATAGGGAAGCTGTGATTTCGTGTATAGGGCAAGGAGGAATAAATTCTTGTAGGAGTGAGGAAGAGCCAGTTGTGAGTGTGGGGGAAGTTCGTGAGGCAGTAGGTAAAATGAAAGGGGTAAGGCAGCCGGGATTGATGGGATAAAGATAGAAATGTTAAAAGCAGGTGGGGATATAGTTTTGGAGTGGTTGGTGCAATTATTTAATAAATGTATGGAAGAGGGTAAGGTACCTAGGGATTGGCAGAGAGCATGCATAGTTCCTTTGTATAAAGGCAAAGGGGATAAAAGAGAGTGCAAAAATTATAGGGGGATAAGTCTGTTGAGTGTACCTGGTAAAGTGTATGGTAGAGTTATAATTGAAAGAATTAAGAGTAAGACGGAGAATAGGATAGCAGATGAACAAGGAGGCTTTAGGAAAGGTAGGGGTGTGTGTGGGCCAGGTGTTTACAGTGAAACATATAAGTGAACAGTATTTAGATAAGGCTAAAGAGCTCTTTGTGGCATTTATGGATTTGGAAAAGGCGTATGACAGGTGGATAGGGGGGCAATGTGGCAGATGTTGCAAGTGTATGGTGTAGGAGGTAGGTTACTGAAAGCAGTGAAGAGTTTTTTACGAGGATAGTGAGGCTCAAGTTAGAGTATGTAGAAAAGAGGGAAATTTTTTCCCAGTAAAAGTAGGCCTTAGACAAGGATGTGTGATGTCACCGTGGTTGTTTAATATATTTATAGATGGGGTTGTAAGAGAAGTAAATGCGAGGGTCTTGGGAAGAGGCGTGGAGTTAAAAGATAAAGAATCACACACAAAGTGGGAGTTGTCACAGCTGCTCTTTGCTGATGACACTGTGCTCTTGGGAGATTCTGAAGAGAACTGCAGAGATTGGTGGATGAATTTGGTAGGGTGTGCAAAAGAAGAAAATTAAAGGTGAATACAGGAAAGAGTAAGGTTATGAGGGTAAGAAAAAGATTAGTGATGAAAGATTGAATATCAGATTGGAGGGAGAGAGTATGGAGGAGGTGAACGTATTCAGGATATTTGGGAGTGGACGTGTCAGCGGATGGGTCTATGAAAGATGAGGTGAATCATAGAATTGATGAGGGAAAAAGAGTGAGTGGTGCACTTAGGAGTCTGTGGAGACAAAGAACTTTGTCCTTGGAGGCAAAGAGGGGAATGTATGAGAGTATAGTTTTACCAACGCTCTTATATGGGTGTGAAGCATGGGTGAAAGAATGTTGCAGCGAGGAGAAGGCTGGAGGCAGTGGAGATGTCATGTCTGAGGGCAATGTGTGGTGTGAATATAATGCAGAGAATTCGTAGTTTGGAAAGTTAGGAGGAGGTGCGGGATTACCAAAACTGTTGTCCAGAGGGCTGAGGAAGGGTTGTTGAGGTGGTTCGGACATTAGAGAGAATGGAGCGAAACAGAATAACTTCAAGAGTGTATCAGTCTGTAGTGGAAGGAAGGCGGGGTAGGGGTCGGCCTAGGAAGGGTTGGAGGGAGGGGGTAAAGGAGGTTTTGTGTGCGAGGGGCTTGGACTTCCACAGGCATGCGTGAGCGTGTTTGATAGGAGTGAATGGAGACAAATGGTTTTTAATACTTGACGTGCTGTTGGAGTGTGAGCAAAGTAACATTTATGAAGGGATTCAGGGAAACCGGCAGGCCGGACTTGAGTCCTGGAGATGGGAAGTACAGTGCCTGCACTCTGAAGGAGGGGTGTTAATGTTGCAGTTTAAAAACTGTAGTGTAAAGCACCCTTTTGGCAAGACAGTGATGGAGTGAATGATGGTGAAAGTTTTTCTTTTTCGGGCCACCCTGCCTTGGTGGGAATCGGCCAGTATGATAATAAAAAAAAAAAAAAAAATAAATATAATGGCCCTTCAACCAACGTTACACATGAGGTTAATGTAAAAACTGACGTCGTTTGTAGGAAGGTGGACTCACATTTTCATAAACCTCAGTTTGTAGTAATACTCACATCAGAGGAAAATTAGGAAACACTTATCTTCAGTTTCGGCCAATTAAAACATTCCTTTTTATACTCTTCTTGTTGAGGATGAGTAGGAAGTGAGCAGCAGTTTACTCTAAAGGGGCACATATGTATGTAATCCACGTATGATGACCTAAGTAACACTTTAGCCCACTGTTCCTTAGGACCAGCTAAAATAGCCCCAGAAATTCCCTGCAAGAAGCTCGACAATTCCCTGAAATTTCCCTGAGTGTTGCATCTGGCTGCCTGGGGTCTGACCTTGTCCCCGCCCTTCTGAACAGGTTAGAACAGGGAAGCAGGAGACATGCAGAGATGAGAGACAGGGAGAGACAAGACGACACAGAGACAGAGAGAGACAGAATTGGTAAAGAGACAGGAGTGAACGCTGAGTGGAAGATAGAGATTAGAAGAGAAAGGAAGAGAGGGAGAGACGTGGGTGTAAAAAAAAAAATGTAATTCAGTCTACCTCCCACCCTTGAGCCTCTCCTCTCCCTCCCTTCCTCCCTCCCACTACTGCCCTCAAGGCTCCCTCTCCCTCCCAGCCTAACTCCCCGGACCCCAACAGCCAGCGTAAGTACTTGGAAGCGTTCGTGAATCATCGGAAGTGCCTCTGAGTAATTCCCCCGCCGACGCACGTTACTAGAAGTCCAGAGATCATGCCCCGGAAATCTCTAGGTGGCAGCAACAGTAAAGATTCTGGTGATTTTGGTGATGGTGCTGAAGCAGCCAGTGTGTCCTCGACCATCCTGGTGATCACTTGGTGCAAGCGTCTGTCCCGAGGATCTATGTACCTGGTGCTCACTCCGAGTGTTACTTACAAGTGCTTAAGAGGTCGTTCTTGGTGAGAATCTACTTGGTGACCGCAGGGTGAAGTGGAAGTTTATAAAGTCTGTTTCTTGGTGATTTAGTGTGTCTCTCTGTGGTGATAATCCAGTGTTAAAAGGAGTTCGATTAGTAGCGTTGTGGCAGTAGAATCGTGACGACTGAAGTCTCTTTGACGATAGAATGTGACGCGTGTTGAAATTGCGAGTGTTTCACCTGAGAGCCGCACCGTGGCTGGATACCGCTGCTTGTCGTCGCCTTCCAACAGACACCAAAGGCTCGTTCCTGAACCAGAAAAAGAGGTGAGTCCCACCAAGAATACTTCCTTACGTTGCCAATTAACATATGTTCGTTATTTTTTTTTTTATAGTAATGTCCAGGGTTTAAGAAGTTCAGGGTCCGGCCTGTCCACCTGCCTGTACACCAGCCTGTCCACCAGCTTGTCTATCTGTCACTGAACACTCAGACTCATGGATTCTCTGGGTCGGTCTGCACACTAAGTAGAGTGCCAGGGTTCGATTCTCTTGTGCTGGATCCTTGCAATTTGTTATCGTTCCTGCCTCCTCTTTCACTGTCCTATTTTTTTGCCCTCTCTCTCCCTTTTTGCCCTTACTGTTTTGTTATTACTAATCTTATGTAGGCTTCACCTGTGTCTGACAATTTGTTTTTGTTCTCTGGTCTCGCTCTGTCCTGACCTGTCTTTGACCTGACACGACTTAACCTGACCCTGCGCTGATCTGCCCTGACTCGGTATTGATTTAAACTGATATGGCCTGATGTGATCTGACGTAACCTGATATGACTTAACCTGACCTGACCAAGCCCTGACCTGACCTGACCTCCCTCTGTACCGCCCAGACCTGACCCTTAGCTCCTTTCCAATACAGGTTGGATTTTCACACTGATATTACGTGTTAATAAAAATTAATGAAAATAAAGCAAAATAATTACCAAATAAATGAAAGTAAACAAATAAAATTAGGCGAACAAGAAAGGTGACAAACACAAACGTAAACTTAATTAAGGTTAATTGCCTGGAAATATGTTTATTTGTCGCTGTTACAGACGATCTCTGACGTCATCAGTGAACTAAGAGCAACTGTATCCCAAAAGGGATACTCGTTCACAATTTAAAGGATACATATTCAGAATTCTAGGGATACATGTTCAGAATTCAAGGGATATACGTTTGGAATACATCCCTGACGTCATAGTTACCTGTTGGCTTTCGACCAATCAGCTAGCAGTTCTGACGCCATGGCTTCCTGCTGGCCCTCTACCAATAAACAGCGAGCTCTGACGTCATTACTTCCCGGAGAACGTTGGCGAGTGGTCCAGCAACACTGACGTCATTACCCCGGGCTTTGACCAATGAGACGACGACACTAACATCATTACCCCGGGTTTTGACCAGTGAGACGACGATACTGACGTCATTACCCCAGGTTTTGAATAATGAGACGACGATACTGACGTCATTACCACGGGTTTTGACCAATGAGCCGATGACACTGACGTCAATTTCCCAGCTTATGACCAATCAGATGATGACAAAATGGGAAAAAACAAACGACTGTCAAATTCGCTCATCGGATTTTCACAAAGCACGAATACCGAGAAGTTGTCATAATCGTAAACCCGAGTTGATCTGCATGGTGGATCGAATATTAACCTGAAGTTTACATTTATGATGGTACAGGTGTAGGTGCAGTTCTAGTTACAGGTGCAGGTGCAGTTGTAGGTACAGGAACAGGTGTAGGTGCGGGTCTAGGTACAGATACAGGTGTAGGTGCAGGTTCAGGTACACGTACAGGTGTAGGTGCAGGTGTAGGTACAGGTACAGGTGTAAGTGCAGGTATAGGTACATGTACACGTGTAGGTGCAGGTGTAGGTGCAGGTGTGCGTACAGGTACAGGTGTAGGTGCAGGTCTAGGTACAGGTGTACGTGTAGGTGTAGGTACAGGTACAAGCGAAGGTGCAGGTCTAGGTACATTTGTAGGTGCAAGTCTACGAACAGGAACAGGGTAGGTGCAGGTGTAGTTACAGGTACAGGTATAGGTGCAGGTTTAGGTGCAGGTACAGGTGTAGATGCAGGTATAGGAACAGGTACAGTTGAAGGGGCAGGTCTAGGTACAGGAACACGTGTAGGTGCAGATGTCGGTACAGGTACTGGTGTAGGTGCAGGTGTTGGTACAGGTACATGTGTAGGTACAGATACAGGTGAAGATGCAGGTTTCGGTACAGGTATAGGTGTAGGTGAAGGTGTAGTTACAAGTACAGGTGTAGGTACAGGTAGAGGTGTAGGTGCAGGTGTAGGTACAGGTAGAGGTGTAGGTGCAGGTGTCGGTACAGGTACAGGTGTAGGTGCAGGTGTAAGTACAGGTGCAGGTGTCAGTACAAGTACAGGTGTAGGTGACGTGTAGGTACAGGAACAGGTGTAGGTGCAGGTGTATTTACAGGTGTAGGTACAGGTACAGGTGTAGGAGCAGGTGTAGGTACAGGTGTAGGTACAGGTACAGGCGCAAGTTCATGTGTAGGTACAGGTACAAATGTAGGTACTAGTCCAGGTACAGATACAGGTGTAGGCGCAGGTGTAGATACAGGTGTGGGTACAGTTGTAGGTACAGGTACAGGTGTAGGTGCATGTGTAGGTGCAGGTGTAGGTACAGGTGCAGATGAAGGTTCAGGTGTAGGTACATGTATACGTACATGTACAGGTGTAGGTGTAGGTACAGGTACAGGTGCAGGTCTAGGTACAGGTGTACGTACAGGTACGGTGTAGGTGTAAGTGTAGGTGCAGGTACGGGTGTAGGTGCAGGTGTAGGTACAGGTACAGGTGTAGGTGCAGGTCCAGATACAGGTGCAGATGTAGGTGCATTTGTAGGTACAGGTACAGGTGTAGGTGAAGGTGTAGGCACTGGTACAGGTGTAAGTGCAGGTGTAGGTACAGGTACAAGTGTAGGTGCATGTGTAGATATAGGTACAGGTGTACGTGCAGGTGTAGGCACAGGTACATTTGTAGGTGCAGATCTAGTTACAGGTACAGGTGTAGGTGCATCTTTAGTTACAAGTAGAGGTGTAGGTGCAGGTAAGGGTACAGGTACAGGTATAGGTGCAGGTTTACGTACAGGTACAGGTGTAGGTGCAGGTGTCGGTACAGGTACAGGTGCATGTGAGGTGTAGGTACAGGTACAGGTGTAGGTGCAGGTGTATTTACAGGTGTAGGTACATGTACAGGTGTAGGTACAGGTGTAGGTACAGGTACAGGTGTAAGTGCAGGTGTCGGTACAGGTATAGGTGTAGTTGCAGGCGTAGGTACAGGTACAGGTGTAGGTGCAGGTGTATTTACAGGTGAAGGTACAGGTACAGGTGTAGGTGCAGGTGTAGATACAGGTACAGGTGTAAGTGCATGTGTCGGTACAGGTATAGGTGTAGGTGCAGACGTAGGTACAGTTACAGGTGTACGTGCAGGTGTCGGTATAGGTGCAGGTGCAGGTGAGATGTAGGTACAGATACAGGTGTAGGTGCAGGTGTATTTACAGGTGTAGGTACAGGTGTAGGTGCAGGTGTCGGTACAGGCATAGGTGTAGGTGCAGGTGTAGTTACAAGTACAGGTGTAGGTACAGGTACAGGTGTAGGTCCAGTTGTCGGTACAGGTACAGGTGTAGGTGCAGGTGTTGGCACAGGTACATGTGAAGGTGCAGGTATAGATACAGGTACACGTGTAGGTGCAGGTGTAGGTACAGGTACAGGTGTAGGTGCAGGTGTAGGTACAGGTACAGGTTAAGGTGCAGGTGTAGGTACAGGTGCAGGTGTTGGTACAGGTACAGGTGTAGGTGACGTGTAGGTACAGGAACAGGTGTAGGTGTAGGTGTATTTACAGGTGTAGGTACAGGTACAGGTGTAGGTGCAGGTGTATGTACAGGTACAGATGTAGGTGCATGTGTAGGTACAGGTGTAGGTACAGGTACAGGCGAGGGTTCAGGTGTAGGTACTGGTATACGCACAGGTACAGGTGTAGGTGTAGGTGTAGGTACAGGTGTAGGTGCAGGTGTAGGTACAGGTACAGGTGTAGGTGCAGGTGCAATTACAGGTGTACGTACAGGTACAGGTGTTGGTGTAGGTGTAGGTACAGGTGTAGGTGCATGTGTAGGTACAGGTACAGGTGTAGGTGAAGGTGTAGGTACAGGTACATGTGCAGGTGCATGTGTAGGTACAGGTGTAGGTACAAGTACAGGTGAAGGTTCAGGTGTAGGTACAGGTATACGTACAGGTACAGGTGTAGTTGTAGGTGTAGGTACAAGTACAGGTGTAGATGCAGGTCCAGATACAGGTGTACGTACACGTACAGGTGTAGGTGTAGGTACAGGTACAGGTGTAGGCACAGGTACATTTGTAGGTGCAGGTCAGGTACAGGTGCAGGTGTAATTGCATTTGTAGGTACAGGAACAGGTGTAGGTGAAGGTGTAGGCACAGGTACAGGTGTAGGCACAGGTACAAGTGTAGGTGCGGGTGTAGGTGCATGTGTAGTTACAAGTAGAGGTGTAGGTGCAGATGTTCGCACAGGTACAGGTGTAGGTGCAGGTCCAGGTACAGGTACAGATGTAGGTGTTGTTCTAGGTGCAGGTACAGGTGTAGGTGCAGGTGTAGGTGCAGGTACAGGTGTAGGTGCAGGTGTCAGTACAGGTATAGGTGCATGTGAGGTGTAGGTACAGGTACAGGTGAAGGTGCAGGCGTATTTACAGGTACATGTGTAGGTGCAGGTGAAGGTACAGGTGTAGGTGCAGGTGTAAGTGCAGGTACAGCTGTAGGTGCAGGTGTAGGTACAGGTGCAGGTACAGGTACAGGTATAGGTACAGGTACAGGTGTAAGTGCAGGTGTAGATACAGGTACAGGTGTAGCTGCAGGCCCACGTACAGGCACAGGTGTAGGTGCAGGTGTAGAAACAGGTGTCGGTACAGGTGTAGGTGCATGTGTAGGTACAGGTGTAGGTACAGTTACAGGTGTAAGTGCAGGTGTAGGTACAAGTGTGCGTACAGGTACAGGTGTTGGTGCAGGTGAAGGTGTAGGTACAGGAACAAATGTAGGTGCAGGTGTAGGTACAGGTGTAAGTGCAGGTGTAGATACAGGTATAGTTTCAGGTGTAGGTACAGGTGTAGGTACAGGTACAGGTAAATGTGTAAGTACAGGTGTTGGTACAGGTACAGGTGTAAGTGTAAATGCATGTGCAGGTGCAGATGTAGGTATAGGTGTAGGTCCAGGTAGAGGTGTAGGTGCAGGTGTAGGTACAGGTGTAGGTATAGATGTAGGCACAGGTATAGGTGTAGGTGCAGGTGTAGGTACAGGTACAAGTGTAGGTGCAGGTGTAGGTACAGGTACAAGTGTAGGTGCAGGTGTAAGTACAAGTGTAGGTACAGGTGTAGGTACAGGTGTAGGCGCAGGTGTTGGTACAGATGTATGTGCAGATGTAGGTGCAGGTACAGGTGCAGATACAGGTGTAGGTATAGGTGCAGGTGTAGTTACAGGTACATGTGTAGGTGCAGGTGTAGGTGTAAATACAGCTGTAGGTGCAGGTGTACGTGCAGGTGTAGGTACAGTTTATGTACAGATGTAAGTACAGGGGTAGGAACAGGTGTAGGTACAGTTGTAGGTACAAGTACAAGTATGGGTGCAAGTACAGGTGTGGGTGCAATTACAGGTTTAGGTACAATTACAGGTGTAGGTACAAGTAAAGGTGTAGGTACAAATACAGGTGTGGGGTACAAGTACAGGTGTGGGAACAAGTGCAGGTATAAGTACAAGTACAGGTATATGTACAAGTACAGGTGTAGGTACAAGTACAGAAGTGGGTACAAGTACAGGTGTGGGTTCAAATACATGTGTAAGTACAAGTACAGGTGGTTTTGACAGGTGTATTTACAAGAACAGGTGTCAGTACAAGTAGGTACAAGACTATACCAGCTAGTCTTGAAGAGGCAGACCTGGAGCTGGTCACCGACACATCTGCCTCTGCTGCGCAGCGTGTAAGTTAGTCCCTATGCTTAAATACTGGTGTAAGTTAGTCCCTATGCTTAAATACTGGTGTAAGTTAGCCCCTATGCTTAAATACTGGTGTTACTGAATTCACAAACACAATGAGTAACTGTATGTTACTACCAACAGTAACAAAACCAACAAGAGTTACAGAGACTAGTGTTTCCCTACTTGACCACATCTGGACCAACACCATATCTCCTTTAAAATCAGGCATAATTACAGATAATACCACAGACCACTACCCTACTTTCCTCATAACAACTCTTGGTAAACTACCCCATGACACTACTAAAGTCACCTTCAGACTTCACAATGAGGCAGCCATTAATAACTTCACAACAGCAATAGCAAACATTGATTGGTACACTGAGCTAGAAACCTATACAGATATTGACGAATGTATTAATAATTTTCTAAAAAAAACCAATACCTCTATAACAAGCACTGCCCTAAAAAAAACTAAACAGATGACAGCAAAGAGACTGAACAGTCCCTGGCTAACACCCAGCATTCTCAAATCCATAAATACAAACACCAATATGAAAAACAGTACAGAATGGGTCACATAACCAGAGACCAAACAAAACGTTACTCGTCAATCCTAACCAGCCTGATAAGAAGGGCAAAAAAATTGTATTATGAGAACAGATTATCCAACTTACGAGGTGATATAAAAAAGACCTGGAAAAACCCTATCAGAAATTCTGGGAACAAAAAAGATATCACGAAATAGCGAAATAAAATTAGCAAAAACAGATGAACCCAACTCCCACCAACAGAAACAGCAAACAGACTCAATGATTTCTTCTCCACTATAGGACAAAACCTTGCCAATAAAATCCCAAGCTCAGATACCCACCAAATGACTACCTCACCGGCAACTACCCGAACACACTGTTCCTAGCTCGACTAACCCATACGAAGTCTCCCTTATTATCAACGCACTAAAAAACAAGGCAGGAGATTTAAATACCTTACCACCCCTTATATACAAAAAAGTGTCACAAGTGCTATCACCAATCATTGCAACACTCTTTAACAAATCCATTGAATCCTCCACCTTCCCTACAGTACTCAAAATAGCAAGGGTCACCCCGATCCACAAAGGAGGAGACCAAACAGAGTTGAATAACTATAGGCCAATATCCAACTTACACCCTCTCTCAAAAATCTTCGAAAAAATTAATTCATAAACGAATCTACTCCTACCTTATCTCCCAAAACATACTCAACCCCTGCCAATTTGGATTCAGGCCTAATTAAAATACTAATGATGCTATTATACACATGCTAGAACATATATACACTGCAATAGAGAAAAAAGAAGTCCCACTGGGGATCTTCATTGACTTACGTAAAGCTTTTGTTACAGTTGACCATGACTTGCTCCACGTAAAATTGTCACACTATGGTATAAGAGGGCACTCCTCAACTACCTCAAGTCTTACCTCAGCTAACAGAAGCCAATATGTGTACGCAAATGGGGCAAACTCTTCTGCACAACCAATTACAGTTGGTGTCCCACAGGGAAGTGTCCTTGGCCCTCTTCTCTTTCTCCTATACATAAATGACCTTCCAAAATGCTTCGCAATTACTCAAACCCACACTATTTGCAGATGACACTACATACGTCTTCTCTCACCCGAGCCCAGTCACGCTAGCCAATACTGTAAATACCGAATTACAGAAAATATCTACCTGGATGAGGACTAACAAACTTACACTAAACATTGACAAAACCTACTTCATTCAGTTTGGTAACAGAGCTACAGATGTCCCTCTTAACATAATGATAAATGGGATCACCTATCACAAAACTAACGAGGGAAAATTCTTAGGAATCCACCTTGTAATAGACTCAAATTTCATACACATATACATCAAATTTCTAAGAAAATTTCCAAGACTGTAGGCATACTATCGAAGATACGGTACTATGTTCCACAGTCAGCCCTCCTGGCCCTATATCACTCTCTTATTTACCCCTATCTCACCTATGGAATTTGTGCATGGGGCTCAACAAAATTAACCATCTCAGACCACTAATTACCCAACAAAAGGCTGCAGTTAGAATGATAACAAATTCTCACTACAGGCAGCACACTCCACCAATATTCAATTACACTAAACCTACTCACCATACAAAACATCCATACTTATTACTGCACCTATTACATACATAGAACACTTAACTCTGATATTAAACCCCTCCCTCAAACATCTCCTTGCCAACCTCAACAGAACACATGACCATAACACAAGGCACAGATCACTCTTTGATGTTCCTCGTGTCCATCTCACACTATGCAAAAACTCAATGCACATAAAAGGCCTAAAATCTGGAATTCATTACCTGTAAATATAAAAGAAAACAACCTGTTTATAAATTCAAGTCTCTTCTCAAAGATTACTTACTCACCCAAAACCAAATAAATACTGAATAACTGAACATTTATAAATTGTATATCTTAAATGTTTCTCACAATTATATCACATAAATGTTAAACCTAAAACCCAATCTAACTTTATTATTTTTTAAATACACTACCAAACAGAATCACTACCTAACTGAATGCAACCATATGACTGTCTTTGTAATACTCACTTGTGCTTTATAGTTATCTGTTTACATTAATGTTTTATCACTGATTTCATCATTGCTTAGTAGCAGCGCTGTATAGTCCTTGTGGCTTAGCGCTTCTTTTTGATTATAATAATAATAATAATCATTGCTTAGTTAATCTTAAGTTAATTTTAAGCCAGCCCGTAATGCTATGCATAGTATAAGTGGCTTTGGCATACTGCTCTTATCTCTATTTTTTTGTACCTCTGTATGTGTGCACAAATTGGAAAAAATAAGTTACTCCCTATGCTTAAATACTGGTGTAAGTTAGCCCCTATGCTTAAATACTGGTGTAAGTTAGTCCCTATGCTGAACTACTAGTGTAAGTTAGTCCCTATATTTGACTACTGGTGTAAGTTAGTCCCTATGCTTGACTACTGGTGTAAGTTAGTCCCTATATTTGACTACTGGTGTAAGTTAGTCCCTATGCTTGACTACTGGTGTAAGTTAGTCCCTATGCTGGACTACTAGTGTAAGTTAGTCCCTATGTTTGACTACTGGTGCAAGTTAGTCCCAATGCTTGATTACTGGTGTAAGTTAGTCCAAATGTTTGACTACTGGTGTAAGTTAGTCCCTATGCTTGAATACTGGTGTAAGTTAGTTCCTGAGCTTCACTACTGGTATAAGTTATTCCCTAAGCTTGACTACTAGTGTAAGTTAGTCCCTAAGCTTGACTAATGGTGAAGGGTTAGTTCCTGAGCTTGACTACTGGTGTAAGTTAGTTCCTGAGCTTCACTACTGGTATACGCTAGTCCCTAAGCTTGACTACTGGTTAAAGCTAGTCCCTAAGCTTGACTATTGGTGTAAGTTAGTCCCTGAGCTTACCTACCGGTGTAAGTTAGTCCCTAAGCTTGACTACTGGTGTAAGTTAGTCTCTGAGCCTGACTATTGGCATAAGTTAGTCCCTAAGCTTGACTACTGGTGTAAGTTAGTCTCTGAGCCTGCCTATTGGTATAAGTTTGTCCCTAAGCTTGACTACTAGTGTAAGTTAGTTCCTGAGCTTGACTCCTGGTGTAAGTTAGTTCATAAGCTTGACTACTGCTGTAAGTTAGCTCCTGAGCGTGACTACCTGTGTAAGTTAGTCCCTAAGCTTGACTACTGGTGTAACTTAGTCTCTGAGCCTGACTATTGGTATAAGTTAGTCCCTAAGCTTGACTACTGGTGTAAGTTAGTCACTAAGCTTGACTACTGGTGTAAGTTAGTCTCTGAGCCTGACTATTGGTATAAGCTAGTCCCTAAGCTTGACTACTGGTGTAAGTTAGTCCCTAAGCTTGACTACTGATGTAAGTTAGTCCCTGAGCTTACTTACTGTTGTAAGTTAGTCCCTGAGCTTGACTACTGGTGTAAGTCCCTAAGCTTTACTACTGGTGTAAGTTGGTCCCTAAGCTTGACTACTGGTGTAAGTTAGTCCCTGAGCTTGTCTACTGGTGTAAGTTAGTGCCTACGCTTGTCTACTGGTATTAGTTAATCCCTGAGCTTATCTACTGGTGAAAGTCAGTGCCTGAGCTTGACTATTGGTGTAAGTTAGTCTATGAGCTTGACTATTCGTGTAAGTTAGTCCCTGAGCTTGACTACTGGTGTAAGTTAGTCCTTGAGCTTGACTACTGGTGTAAGTTAATCCTTGAGCTTGACTACTCGCATAAGTTAATCCTTGAGCTTGACTTCTGGTGCAAGTTAATCCCTGAGCTTGACTACTGGTGTAAGTTAATCCCTTAGCTTGACTTCTGGTATAAGTTAATCCTTGAGCTTGACTTCTGGTATAAGTTAATCCTTGAGCTTGACTACTGGTGTAAGTTAATCCCTTAGCTTGACTTCTGGTATAAGTTAATCCTTGAGCTTGACTACTGGTGTAAGTTAATCCCTGAGCTTGACTTCTGGTGTAAGTTAATCCTTGAGCTTGACTACTGGTGTAAGTTAATCCTTGAGCTTGACTTCTGGTATAAGTTAATCCTTGAGCTTGACTTCTGGTATAAGTTAATCCTTGAGCTTGACTACTGGTGTAAGTTAATCCCTTAGCTTGACTTCTGGTATAAGTTAATCCTTGAGCTTGACTACTGGTGTAAGTTAATCCCTGAGCTTGACTTCTGGTGTAAGTTAATCCTTGAGCTTGACTACTGGTGTAAGTTAATACTTGAGCTTAACTACTGGTGTAAGTTAATCCCTGAGCTTGACTTCTGGTGTAAGTTAATCCTTGAGCTTGACTACTGGTGTAAGTTAATCCCTGAGCTTGATTTCTGGTGTAAGTTAATCCTTGAGCTTGACTACTGGTGTAAGTTAATACTTGAGCTTAACTACTGGTGTAAGTTAATCCTTGAGCTTGACTTCTGGTGTACGTTAATCCTTGAGCTTGACTACTGGTGTAAGTTAATCCCTGAGCTTGACTTCTGGTGTAAGTTAATACTTGAGCTTAACTACTGGTGTAAGTTAATCCTTGAACTTAACTACTGGTGTAAGTTAATACTTGAGCTTAACTACTCGCATAAGTTAATCCTTGAACTTGACTTCTGGTGTAAGTTAATCCCTGAGCTTGACTTCTGGTGTAAGTTAATCCTTGAGCTTAACTACTGGTGTAAGTTAATCCTTGAACTTAACTACTGGTGTAAGTTAATCCTTGAACTTAACTACTGGTGTAAGTTAATCCTTGAGCTTAACTACTGGTGTAGTTAATCCTTTAGCTTAACTACTGGTGTAAGTTAATCCCTTGAACTTAACTACTGGTGTAAGTTAATCCTTGAACTTAACTACTGGTGTACGTTAATCCTTGAACTTAACTACTGGTGTACGTTAATCCTTGAACTTAACTACTGTTGTACGTTAATCCTTGAACTTAACTACTGGTGTACGTTATTCCTTGAGCTTGACTACTGGTGTAAGTTAATCCTTGAGCTTAACTACTGGTGTAAGTTAATCCTTGAGCTTAACTACTGGTGTAAGTTAATCCTTGAACTTAACTACTGGTGTACGTTAATCCTTGAACTTAACTACTGGTGTACGTTAATCCTTGAACTTAACTACTGGTGTACGTTAATCCTTGAACTTAACTACTGGTGTACGTTAATCCTTGAGCTTGATACTGGGTGTAAGTTAATCCTTGAGCTTAACTACTGGTGTAAGTTAATCCTTGAGCTTAACTACTGGTGTACGTTAATCCTTGAGCTTGACTACTGGTGTAAGTTAATCCTTGAACTTAACTACTGGTGTACGTTAATCCTTGAACTTAACTACTGGTGTACGTTAATCCTTGAGCTTAACTACTGGTGTAAGTTAATCCTTGAGCTTAACTACTGGTGTACGTTAATCCTTGAACTTAACTACTGGTGTACGTTAATCCTTGAGCTTAACTACTGGTGTAAGTTAATCCTTGAGCTTAACTACTGGTGTAAGTTAATCCTTGAGCTTAACTACTGGTGTAAGTTAATCCTTGAACTTAACTACTGGTGTACGTTAATCCTTGAGCTTAACTATTGGTGTAAGTTAATCCTTGAACTTAACTACTGGTGTAAGTTAATCCTTGAACTTAACTACTGGTGTACGTTAATCCTTGAACTTAACTACTGGTGTACGTTAATCCCTTTAGCTTAACTACTGGTGTTTCGTTAATCCCTTTAACTTAACTACTGGTGTACGTTAATCCTTGAGCTTGACTATGGTGTTACGTTAATCTTGAACTTAACTACTGGTGTAAGTTAATCTTGAGCTTAACTACTGGTGTAAGTTAATCCTTGAACTTAACTACTGGTGTAAGTTAATCCTTGAGCTTAACTACTGGTGTAAGTTAATCCTTGAGCTTAACTACTGGTGTAAGTTAATCCTTGAACTTAACTACTGGTGTACGTTAATCCTTGAGCTTGACTGCTGGTGTAAGTTAATCCTTGAACTTAACTACTGGTGTAAGTTAATCCTTGAGCTTAACTACTGGTGTAAGTTAATCCTTGAACTTAACTACTGGTGTAAGTTAATCCTTGAGCTTAACTACTGGTGTAAGTTAATCCTTGAACTTAACTACTGGTGTAAGTTAATCCTTGAGCTTAACTACTGGTGTAAGTTAATCCTTGAGCTTAACTACTGGTGTAAGTTAATCCTTGAACTTAACTACTGGTGTACGTTAATCCTTGAGCTTGACTACTGGTATAAGCTGGTCCTGACACGGCTCCTGGTACTTGCTCAACACACTTCTTTGTTTGATATTTAGAATTTAGATGTCTCAATCACTGGCCAGGTTAGACCGGTACTATTTCTCTTCTTATAACTGTGTGTAGCTTACACCTACCATTGACTGTTACCTCGGTGGAAGTGTTTGCTGCACTATAAACAAGTGTTGAATAAGCAATTATACACTGCACATCCTTCGCAGTTAATTGTATGCTTAAGTCGGTTGCCTTGTCTTCATTTTCTGTTGTCATGACTTCATTGCGCGATAATTCTTACACTTACCCTATAAGAAAACATCTTATATAATAATAAATAGTAAGTATTAGTACTACTACTACTACTACTACTACTACTACTACTAATAATAATAATAATAATAATAATAATAATAATAATAATAATAATAATAATAATAATAATAATACGAAAAATAATTTTTTTAATTATTATTTTTTATTTTCAGTTTGAGTCGAGAGGAAAGAAGTTGGAGCACATATTTGAAGTCCCTCAGGACAGTCTTGAGAGAGTGTCAGAAGTACAAGTCTCTACATCAAGATCTCATGGCCTCTGGAGCACTTCCATGAGGACGGTGGAACGCATTCTGTAGCAAGATCCACAACTGAAGTTTTGGCTGTGAATGCAGTGAAATGCAAAATTCGATTCCTAATTTTTTTTAAGCTGATCTAGCCTCTTATTTTCTAGAGAAAATAAAGTGTTTAGATATAATCTCCGTGTTATTCTAAGTCGCAATTCAGTTCGTTTGGAAATAATTTTTAGCTTGAAAATCCGACGATCTCTTCCTCTCCACGAGTTCTTGTTCGTTGGTCCCTCAAGGCGCTCAACTGGTTGCATAGGATCTGGATCATCAAGGCAGAAACTTCATGCATCATAAACACGTTAGAAATAAACTGTATTTTATCTCTGTGTCAAGACGAGAGATGGCGCCTTAAGAGCCTTGCAAAAATCTTAAAACAAACTCTGAGGTCAAGTGATTTATCTCTTCCTGAAGAAATTCACCTTGTGACGCGATTCGTGGTGACGAACTAGCGACAAAGAGTGACACTGAGTGTGCAAGAAGTAAGTGTTAGTACCAGGCTGACTAGGGTATCTAAGTAAAGCATTCCTAAAAAAATAAAACTGGCGACAGTTCCCAAAATACAACGTTCTAATTCGCACGAAAGTGCCAAGAACACCAACGTGGCGACCATCGTAATCCGCAGCATGGGTGAGATTGCCATCACAGGTGAGGTGAGCCCAGATTACACCCCACAGCTTGAAACTCACGAAGGTGAGATCAGCTCCAACTACACCCCACAGCTGGAGTCACGTGAAGACGGGATGAGCCAAGACGACACATCATCGATGAATGACCACGAAAGTGGAAATAGCCTTAAATGTGCCCTGAAAAGGAAGTCGTCCAAGAAGTGCCACATATCTCCCAAATGTGACTCTTTGGAACCCAGAAACTTGAGAATTTGCTGCACTGAGAGTGAAGGAGATAACATTTTTCCTCCCATTTCAAAGTGCCGTAAAAACTCCCTTCCAGTTTTCAAGAGGAGTCTCAGTGAAGCCTGTTGGTCCGAGTCACGCCGAAGAGTGAACTCCACTTCTTCCACGTCCTCAGATTCTGTGATATTCACGCCTGAGTTTCTTCATCCTTCACTTGATCATCAGGTCTCCCTCTCACTGGCTGTTGGTTCTCTCTCTCCGCTGCAACCCAGTTCCTTAGAGCCTCAGAGAGCTCACAGTCTCCACGTCCTCGATGAATGGAAGTCCAGAACTCTTAGAAAAACTCTGGAGGACGCTCCGCAGGATCTATCCAGACACCGACGGCCCCAACATCCACTCGACTACCCTGCAGAACTACATTTGAACCTTAGATCCAGAGCTGAGGGCACTGTGCAAGGCATGATGGAGATTGTGGAGCTCCGTGAGAGGGAGACGAAAGAAAATCAACAGGGAAGAAGCGATAAAAGAGAGAGGGGACGAGGAGAGAAAAACTCGGCTACGAAGGGCATCAAGAGAGAACACGACGAGTCTTTAGGTGCCGACTGCCTGACTGAGGACGAGGGCGACACAACACCAGGTGAGTCACCTGTCGTTATCAACACCACATTCCTCACCTAAGTGTTAATCTCAGCTCGGTATTTACGTCGTGGTTTTCAGATTTCGAACTCATTAGCCTCATTGGTCGATGCGGTTGGGGTTTTTATCGAGTGAATTGTTTGTGTTGATGGAATGCGTGTGTTAGGGCGCCACGAGATTATTTACTTATTATGGTTCATTACTGGGGTTAATGGGGGTCTAAAACCTATCGACTAAAGTAGGGTCATTACAGCTCCATGTCACCTCCTCACCACCTCGATTCTCTGAGGACAGTGGTCACGAAAGGTTGCGCCTTTCCTGAGCTGTTTTGGAAGATCAGTGCAGAGTGTTATAGCGTACCATGGTTTTCCTCTGTAATGTCTTAGAGTCTGAATTCAAGGTGTTCAAGGGGAAAGCTCTACTTTTCAAGGAGAAAAATAAGAAACTGAAAATTTGCCTAGAGAAGAATAACAATGAATGTGAAATGGTTGTGGCTAGTGAAGGGAAACAGGTTACCAGCAGTAAGGAGCAGATTTGCAGCCATTAGAAGTGTGAAGAAGTGTCTAGTAAAGGAAGAAACATCAGTTCCTCAGCCTAGAAGCACTTGATGAGCACCGTAGACATGTAGAATCTGAAGCACAGACAGGAAGATTGGAGCTTATATACTGGCATCAGGTGAGGTTCAGCAGGCGAAGGTACTGTCACAGGTAAACGGGATTTCCTAGTGGAAGTAAGTCATACTAAAGAGTTAGGTCAAGAATTGGTAGTAGGTTGTGGAGATGTCCTCCTAGGTTGAGGGACTGAGTACCTCGTTTTCCACTGTCTTCTTTATATATTCCCACAGTCTTCAGATTATATCCATATATTGTACTGATAAAGCTACTGGATGGCGAAACATCTGCAAAGTAAATATACCCAGATGTTTCACATGTGTCTAGTTCATCAACAGAGAGTTTTGCACAAATAAGGAGAAATCTGAGTGGGGACGCGTCACAAACGGTGCTCCACATTGGTCAGTTGTGATGAATGGTTTAAAAAACCGACATGTTGAAGATTGAGACACTTCAACACTTCTTCAACACTTGTTCAACCTTTGGACGAAGACCTACTTCGACTAGTGGATGATACCACTATGACCCCGCCTCCACCTGCTTCACGTCACCTCACTACAGTATATAAGCCACGTCTACGGCCCTATGCTGTACATTCTACAAGATTGATGGACTGAACACATCGACTCCAGGTTGAGGGACTGATTACCTCATTCTCCTCCTCTCCTTACGCCTTCCTCTTTGTATTGGACTGATGAAGCCACTGTGTGGCGAAACGTTTCCTGAATAAAGATTCCCATATGCTGCATAAGTGTCTCAATCTTCAACATTGGTCAGTGTTGGGCCCTTTGTTGTTCACAGTATACATAAACGACATAGATGAGGGAGTAAATAGCGACGTAAGCAAGTTTACCGATGACACCAAAATAAAAAGGCACAATACCGTGACCGGAACAATAATACAAATAACCCGCATATATGTCATGTAAAAGGACACAAGTGCACCTAATGTCACATTTTATTGTAGCAACGTTTCGCTTTCCAGGAGCTTGCTCCTGGAGAGCGAAACGTTGCCACAATAAAATGTCACAGTAGATGCACTTGTATCCTTTTACTTAACATATTATCGGTAATTCTTCCAACGTTAATATAACCCGCACAAAGGAGAATGAAACTGATGACGTTTTGGTCCGACTTGGACCATTAAAATGTCACCAAAATATGCACCAAAATAAGCCGTCAAATTAATTTTGACGAGGACACTAGAGCACTACAGGAAGATCTGAATATACTGATACAGTGGTCGGAGAAGTGACAAGTGAGGTTGAAACTAGACAAATACGAAGTTGTAAACCTTGGAAATGGAAGTAACCATGGCGCTTATAAACTAAATACTGTAGATCTTAATCACTCTGAATGCGAAAAAGATTTAGGAGCACTGGTTAGCAGTAATCTAAGCCAAGGCAACAGTGTGTAACTGCTCGCAATAAAGCGAATAGAATTCTTGGCTTCATATCAAGAAGTATAAATAACAGGAGTCCTCAGGTTGTTAGGTAAACGGACACAGATGCAACTACTGTGACATTTTATTGTGGCAATGTTTCGCTCTCTAGGAGCTTTGACAAAAGCTCCTGGAGAGCGAAACGTTGCCACAATAAAATGTCACATTAGTTGCATCTGTGTCCATTTACCTAACATTTTGTCGGTAATTCTACCATTATTACTAGTTCGCAGGTTATTAATAAGAGTATAAGAATATAAGAATGGAGAAACACTGCAACAGGCCTACTGGTCCGTTCAAGGCAAGAACTTACCAAAATCACCCATTCCTGTGTAAGAACTCTATAGCATATATTATCGGTTAGGCTTCTTTTGGATTATACTGCACAGTTCTGGGAACCGTATTACAGATTGAACATAACTGCGTTGGAAAATATACGGAGAAGGATGATGAAGTTGGCCCCATGAATCAAAAATCTTTCCTGCGAGGATAGACTCATGGCCCTGAACCTGCACTCTCTAGGTATATGACTGAGGTGTATAAATGGAAAATATGAATAAATAAAGAGGCTGTAGATAACGTGCTAAAAATGTCTAATCATGACAGGACTCGCAGCAATGGTTTTAAGTTGGAAAGTTTTAGATTTAGAAAGAATATAGGAAAGCAGTGGTTTGGTAATAGAGTTGTGAATGAGTGGAAAAAAAAAAACTCCCGAGTTAGAATCATTAAAGGTAAAACCTTGTGTAGGTTTAAAAAATAGGTTAGACAAGTACTTGAGTGGGTGTGACACTGACCTGTCTTTCATGGGCCAGTAGGGCTGGTGTGCTGGACTGCAGAGGTCACTGGCTGATCTACGTTTCCAGAATTAAGATACTCAAGTGTTGCAAGTGTTGAACAAGTGTGTTCTTATGTTCAAAAGTGTGTTCTTATGTCAAGAATATATTAATTTTTAAAATGGGGACAAAAGTAAACTCTGAGTAAGTATATACACAGATGCACACCTTTGTACATCCTCGCCGGGTCGTTGTAAATGTTTGGTCAGGGTTTAATTCTTGAATTTTTTTTGTATTAATATTGGCAGAATTACCGACAATATGTTAGGTAAAAGGACCCAACTGCAACTAATGTGACATTTTACTGTGACAACGTTTCGCTCTCCAGTTTTGTCAACGGCTTGATAAAGCTTCTGGTGAGCGAAATGTTGCCACATTAGTTGCATTTATGTCCTTTTACCTAACAAATGTTTTGGACGCTCGAGCACTAGGCAACACAACGTTAGTGATTTTTGTTGAGAAGACACGTACGAGCGTTTCTCACACGCTCAGTGTCCGGGGTTCGATCCCCAGCAAAGACGAAACCATTGGACGTGTTTCCTTACACCTGTTGTCCCGTTCACCTAGCAAGCAAGTAGGTGACCGGGTGTTAGTCGACTGGTGTGGGCTGCATCCCGGGGGACAAGATTGAAGGATCGTAATGGAAATCAAACAGACAGTTCCTCGAAAATGCACTGACTTTCATGGGGTATCCTGAGTGGCAAACCCTCATGGGTTAAAGCTCCAAAAAAATCTTATATTAACATCTCTGTCTCTGTCTATCTGTCTGTCTGACTGTCTATCTGTCTCTCTGTCTGTCTGTCTGTCTGTCTGTCTCTCTCTCTCTCTCTCTCTCTCTCTCTCTCTCTCTCTCTCTCTCTCTCTCTCTCACACATTCTCTCTGTCTCTCTCTCTCTCGCTACGAGGACCGGTACTCGACTAAGGTGTTTTTGAGGACGATGATAAAGCAGAATTCGGTTTCTTGTGTGTAAGAATGTGAGAGAGAGGGGAGTGAGGGGTCTGGGACAGGGGAGTGAGGGGTCTGGGAGAGGGGAGTGAGAGGTCTGGGAGAGGGGAGTGAGGGGTCTGGGAGGGGGGAGTGGAGGGGTTGGGGGGGGGAATTTGAGGGGGGGGGGAAACCCTGGGAAATATTGGGGGGGAATTCTGGGGAAGGGGGAGGAAGGGGCGGGGAGAGGGATTTTGGGGTGGGGAGGGGAGTGAGGGGGGGGGGAGGGGAGTGATCTGGGAAAAAGGGAGGGGAGGGGTCGGGGGAGGGGGTGAGGGTTGGGAGGGGGAAATTGGGAGGGGGGGGAAGGGGTCGGGAAGGGGGTAAGGGGCTGGGAGAGGGGGAGTGAGGGGTCTGGGAAGGGGATATTAAGGGGGGGGGTCTAAATTTGAAAATTTCTAAAGGGGGTGGGGGTTTAAAGAATATCGGGGGGGGGGTTTTGGGGGGGGGTTTTTCGGGGAAAGGGAATAGGGGTCAATTTTGGGGGGGGGGTTTTTCTGGGAGAGGGATGAGGTCTGGAAGGGGAAGTAGGGTTTCTGGAGAGGGAGTGAGGGTCTGGGAAGGGATGAGAGTTTGGGAGAGGGGGTAAGGGTCTGGAAGGGATGAAGGGTCTGGGGAGGGTTCGGGAAAGAGGGGAGGAGGGTCTGGAGGGGATTATGGGTCTGGGAGAGGAGAATGAGGGAGTCTGGAAGAGGGATGAGGATCTGGGAGAGGGAAGAAGGGTCTGAAGTAATTAGGGTTGGGAGGGAAAAGGGTTGGGGGGGGATGAGGGTCTGGGAAGGGAGTAGGGGTAAGGGGGTGGTTTCGGGAGGGGAATCTGGGTCGGAGGGGATAAAGGGTTGGGAAGGAATGAGGGTCTGGGAGAGGGTAATGGTCTGGGAGAGGGGATGAAGGTTTTGGAGAGGGATAAAGGATCTGGAGAGGGGATGAAGGTCTGGAAAGGGGGGATGATGGGTTTGGGAAAAGGGTATTAAAGGGTCTGGGAGGGGGAATGAAGGGTCTGGAAGGGGATGAAGGTACTGGGAGAGGGATGGGTCTGGAGAGGGTGAAGGGTCTGGGAGAGGATGAAGGGTCTGGAAGGGGATGAAGGGTTTTGAAGGGGATGAGGGTCTGGGAAGGGGTTAAAGGGTCGGGAAAGGGATGAAGGGTCTGGGGAGGGTTAAGGTTTCTGGGAGAGGGGATGAAGGGTCTGGGAGGGGGGAAATTTTGAAGGGTCTGGGAGAGGGGATGAAGGGTCTGGGAGAGGGATAGGGGTTGGGGAGAGGGGGATGATGGGCTGGGAGGGGGGATAAAGGGTCTGGGAGAGGGATGAAGGGTCTGGGAAAGAGGGGATGAGGGGTCTGGGAAGGGGATGAAGAGTTGGGAGAGAGGGGTAAATGAGGGTCTGGGAGAGGGGATGAGGGTCTGGGAGAGGGGATAAATGGGCTGGAGAGGGGATGAAGGGTCTGGGGAGGGGAGGAAGGGTTTGGGAGAAGGGATGAGGTCTGGGAGGGGGGAATGAAGGGTCGGGGAAGAGGGGTGATGGGTCTGGGAGGGGGGAAAAGGGTTTCTGGGAGAGGGGATGAAGGTATGGGAGAGGGATAAAGGGTCTGGGAGAGGGGATGAAGGGTCTGGGAGAGGGAATGATGGGTCTGGGAGAAGGGATGAAGGATCTGGGAGAGGGGATGAAGGGTCTGGGAGAGGGGATGAAGGGTCTGGGAGAGGGATGATGGATCTGGGAGGGGATGATGGGTCTGGGAGAGGGGATAGGGTCTAATGAGAGGGGAAGGGAAGGGTCTGGGAGAGGGGATGAGGGGTCTGGGAAGGGATAAAGGTCTGGGAGAGGGGATAAAGGGTCTGGGAGGGGGATGAAGGTCTGGGAGGGGGATGAAGGGCTGGGGGGGGGGGGAATGAATGGTTTGGGAGGGGGTAAAGGGTCTGGGAGAGGGGATAAGGTTTCTGGGGGGGGGGGATGAAGGTCTGGATAAATGGTCTGGGAAGGGATGAGGTCGGGAGGAGAGGAAGAGGTCTGGGAAGAGGGGATGAGGGTTGGGAGAGGGGATGAAGGTCGGGGAGGGGGATGAGGTCTGGGAGAGGGAAAAAGGGTCTGGGAAGAGGGAATGAAGGTTGGGGAGGGGATGAAGGGTCTGGGAGAGGGGATAAAGGGTCGGGGAAAGAGAGGGATGATGGTTTGGGAGAGGGGATGAAGGGTCTGGGAGAGGGGATGAAGGGTCTGGGAGAGGGATGAAGGGTCTGGGGGGAAATGATGGGTCTGGGAGGGGATGAAGGTCTGGGAGGGGGATAAGGGTTGGGAGAGGGAATAAAGGGGTCTGGGAGAGGGGATGAAGGGTCTGGGAGAGGGGATGAAGGGTTGGGGGAGAAGGAGAAGGGTCTGGGAGGGAGGGGAATAAAGGGTCTGGGAGGGGGGAATAGGGTCTGGAAAGGGGAGGGGATTGAGGTGGGGGGGGATGGGGTTGGGAGAGGGGTTTGAGGTCTGGAGAGGGAAAGATGGGTTGGGAAAGAGAGGATGAGGGTCTGGAGAGGGATGAAGGGTCTGGGAGAGGGAATGAAGGGTCTGGGAGAGGATAAATGGTCTTGGAGAGGGAATGATGGTCTTGGGAGGGGGGATGATGGGTCTGGGGGAGGGATAAAGGGTTGGGAGAGGAATGATGGGTTGGGAGAGGGATGAAGGGTTTTGGGAGAGGGATGATGGTCTGGGAGAGGGGATGAAGGGTCTGGGAGAGAGGATATGGGTTGGGAGAAGGGAATGATGGGTCGGGAGGGGGGGATATGGGTCGGGGAAAGAGGGAATGATGGGTCTGGAGGGGGGAAATGAAGGGTTTTGGAGAGGGAATGATGGGTCGGGAGAGGGGATGAGGGTCGGGAAAGAGGGGATGAAGGGTCTGGGAAAGGGTGAAGGGTCGGGGAAAGAGGGAATGAAGGTCTGGGAGAGGATGATGGGTGGGGGGGGGGAAATTAAGGTTTTGGAGGGGGGATAAGGGTCTGGGAGAGGGGATAAAGGGTCTGGGAGAGGGAATAAAGGGTTGGAGAGGGGATGAAGGGTTTGGGAGGGGGGAATAAAGGGTCTGGGAGAGGGGATGAAGGGTCTCTGGGAGAGGGAATAAAGGGTCTGGGAGGGGATTGAAAGGGTTGGGAGAGGAATGATGGGTCTGGGAGGGGATGAAGGGTCTGGGAGAGGGGATGAAGGGCTGGGAGAGGGGTTTGTTTTAAAGGGTTGGGAGAGGGAGGAAGGGTCTGGGAGAAGGGAAATGAAGGGTTGGGAAGAGGGGATGAGGGGTTTTGGGGAGAGGGATATGAGGGTCTGGAGAGGGATGAATGGTCTGGGGAGGGGAAGAGGTCAGGAGAGGAGTAAGATGGTCGGGGAAGGGGGGGTGAAGGGTCTGGGAGAGGATGAAGGGTTTTGGAGAGGGGTTTAAAGGTCTTGGGAGAGGGATGATGGGTTGGGAGAGGGAAATAAGGGTCTGGGAGGGAGAAAAAGGTCTGGGAGAGGGGATGAAGGGTCTGGAGAGGGGATGAAGGGTTTTAAAGAGGATGAGGGTCTGGAGATGGAATGAAGGGTCTGGAGAGGGGATGAAGGGGTCCTGAAGAGGGGAGGGGGGTTTCGGGGGAGGGGGGGGGGTCTTTTTTATTGTTCTGGGGTGCCTTTTTGAAAAAAGTCTATATATAAACCTAAAAAAAAGTCTACATACTTTTAATAACAATCCCAAAACAGGGGGCCCTCAAAAATCAAAATAACCAAAAATCAATATATAATCAAAAAAAAACCAGTGGGCTTAAACCCTAAAAAATAAAAAGTCTAAAATAATAACAACCCCAAAAAGGGTCGGGGGGTAATTCCCTAAAAAAACCCCCCAAAACCCGGGGTTAATATCTCTAAAAATCCACAAAAAAGCCTCTCATACTATAATCAAAACCCCCCAAAAAACCCAGTTACATACCCCCTTTACTCCCCTCCACACCACCCCGCCTTCTCCTCCATATTTCCCCCAACACAAAACAGGCCTTTTAACATCACCTCCATACATCAAAACCTCCCACAAACACACACAGCTCTCATCACTCCATACATCAACAACCTCCAACAAACACATCAGCTGAGCCCTCATCAACATCCACCCCCAACTCCTCTAATCATTCCCCTCCCACAACACACACCAGCCTTTACTTTCACCCTCACCCCGGGATTACATCAAAAACCCTTTCCACAACACACCCCAGCTCTACATCACCTCCCATACATCAACAACCTCCCACAACACACCCCAAGCCTCTACATCACCCCCCATACATAAAACAACCTCCCACAAACACAAAAGCCCTAACATAAACCCTCCCACACAAAAACCCGCCACATACAAAACAACACCCCAACAAAACTCCCGTACATCAACAACCTCCCACAACCCCACCAGGCGCCTCTACATCACCTCCCCCAATACACTCAACAACCTCCCAAAAACCACACCGGGTTTCACCCCCCCATACATAAAAAACCCTTCCCACAACACACACCAGCCACTCTACATCACCACCCTTCCACAACACAACCTCCACAACAACAACCCCCCACAAACCCCCCTCCTCTACATCAACAACCTCCCACAACACACACCACTCCCCTCATACATCAAAAACCCTTCCACAACACACACCGGGCTCATACATAAACCTCCCAAACACAACAACCTCCCAACAAAAACCCCACACACCTACATCACTCTACATCAACAACCTCCCACAACCACACAGGTTTAAAACCTCTACATCAACACCTCCCACAACACACACCGGGCCCTCACTTCCCCTCCATCAAAAAACCCTCCCACAACACACACCAGGTGCACGTCTATATCAACAACCTCCCAAACACACACCAGGCTGCACTCGTACATAATAACCCCCACAACACCCCACCAGGCTGCACTGTTACATCAACAACCCCCAAAAACAAAACCGGGCTGCACGTCGTACATCAAAACCCTTTCCACAACACACACTAGCCTGCAGTCGTACATCAACAATTTTCCAACACACACCAGCGCACTCGTACATCAACAACCTCCCACAACACCACCAGGCTGAACGTCGTCTCAACAATCCCTCCAAAACCCCATCACGGCATCACTCTCCAAAACACACACCAGGCTGACGTCGACATCAACAACCTCCCACAACACCCCACCAGGCTGCAGTCGTACATCAAACAACCTCCCACAACACACACCAGGCTGCACGGGTCGGGGAATGTACTAAAAACCCCCCAAAAAAATGGTCCGGAAAAAAAACCTGGGAAAAAAAAGGGCTGGTGAATAACCCTAAAAAAAGGTGCACTAGAAAAAACCCCCAAAAACACAGGGGATAAAACCCCTAAAACAAAAGGGGCGGGGAAGGGGATAATCAAAAATCCAAAAAAATAGGGTCTGCAGATATAATCTAAAAAAAGGGCTGAAGAGAACAAAAATTCAAACCCACTCACTCCCTTCCCCTCCCACCCCCAGGCTGCCTTGTTTAAACAACCTCACACACATCCCCATCACTCCTACATCAACAACCTCCCACAAACACACAACCCACATCACCCCCGTACATCAAAAAACCCCCCACAAACACACACAGCCCTCCACCCCCCATACATCAACAACCTCCCCACAACAACACCAGCCCTGCACCCCTCTATATAACAACCTCCCACAACACACACCAGGCTCACTCACACCCCAATCAACCCTCCCACAACACACCCCAAGCCTCTACATCATATACAACAACCTCCACAACACACACCAGCTCTCAAACATCACCTCCCAAACAACAACCACCAAAACAACAACACCTCACACCCCCTCCCTACATCAACAACCTCCACAACACACACCAGCCTCACCCCCCTACATCAACAACCTCCCAAACACAACCAGGCTGCACGTCGTACATCAACAACCTCCCACAACACACACCAGGCTGCACGTCGTACATCAATAACCTCCCACAACACACACCAGGCTGCACTTCGTACATCAACAACCTCGCACAACACATGCCAGGCTGCACGTCGTACATCAACAACCTTCCACAACACACAGCAGCCTCTACATCACCTCCCATACATCAACAACCTCCCACAACACACAAAACCCTCACTCCCCTCCATCATCAAAACCCTCCCAAAACACACCAAGCCTCTACATCACCTCCCATACATCAACAACCTCCCACAACACACACCAGGCTGCACGTCGAACATCAACAACCTCCCACAACACACACCAGGCTGCACGTCATACATCAACAACTTCCCACAACACACACCAGGCTGCACGTCGTACATCAACATCCTCCCACAACACACACCAGGCTGCACGTCGTACATCAACAACCTCCCACAACACACTCCAGGCTGCACGTCGTACATCAACAACCTCCACAACACACACCAGGCTGCACGTCTACATCAACAACCTTCCAAAACCCACACCCAGGCTGCACGTCGTACATCAACAACTCCACAACACACACCAGGCTGCACGTCGTACATCAACAACCTCCCACAACACACACCAGGCTGCACGTCGTACATCAACAACCTCCCACAACACACACCAGGCTGCACGTCGTACATCAACAACCTCCCACAACACACACCAGGCTGCACGTCGTACATCAATAACCTCCCACAACACACACCAGGCTGCACGTTGTACATCAACAACCCCCCACAACACACACCAGACTGCACGTCGTACATCAACAACCTCCCACAAACACCCCTGGGCTGCACGTCGTACATCAACAACCTTCCACAACACACACCAGGCTGCACGTCGTACATCAACAACCTCCCACAACACACACCAGGCTGCACGTCGTACATCAACAACCTCCCTCAACACACACCAGGCTGCACGTCGTACATCAACTACCTCCCACAACACACACCAGGCTGCACGCCGTACATCAAAAACCTCCCACAACACACACCAGGCTGCATGTCGTACATCAACAACCCCCCCCCAACACACACCAGGCTGCACGTCGTACACAAACAACTTCCCACAACACACACCAGGCTGCACGTCATACATCAACAACCTCCCACAACACACACCAGGCTGCACGTCGTACATCAACAACCTTCCACAACACACACCAGGCTGCACGTCGTACATCAATAACCTCCCACAACACACACCAGGCTGCCACGTCTACATCATCAACCTCCACAACACACACCAGCTGCACGTCGTACATCAATAACCTCCCACAACACACCAAGTGCACGTACATCAACAACCTCCAAACACCACCAGGTGCACTCGTACATCAATAACCTCCCACAAACACACACCAGGCTGCACGTCTACATCACAACTCCACAAACACACCCGCTGCAGTCGTACATCAATACCTCCCAAACACCCCAGGCTGCACTCATCATAAACAACCTCCCACAACACAACCACGCTGCACGTCGTACATCAATAACCCCCAAACACACCCCAGGCTGCGTCTCATCAACAACCCCCCACACACACACCAGGCTGCACGTCGTCCCATCAAAACCTCCCACAACACACCAGGCTGCACGTCGTACATCAAAAACCCTCCCACAACACACCCCAAAGCTGCACGTCTACATCAACAACCTCCCACAACACACCCCACCAGGCTGCACGTCGTACATCAACAACCCCCCACAACACACCAGGCTGCACGTCATAACAATCAACAGGTACAACATCCTCCCCACAACACACACCAGGCTGCACGTCGTACATCAACAACCTCCCCCCACACACCAGGCTGCACGTCGTACATCAACAACCTCCCACAAACACACCAGGCTGCACGTCATACATCAACAACCTTTCCACAACACACACCAGGCTGCACGTCTACATCAACAACCTCCCACAACACACCCCAGGCTGCATTTCGTACATCAACAACCTTCCACAACACACACCAGGCTGCACGTCATCATCAACACCTCCCACAACACACACCAGGCTGCACGTCATACATCAACAACTCCCACAACACACACCAGGCTGCACGTCGAACATCAAAAAACCTCCCACAACCACACCAGGCTGCACGTCGTACATCAACAACCTCCCACAACACACCAGGCTGCACGTCATACATCAACAACCTCCCACAACACACACCAGGCTGCACGTCGTACATCAACAACCTTCCACAACACACACCAGGCTGCACGTCGTACATCAACAACCTCCCACAACACACACCAGGCTGCACGTCATACATCAACAACCTCCCACAACACACACCAGGCTGCACGTCGTACATCAACAACCTCCCACAACACACACCAGGCTGCACGTCATACATCAACAACCTTCAAAACCCACACACCGGCTGCACGTCGTACATCAACAACCTCCCACAACACACACCAGGCTGACGTCGTACATCAACAACCTCCACAACACACACCAGGCTGCACGTCATACATCAACAACCTCCCACAACACACACCAGGCTGCACGTCATACATCAACAACCTCCCACAACACACACCAGGCTGCACTTCGTACATCAACAACCTTCCACAACACACACCAGGCTGCACGTCGTACATCAACAACCTCCCACCACACACACCAGGCTGCACGTCGTACATCAACAACCTCCCACAACACACACCAGGCTGCACGTCATACATCAAAAAACCTCCCACAACACACCCGGGCTGACACGTCAACATCAACAAACCTCCACAACACAACCAGGCTGCACTTCGTACATCAACAACCTTCCACAACACACACCAGGCTGCACGTCATACATCAACAACCTCCACAACACACCCCAGGCTGACGTCATACATCAAAAACCTCCCACAAACACACACCAGGCTGCACGTCATACATCAACAACCTCCCACAAACACACCAGGCTGCACTTCGTACATCAACACCTTCCACAACACACACCAGGCTGCACGTCATACATCACAACTCCCACAACACACACCAGGCTGCAGTCATACATCAAAACCTCCCACAACACACACCAGCTGCACTTCGTACATCAACAACCTTCCAAAACACACACCGGCTGCACGTCATACATCAACAACCTCCCACAACACACACCAGGCTGCACTTCGTAAAATCAAAAAACCTTCCACAACACACACCAGGCTGCACTCATACATCAACAACCTCCCACAACACACACCAGGCTGCAGTATACATCAAAAACCTCCCACAACACACACCAGGCTGCACGTCATACATCAACAACCTCCCACAACACACACCAGGCTGCACTTCGTACATCAAAAACCCTTCCACAACACACACCAGGCTGCACGTCGTACATCAACAACCCCCCACAACAAAACCAGGCTGCACGTCATACATAAAACAACCTCCCCAACACACACCAGGCTGCACGTCATACATCAACAACCTCCCACAACACACACCAGGCTGCACTTCGTACATCAACAACCTTCCACAACACACACCAGGCTGCACGTCATACATCAACAACCTCCCACAACACACACCAGGCTGCACGTCATACATCAACAACCTCCCACAACACACACCAGGCTGCACGTCATACATCAACAACCTCCCACAACACACACCAGGCTGCACTTCGTACATCAACAACCTTCCACAACACACACCAGGCTGCACGTCATACATCAACAACCTCCCACAACCCCACACCAGGCTGCACGTCATACATCAACAACCTCCCAAAACACCCCCAGGCTGCACCGCCCATACATCAACAACCTCCCACAACAACACCAGGCTGCATTGGGTACATCAACAAACCTTCCACAACACACACCGGGCGGGCACGTCATACATCAAAAACCCTCCCACAACACACACCAGGCTGCACGTCATCATCAACAACCTCCCACAACACACACCAGGCTGCACGTCATACATCAACAACCTCCCACAACACACACCAGGCTGCACGTCATACATCAACAACCTCCCACAACACACACCAGGCTGCAGGTCGTACATCAACAACCTCCCACAACACACACCAGGCTGCACGTCGTACATCAACAACCACATCATACACTCTACTTAGAGTATATATTAGACAACAATTTACTTCTTACGTTTCAACGCTACGTCAAAATAATTAAACAATATTGAAGCTTACAAAAAAAGTGAACATCTCAGGCAATAATTCACTTAACAAAAATTTAAGCACTTGATTAACAACAAAAGATATTATAACTGCAACACAAATCTTATTAAAGAATTTACTTCAAACGATGAATATGAAAAAAAAATCAAATATGAAAACTTTCCTGTTTAACCCCCCCCCCCCTTCGCCCCGCAAAAAAAATTCTGTCTTTGAGAAGAAAACTTTTCCTTGCTTTATTAATAGATAATATATCCCTTACCAGCATCTGTAACCTGAAGAAATCTCTAAATTTTTCCTGAAGTATGTGTATTTATTTTTCCTTCTCTGAGGGTTCCCAATTAGCAGCAGTGAAGGAAGGATAACCCGAGAAAGACATACTCTTCCACCATCATTCGTTTAATCACTGTCTTGCCGTCAGAGGAGTGCTGACATCACTCCTCAAATGACACTCTTTTTTTTTTTTTTAATTTGAAAAGGGGTAGACGGGTTAGCCAATGGAGAGCCTCAGTCGGCAAAAGCTCCAGTGGCGGGTCATTATACGACTAAGACCCGTGTCAAGCAACACTTGTTCTGTTTTCTGACAAATCTTATGGAACCAAAACCTCCAAACTGCAACATATGTATTCCACACACAGGTCTCCTACACACAGGCTTCCACCACACAGGTCTTCTACACGCAGGTCTTCCACACACAGGTCTTCCACACACAGGTCTTCCACACACAGGTCTTCCACACACAGGTCTCCCAGCTCTTGTAACTCTCTACACACAGCTGGTTGTAGCGTCACACAAAACTACGAGATCTTCATAGGTGAACCCACAGGGTGCTTCCTTGGTGTGGCCTCTCCTTACCATCAGTCTTCCTCACAACTACACACCTCCTCATCTTCAAACAGCTCCACTATTTCCCTTAACTAGAAATGGGGCACTAGCAACTCTGTGGCCTACCCTCGCTAGTTAACTATTTGTGTGTCTAGGTACTTGGACTAGGACTGTACTGGCAGCAGAAAATGATTCGAAGAGACAGCGTTGTTTGAAAGTATTGAACTTTTTAAACATCTTCACGACACAAGGTCGTGAAACCCAGGGTAAGACATTGGCTGCTAAACAGTAGACCAGAATTTACACTGCCACATCTTGAATCCTCTGATTCAAGGTCACAAAGTAACCTGAACGCCTGCCCCGTGCCCCGTGGCTTGGTGGCTAAAGCTCTCGCTTCACACGGCGAGGGTCTGGGTTCGATTCCAAGCGAGGGTAGAAACATTGGGCGTGTTTCTTTACACCGGTTGTCTATGTTCTTGATCAGTAAAATGGGTTAGTGGACTGGTGTGGGTCACATTCTAGGACAAAACTAACCTAATTTACCCGAAATGCTCTGCCTAACAAGCGACTTTCCATATAGTAGTATGTCATTGATGTCAGCTAGGACTGTATACCTTGTACATGTACCTGTAGAAATAAAGATATTATTATTATTATTATTATTATTATTATTATTATTATTATTATTATTATTATTATTATTATTATTATTTTTATAAGTCCTCCCAGGTTTCCTTACTCCACACAGGTAGTCGCAACACCATCCGCTCTGGCAGGTTACAAATGGCTGGATGATTTCACTTTAACACTCCACCGGCCTGCCTTCCTTCTGACTGTGAGGGGGAAAAACATAAGAACATAAGAACATAAGAACATAAGAACGAAGGAACACTGCAGCAGGCCTACTGGCCCATGCGAGGCAGGTCCAAGTCTCCTTCCGGCTTAAGCCAATGCACCCAACCTAGTCAGGTCAGGTCACCTTGACTTAAGGGAGGAAGACGGCAACCGTCCTGGTAGCACAAGCTAATCAGGTCCATCTCACACCCACCCACACCCACTCATGTATTTATCCAACCTATTTTTAAAGCTACACAACGTTCTGGCCTCTAGGACTGTACTTGGGAGTTTGTTCCACTCATCCACAACTCTATTACCAAACCAGTACTTTCCTATATCCTTCCTGAATCTGAATTTTTCTAACTTAAAACCATTGCTGCGAGTCCTGTCTAGGCTAGATATTTTCAGCACACTATTTACATCCCCTTTATTTATTCCTGTCTTCCATTTATACACCTCAATCATATCCCCCCTAATTCTACGTCTTTCTAGAGAGTGCAGATTCAGGGCCCTTAGTCTATCCTCATAGGGAAGGTTTCTGATACATGGGATCAACTTTGTCATCCTCCTTTGTACATTTTCCAGAGCATTTATATCCATTCTGTAATACGGTGACCAAAACTGTGCAGCATAATCTAAATGAGGCCTAACCAAGGATGTATAGAGCTGAAGGACGACCTGAGGACTCCTATTATTTATGCTTCTTGATATGAAGCCAAGGATTCTATTAGCTTTATTGCGAACACTTATGCACTGTTGTCTTGGTTTCAGATTACTGCTAACCAGAACTCCTAAATCTTTTTCGCAATCCGTAATATTAAGATCTACATTATTTAGTATATATGTGGCACGGTTATTGTCCTGTCCAACATTTAGAACTTTGCATTTGTCTATATTAAACTGCATCTGCCACCTCTCCGACCACTGCATCAGTCTATTCAAATCTTCCTGGAGTGCTCGAATGTCCTCGTCAGAATGAATTCGACGGCCTATTTTGGTGTCATCGGCAAACTTGCTGATGTCGCTCTTTATGCCCTCATCTATGTCGTTTATGTATATTGTGAACAGCAGGGGGCCCAACACTGACCCCTGTGGAACACCGCTCGTGACGCTTCCCCACTCTGATTTCTCCCCATTTATGCAAACTCTCTGCTGCCTATTTGTCAACCATGCCTCTATCCAGGAAAAATTTCTCCTCCTATTCCATGTGCCTTAATTTTCCTCAATAGTCTCTGATGTGGGACCCTGTCCAAAGCCTTACTGAAGTCCATATACACAATATCATATTCATTACCAAGATCTACCTCCTCAAATACCTTAGTGAAAAAAGTTAATAAATTCGTAAGGCAGGAACGCCCCTTTGTAAAACCATGCTGAGATTCGTTGATTAATTTATGCTTTTCAAGGTGGCTACGAACTGCCTCGGCAATTATTGATTCCATAAATTTTCCCACTATGGAGGTTAGGCTTATTGGTCTATAGTTCGAAGCTAAGGACCTGTCACCTGCTTTGAAAATAGGTATCACATTTGCCATTTTCCACTTATCTGGCACCATGCCAGTTTGTAGTGATATGTTGAAAAGATTAGCCAAAGGTTTGCTAAGCTCCTCTTTACATTCCTTTAGAATCCTTGCATACAGTTCATCAGGGCCTGGGGATTTGTTAGGTTTTAATTTATCTATTTGCCTAAGGACCATGTCACTTGTGACCCTAATCGTGCACAGTTTATTATCGTCCTGTTCCACATAATTTATCATTTCTGGAATATCGCTGGTATCCTCCTGTGTAAAAACTGAGAGGAAGTATGTGTTAAAACTTCTACATATTTCCTTATCACTGTCAGTGAGCTGACCCGAGGAACTTTTGAGTGGACCTATCTTGTCCCTGATCTTACTTCTGTATACCTGAAAGAATCCTTTTGGGTTAGTCTTCGAATCTCTTGCAACTTTAACCTCATAATTTCTTTTTGCTTTTCTAATTCCTTTTTTTATTTCTCTCTTTAACTGAATATATCGATTTCTTAATTGCCCCTCCCCTCTTTTGATTTGCCTATATATGCCTCTCTTTTGACCAATTAGATATTTTAATCTATTGTTCATCCATTTAGGATCATTTTTGTTTGATCTGATTTCCCTATTTGGAACATAATTTGACTGAGCAGCTTGAACTATGCCCTGGAAAGCGTCATATCGGCAACCATCACCACCTACCTGACCCTTAGTCAGGTCATTCCAGTTCAGCCCACCTAAGTAATTTTTCAGTCCTATGAAATCAGCCAAGCGGAAGTCAGGGACAGAGACTTGATTGCCATTATTAGGGGAATTCCATGATATATTAAAAACTGAGTGATTTGTGATCACTTTCCCCAAGCTCATCATTAACCTCAAGATTATTAATTAGTGTTTCCCTACTGGCAAGAACCAAGTCAAGGAGGTTATTTCCCCTAGTTGGCTCTGTCACAAACTGTTTTAAAAAACAATCCTGGATCGTATCAAGAAAGTCACCTGACTCTAAATTTCCTGTCAAATTGCTCCAGTCAATCTGTCTATAGTTGAAATCTCCCATTAGCACAACATTTTCGTATGTAGATGCCTTACGAATTTCGTCCCATAGAAGTTTACTGCACTCCCTATCAAGATTTGGGGCCCTGTAAATCACAACCCAAAATTAGTTTTTTCTCGGCCCTCGAGAAGCTGTAACCAAACAGATTCAGTGGCTGACGCTTCTAATTTAATATCTTGTCTAACACAACAATTTAAATTGTCTCTTACATACATCGCTACTCCACCACCTTTCCTGTTGACCCTGTCAGTGTGGAATAATTTATAGCCTTGTATGTGACATTCAGAGGGCATCTCTCTATCTTTCAGATTGAGCCAGGTCTCTGTTATAGCAATAATATCTATGTTTCCTGCACTTGCAATTAATCTTAGCTCATCTATCTTATTTCTTACACTCCTGCTATTAGTATAGTAAACCTTAAGGGAGCTAGTCCCTTGCTGCCCTCTGCTGTCCCCCTTTGTTTGCTGACCTGATCTATTGTTTTTATTTATAACTTCATGCTGAATGCCTTTTATACATTTACTGTTTCGAACCCTAGTGTTGCAACCTGCTTGTTTCCCACACACACCCATACCTCTATCTTCCATCAGTTTAAAATCATAGGCATTTCACCAATGGCCTTCTCAATCGAGTCTGCAAGTGCTACCACCCCAGCCCCAGAGAGATGTACCCCATCCCTTGCATACATATCATGTTTGCCATAAAAGCTGTTCCAGTTGTCAATGAATGGGATTGCAAGTTCCTTGCAGTATCTGTCTAGCCAGCAATTTACACCAATTGCCCTAGATAACCATTCATTTCCTTCTCCCCTTCTAGGCAAGATGCTACATATGATTGGGATCCCTCCCTTAGACTTAATGAAATCTATAGCTGACCTGTACTTATCTAGCAGCTCTTCTCTCCTACCCTTCCCAATATCATTTCCACCAGCACTGAGACAGATAATGGGCTTGTTCTCATTACCTGACATGATATTATCCAGCCTGTTGACAATGTCCCCAACACCAGCTCCAGGGAAGCACACTCTATCTCTCATCTTCGTATTCCTATTACAAAAAGCACGGTCAATATATCTTACCTGAGAGTCACCAACCACAAGAATGCGCTTACCTCCATTAGCAGGGGCAGTAGTACCCTTACCTTCACTGGCCACTGAAGTACATTCATCCTGAAGAACAGAGAAGCGATTTCCTACCTTCAGATCTTCACTCTTAACTTTCCTTACTCTGATGCGCCTCCCATTACTGTGAACCACTCGCCACTTGTAGCAGGTGCTGGGCTGCACCTCACTGCTGGTAGCCGTTGCTACCTCCCCAACTACAGCCTCCTCACAGCAAGAGACAGACTGCACCTCACTGCTAGAAGCCTCATTCCCCACAACTCCAGCCACCTCAAACTCTCTCCCAGACCCATTGAGGTGGACCTTCAGCCTCCTAATCTCCTCCTGGAGAAGCAAGACCTCCTCCTTCAACTCTCCAACCTCAATTTTTAAAACACTGCAGAAGCAAGCCATGCTTTGTAACCGTCCACGCTAATCCCCAAAGCAGCTCAGGGTCTGTGACCTCACGTGACGACTGACCACTGACCACTGACCCACAACCACTCTCTTCCTGGTACTTCCCAGCCAGTACCGGTAGCAAGGTGGTGGTTGGCCAGACAAGGTTAACAGTTGCCATGGTGGACACACGGTGGGTGGAAGTTGGTGGCTTTGCACTTGAGGTGGGCACAGGGTCCGCTATCAGCAAGGTGACGGTCAGGCATGGAGCTATTCCGAAATTGAGGTGGTGAGTGACTGCTCGGTGACGGCTGTCTTCCTGGAGACTACCTGGAGGGTATTCCGGGAATCAACGCCCCCGCGGCCCGGTCCACAACCAGGCCTCCCGGTGGATCAGGGTCTGATCAACCAGGCTGTTACTGCTGGCCACACGTAGTCCAACCACAGCCCGGCTAATCCCGGCTGTCCAGCTCCCTCTTGAAGGCAGCCAGGGGTCTATTGGTAATTCCTCTTATTGCTGTTGGGAGGCTGTTGAACAGTCTTGGGCCCTTTACACTTATGGCCTTTTCTCTCAGTGTACCAATGGTGCCCCTACTTTTCACTGGGAGTATTTTGCACCGCCTACCTATTTTTTTTACTTTTGTAGGGAGTGATTTCTGTGTACAGATTCGGGACCATTCCTTCTAGGATTTCCCAAGTGTAGATTATGATATATCTCTCTCGCCTGTGTTCCAACGAGTACAAGTCAAGTGCTTCCAAGCGTTCCCAGTAGGTGAGGTGTTTGATAGAACTTATATGTGCAGCAAAGACTCTCTCTACACTCTCTAGATCTGCGATCTCACCTGCTTTGAATGGAGATGTTAATGTGCAGCAGTATTCCAGCCTAGAGAGAACACGTGATTTGAAAAGGATCATCATTGGCTTAGCATCTCTCGTTTTGAACGTTCTCATTATCCATCCTATCATTTTCTTTGCTCTTGTGATCGTGGCACTGTTGTGATCCTTGAAGCTGAGATCCTCAGACATTACTACTCCCAGGTCCCTAACATTACTTTTCCGTTCTATTGTATGATTAGTTTGTAGTATACTCAGTTCTAGTTATTATTTCCTCCAGTTTTCCATAACGGAGTAGTTGGAATTTGTCTGCACTGAACATCGTATTGTTGTCAATGGCTTTCTCGAAGTCTATCGGAGTTAGGATAATGTCGGAAATCTGGTATATATTGATGGACTTTTGAGGCTCATTCATGAAAAAAAAATCTGAATTGCCGATCTTTAGACTGATTAGTGGCTCGCTAAACAGAGTCATATTGGGATTTCACCAGGTTCCTTACACAGGTTGAGGTACTTCTGAGTAAAAGGCGACTGAGTGTAGACTGGCTTAGTTTTCCTTGGCGATGGGGAAATGATGGCTAGATGATGGGTAAGTGATAGCTGGGTGATGGGTGAGTGATGGCTGGGTGATGGGTAAGTGATGGTTGGGTGATGGGCAACAGCCTCCGCAGTGGAACCTGAGGAACCACCACATGGCTGAAAGGCGTGGATGACTGATGTACCAAGATGAGTCACAGTCTGTGGGGGAGTGATGGAGGGAGAGATGAATAATGAGTCAACAACTGCCACCACGTTGTCATACTGCATATTAAGCACCACTCTAAATCCAACGGTAACGTATTGACAATTAAGATAACAATCCCAAATGACAGGATGGATAATGAGAACATTAAAGACAAGAGATGCCAGCCAGTAATGATTCTTCTTAAATCACTTGTTCTCTCTAGGCTGGAATACTGCTGTACATTAATATCCCCATTCAAGGCAGGTGAAACTGCAGATCTAGAAAATGTAGAGAGAATCTTTACTGCACATATAAATTCCATCAAACACCTTAACTACTGGGAACGCATGGAAGCACTTGTACTCACTGGAGTACAGGCGAGATACATCATAATCTACACCTGGAAGATCCTGAGGGACTGGCCCTTAATCTATTCTCAAAAACCACTCCTTACGAAAGCAAAAAACTTTGCATGAGATGCAACATGCCCCCAGTGAAAAGTAGGGGCGCCATTAGTACACTAAGAGAAAACAAAATAAGTGTCCGGGGCCTAAGACTGTTCAACAGTCTCCCACCAGCCATAAGGGGAATTACCAGTAGACCTGGTTGTCTTCAAGAGGGAGCTGGACAGATACTTAAGTCAGTGCCGGATCAGCCGGGCTGTGGTTCGTACGTTGGACTGCGTGCGTCCAGCAGTAATAACCTGGTTGATCAGGCCCTGATCTACCAGGAGGCCTGGTCATGGACCGGGCCGCGGGGGCGTTGATCCCCGGAATTCTCTCCAGGAAGGTAGACTCCAGGTAGGTAGATTACCTTCACCTGGGCAGTTGGTTAATCACTGCACTGGTTCCTCACTATACGCAAATCACTGAATCAAACGCTCTGTTGCACTGCTTTGAACTGGTTCGTTTTAGTAGCACTGATATGGGACAATAGAACTTGTCCGTTGCTGCAGCAGGATTGGCTTGGTAGCTGGTGTGTAGGAGCTGAGCAGGATACAGTAAAGACACGGCTGACTAGGTGGAGGGTTATTGGTTATGTGGGTTACACCAGACAACAGGGCCTATGAGAGGGTGGTTCAGCCGGTACATTGGTCCATGACCCGGCTGTGAATCTCCGAAGGGACCCCATAGCCACAGACGTTTTATTTTAATTTTTTCCTTTGATTTTTTGGTAATTTCAAATATTTTTAGTTCATTTAGAAAAATAACTATGTAAAATTCACTTAGACTAGGGCCCCCAGCCTGCCCCCAGGGGCACCAGCCTGCCCCCAGGGGCCCCAGCCTGCCCCCAGGGGCCCCAAAGCAGTCTTTTTCCGCTTTGCCAAATTTATGTTGGAGGCCCTGCCAGACAGAATGTAGAGATAGCCTGAGCTAGATCCTATGGAAAGGGGAGATGTGTACGGTGTGGCAGAAGGCCTAGAAGAAAGAGAGAACCAGGGGCTAGTGTCCTGGGCTCCGGCTCACGGACACGAGGGTTCCATACTCAGAAACACGGGAGTCGAGCCTTGGCTGGAATTACAAATGTAAGGGGAGATGCTACGCACTACCTACCTGGAGTCTACCTGGAGGGCATTCCGGGGATCAACGCCCCCGCGGCCCGGTCCATGACCAGGCCTCCCAGTGGATCAGGGCCTGATCAACTAGGCTATTACTGCTGGGCGCACGCAGTCCAGCATATGAACCACAGCCCGGCTGATCCAGCACTGGCTTTATGTATCTGTCCAGCTCCCTCTTGAAGACAACCAGGGGCCCATTGGTAATTCCCCATATGGCTGGTGGGAGGCTGTTGAACAGCCTTAGGCCCCGGAATAATGGCGCCCCTACTTTTCATTGGGCGTATGTTGCATCGCCTGCCAAGTTCTTTGCTTTCCTAGGGAATTATTTCTGAGTGCAGATTAGGGACCAGTCCCTCTAGGATTTTCCTGGTGTAGATTATAATGTATTTCTCTCGCGTACGCTCCAGTGAGTACAAGTCAAGCACTCCCAGTAGTTATGGTGTTTGATGGAACTTATATGTGCAGTACAGGTTTTCTGTACATTCTCTAGGTCTGCGATTTCACCTGCCTTGAATGGAGATGTTAATGTACAGCAGTATACCAGCCTAGAGAGAACAAGTGATTTAATAAGGATCATCACTGGCTTGGCATCTCTTGTCTTGAATGTTCTCATTATCCATCCTATCATTTTCCTCTCAGATGTGATAGTGGCACTGTTGTAATCCTTGAAGGTGAGATCCTCATAGATTGCCACTCCCAGGTCCTTCACATTACTCTTCCACTCTATTGTGTGATTAGAGTTTGTAGTATACTCAGTCCTAGTTATTTCCTCCAGTTTTCCATAACGGAGTAGTTGGAATTTGTCTTCATTGAACATCATATTGTTCTCTGTTGCCCATTGAAAAACTTGGTTTATATCTTCTTGGAGATTTACTATATCCTCAGTGGATGACACTCTCGTGCAGATCCTAGTATCGTCTGCAAAGGATGATACGGTGCTATGATTTACATCTCTGTTTATGTCTGATATGAGGATGAGGAACAGGAAAGGGGCTTGTGGAACAGAGCTCTTCACTATGACAGCTTCCGATTTAATTCTGTTTACCACTACTCTTTGTGTTCGATTGGTTAGAAAGATGAAGATCAATCTGCCCACTTTGCCAGTTATCCCTTTAGCACGCATTTTGTGTGCTATTACACCATGGTCGCACTTGTCAAAGGCTTTTGCCTAATCCCTATATACTTCACCTGCATTCTGTTTGTTTTTCAGTGCATCCAAGACCGTATCATAATGGTCCAATTGTTGCGAGAGGCTCTGAACCCACGTTGCCCTGGATTGTGCAACTGTTGGGAATCCAAATAGCTTGCAATCCTGCTTCTTAGAACTCTTTCAAAGATTTTTATGATGCTGGACGTTAGAGCTACTGGGTGGTTCCTAGCTAATGCTTTGCTGCCAGGAGGATCAGATTAAGCTTAATGACCGTTTTACAATTTACGGGACATTTCAGCAGTTACAAGAATTGTTACACTTGAACATAATTCTATATATATTCTCTAAGAGAGATTCGTCATCTTAGTTATCACAAGATGAATGCAAATGAGCATATCACCTTTTGGAAATGTAGCAGTATTACATGGAAGGGCGGAAGGTGCCAGTGGGTCATTCCTAGACTCGGGTAAGTGACTGACCGAGGTACTTACACTTATGCCGCTCTATTGCCTATATATTCTTCCCTCTCACTTAGAGAGAGCTCTTTCAGCTTTGTAACTCCCGAGTGAGTCAGTAGTAGTAGTAGTCCTTCACTGCTCACTAATCCTCTTAAAATCACCTATTGCTTCGTACGCAACACCAACTCTGTGTTTCTTAATAGTGTTAAACATACAGTAGTACCAATACTATTTTTTATTCATCTCAGCTGGCCTCTCCTTTGTTTGTCCGGTAGATAATAAAACACTACAAGACTTCAATTTTATATTGAGTTACATGCCATTCAAATTACAAAGGTGATACCCTCTCAAGTGTTTTGCTTGAAGTTTTACTTCATTGGCCAAAATATAAACATTCGCCAATACTGGAGATAGTTAGGATACAGTCCCATATCACATCTCTTTCCGCCCACTTAAAAACTGCTAAGTGTCAGGGATTTCCACCTGTTACCCTCCCAATGGAGCACTTCACACTTACAAAATTACACTTAATAACTAAGTGCTTCACTTCTTCAAAATTCTTCCCAGACCATAAAGTGTTAATCACTTGACTGTAATCTCTTTAATGTTTCTTACTTACGGTAGCTAATAACACTATATAAGGAATACAGTGATTTATTCAACAATTATGGGAATACATATAATATTAAGGTGAAATACGCTCACAAATTAGTTCACTAGTGTCCGTTTCGCCTGTGATATGTTGGTCAGCTCACTGCCAGGGCTCGACTTTCACTGCTGTCACCAAATCAACTCCTCCTCGCGCTGAAGAAACAACGTGCCTCTTGTTTTACACCACTTACATTCCCAACTCAAGTGGACAAACCATACCACGGGTGGGGATAGAACCCGCGATCGCGGGTTCTATCCCCACCCGTGGTATAGTTTGTTTGCAATCGTGTCATTACGATTTCGTGAGTCAAGTGGACAGGCTGACACTCAACATCACTACTGGATATTCCAGAAGTTTGGGCCAAAGTCTCTCTACTCTCGGAGCCCAGCCATGGGCCTGGCTCTTCTGGTGCTTGCCTAGTCAACCAGGCTGTTGCTGCTGGAAGCCCACTGCCCCACATATAAACCACAGCCTCGTTGATCCGGCACTTGTCCTAAAAATCTGGACCCATAATAAATGTGTTCCGTAAGTCAACACCGAAAGGAAAATGAACGTCATTATAAGCCATACACAAGATAATTATTGTTGTCCTGAGATTAAATTGCGAAGGAAGCATGGGCCCTGGAAGAACTTCCTATTTCACCTTGTGCGAACCACTCGCAAAACGATATAACTCACGTAGTTTTTTTGGTTTGATTATTTTCTTTTCACCCCTCGTTGTCAACTACCACCACGACTTTTTCTTGTCATTTGCTTATTGTGACAAATAAGAAATTTTTTTTAAAATTTAAAGCCAAACCTAATCAGCCTACTTTTAACCAAGCCTAGCCTAATGAACCCAATTTTCCTTACCTAACCTAGCCTAACCCAAACCCCTCCCTTTCACTTAACTTAGCCAACGGACTTAAAAACCCCACCAAACCAATTTTACAAACACATAAATATAACAATTGTTTGTAAATTGACAGGGAGAACTGGGGAAACAAATTTGAGCCCCTCGTAGAAAATTTATCGTAGAAAAATAAAGACAGGCACCTAGCGTTATAACATTGTCTGGCTCCGACTTTTATTAAAAACCACGTAAATTAAATATATAAAAAATTACATAGCTAACGAATAACATAACCCTTGCGGCTGGGAGAGCTTTGGGGACCCCCACCACTGACACAGAGTTTCATTTTGTCTTACCAAGAGTCTACTACGGACATTGTTCCCTCTCTGAGTTTCCCCTGGGAGGCTTTTTTCCCCCCAGGGAATGAGAAGTCTCTATGGGGAAAGTGGAATTGTGTGATGAACACAAGGCGGGGGAAGTAAATGTTGGGTGTGAGAGTAGTGGAGCCCCCAGGTGAGACCCGGCAAGTGCAAAAATTACAGTGTACAGTATTTGTTACGATAAATACATGGGAGATAACGCATCAGACAACCCAACCTAAAAATAAGGGGGTCCAAAACTGTCTTAAAATTTACACACTCGGAATTTTAAAAAAAAAACAACACACACACACACCACCACCCCCACACTCCACACCCAAACCCCCACAACCCCAAACCCACACACCCCAAAAACACACAAAAACACACACAACACACAACCCCCAAAAAACCCCACACACCAAAACACCACACACACACACCACAAACACACCACACACACACAAAAACACCCCAACAAACCCACACACACACACACAAAAAACACACACCAAAAACACACCCAAAAAACAAACCAACAAAACCCGGGCGGCCGAACCAAAAAAAAAATTTGGGGGCCCTTTCCCCCAAAATTTTTTTTAGCCCCCATTACCAAATTTTTAAGGTTTTTTTGGTTTGTTTAAAATTTTCCCTTTGTTGTTTTTTTTTTTTTGGGAAGGGGAAAATTTTTGGGGGGGGGGGAAAACCATTTTTTTGGTGATGGGGGGCAACCCCCCGGTATAAGGTTTAATCGGGGCCAGAACCAGGGAAAAGGGGGGGATTTTTTGGTTTTTTTGGGAAAAAAGAAATGAAAAGAAAAAATTTATTAAAAATTTTTGGGGGGAAAAAAAATTAGGGAAAAAAAATCCCCCCCCCCCTTTTTTAAAAATTTTCCCCCCCCCCCCAAAAAAAATTTTTTTTTTAAAAATTTTTAAAACCTAAACATATTTTTGAAAAAAATTTTTTTTAAAAAAAAAAAAATTTTAAACAATTTTTTAAAAAAAAAAAAAATTTTAAAAATGCAAAAATGTAAAACAAAAAAAATCTTTAAAAAACCCTTTTAAATTTGAAAAAACCCCCCCCCCCCCCATAAACAAATTCCCTTCCCCATTTAAAAACCCCCCCCCCCATTAGAAAAAAAAAAAGCCCCCCCCTATTTAAAAAATTTTTCCCCCCCCCCCGCAAAAAAAACTCCCCCCCCCCCCCCCAACCAATTCCCCCCCGCCCCCCGTCAACAAACCCCCCCTCCCCCACTCCCTCAACAAAATCCTCCCCCCCCCCACTCCGCAAAAAACCCCCCCCCCCCCCCACACACACACACACACACACACACACACACACACACACACACACACACACACACACGAGACGGACCGCATACCGTAAACAATACACTGTTGGCGGCCTGTTCCCCCACATATTCATGACAGCCTGATTGATCCGACACTTGGCAAGGGTACTTGTTGAGTTTCGTCTTGAAGACTTTACTCTTGTTCTGTTAGTGTTTCTGATACCTTCTGGTAAGGTGTTAAATAATCTTGGACCACGTATGTTGACAATGTTCTCTAATTGTTCTCACGGTGACTAGGGAATCAACCCCGACGGTCGAGTGAAGGTTCGAAGTCGGGTCCAGAAGCCGCAGGTCGACCTCCACAGCGAGAGGCCTACGTCGGTCCTGGCATTTTTGGTGAACTAGACAAGATCAAGTGAAAAGCAAGCACCCCTTCCCCCACTCCGTCAACAATATCCTCCCTTCCCCCACTCCGTCAACAACATCCACCCTTCCCCCCACTCCGTCAACAACATACTCCCTTCCCCCCTCTCCGTCAAAAACATCCTCTCTTCCCCTCACTCCGTCAACAACATCCTCCCTTTCCCCCACTCCGCCAACAACATCCTCCCCCTCCCCCACTCCGTCAACAACATCATCCCTTCCCTCCACTCCGTCAACAACATCCTCCCCCTCCCCACTCCGTCAACAACATCATCCCTTCCCTCCACTCCGTCAACAATATCCTCCCCTCCCCCCACCGTCAAAAACATCCTCCCCTCCCCCCACTCCGTCAACAACATCCTCCGTCAACAACATCCTACCCTCCCACCACTCTGTCAACAACATCCACCCTTCCCCCCACTCCGTCAACAACATCCTCCCCTTCCCCCACTCCATCAACAACATCCTCCCTTCCCTCCACTCTGTCAACAACACCCTCCCCTCCCCCCATTACGTCAACAACAGCCTCCCTTCCCTCCACTCTGTCAACAACATCCTCCCCTCCCCCCACTACGTCAACAACATCCTCCCCTCCCCCCACCGTCAACAACACCTTCCCCTCCCCGCACTCCGTCAACAACATCCTCCACTCCCCCACTCCGTCAACAACATCCTCCCCTCCCCCACTCCGTCAACAAACATCCTCCCCTCCCCCACTCCGTCAACAACATCCTCCCCCCCCCACTCCGTCAACAACATCCTCCCCTCCCCCACTCCGTCAACAACATCCTCCCCTCCCCGCACTCCGACAATAACATCCTCCCCTCCACCACTCCGTCAACAACATCCTCCCCTCCACCACTCCGTCAACAACATCCTCCCCTCCCCCACTCCGTCAACAACATCCTCCCCTCCCCCACTCCGTCAACAACATCCTCCCCTCCACCACTCCGTCAACAACATCCTCCCCTCCCCCACTCCGTCAACAACATCCTCCCCTCCACCACTCCGTCAACAACATCCTCCCCTCCACCACTCCGTCAACAACATCCTCCCCTCCACCACTCCGTCAGCAACATCCTCCCCTCCCACCACTCCGTCAGCAACATCCTCCCCTCCACCACTCCGTCAGCAACATCCTCCCCTCCCACCACTCCGTCAACAACATCCTCCCCTCCACCACTCCGTCAACAACATCTCCCCTCCACCACTCCGTCAACAACATCCTCCCCTCCACCACTCCGTCAGCAACATCCTCCCTCTCCCACCACTCCGTCAACAACATCCTCCCCTCCACCACTCCGTCAACAACATCCTCCCCTCCACCACTCCGTCAACAACATCCTCCCCTCCACCACTCCGTCAGCAACATCCTCCCCTCCCACCACTCCGACAACAACATCCTCCCCTCCACCACTCCGTCAACAACATCCTCCCCTCCACCACTCCGTCAACAACATCCTCCCCTCCACCACTCTGTCAACAAAGTCCTCTCTTCTCCCGGTGTTCAACCTCAGCAACAATAATAACTCACATTAAACACGCACTGTCTTTACAATACAAAACAATACAAAACTACAAATAAATCTTGTATAAATATTAATGGAACAAAATAGCCAAGCAGTAGTTAAGGGTTTAATCTGAGACGGTTTAAAATACCTTCTATAAAACAGGTCAGTATTGTCAGTTATTCCTAAATCAACTGTAAATTGTACTTGGTAGAAACAGTTTATCAGTTATTATTCCAATAAATACTGCAGACCAAATAAAGATTCAAATATATTGCACACGAAGCAGATCTATTAACAAAACATCAATATATAAATTCCAAACTTGCAAACATACACACTGCGGTTTAATAGGGAAAATTACAAGCTTGCAGATGCCTGAAGCTTAACTTGTTTGGGAGTTTCAACTTCCCTATTAAAGCTTGATCCTCCTGATCTTCATTGATGCAAACTCATCAATGATGTCATCAATATCAAATGGGATATTCCACCTTAAAGTGGAAACACTGTAGACTCTGGCCACCACTTGTTACCCTAGGTGGCCACTTCTCACCCTGGCCACTACTTGTCACCGTGGCCACCACTTGTCACCGTGGCCACCACTTGTCACCCTGGTCACCACTTGTCACCCTGGCCACCACTTGTCACCGTGGCCACCACTTGTCACCCTGGCCACCACTTGTCACCCTCGGTGGCCACAAGGAACACTAGTGCCCACACAGGATGTGTGCACTGGATGCTGTATGTCTCTCAGTGTATATATGCGGAGGATTTAATTAGATTATTATTTTAACGGTTAAAATATTCTTGACTGGCGATGAACAGATGACACGAAGCCTAAATAACTCTTATGTAGTCAATAGGCTTTACATTTTACAGGCCAAAAGCTGTTATCCTACCTCTGTTCATTTCAAAGGCCAGCCCTAATTTATATTACCCACTTCCCCATAGGTAGCAACCCACACAAATCGACTAACACCCAGGTACCTACTTCTTGCTAGGTGAACAGGGACAGCAGGTGTAAGGAAACATGCCCAACGTTTCCATCCGTACCGGGGATCGAACTACAGACACTCGGTGTATGAGCTGATTGCGGTACCAACCGAGCTACGGGACTTAACCAACCAACCTAACCTTTACGGCCTGGACCGACAGTATGAGTATACAGACATACACCCCAGGACCACCAGTGTTGCGAGCACACAAACGCAGGGACACCAGTACTGGGAGTTCACAAACACAGGGACATCAGTGTTGCGAGCACACAAACGCAGGGACACCAGTACTGGGAGTACACAAACACAGGGACATCAGTGTTGCGAGCACACAGACACAGGGACACCAGCGTTGCGAGCACACAAAAACAGGGACACCAGTGTTGCGAGCACACAAATAAACACAGGGACACCAGTGTTACGAGCACACAAATAAACACAGGGACACCAGTGTTGTGAGCACACAAATAAACACAGGGACACCAGTGTTGCGAGCACACAGACACAGCGACACCAGTGTTGCGAGCACACAAACACAGGGACACCAGTGTTGCGAGCACACAAACAAACACAGGGACACCAGTGTTGTAAGCACACAAACAAACACAAGGACACCAGTGTTGCGAGCACACAAACAAACACAATGTCACCAATGTTGCGAGCACACAAACAAACACAGGGACACCAGTGTTGCGAGCAAACAAAAAAACACAAGGACACCAGTGTTGCGAGCACACAAACAAACACAAGGACACCAGTGTTGCGAGCAAACAAAAAAACACAAGGACACCAGTGTTGCGAGCACACAAACAAACACAAGGACACCAGTGTTGCGAGCACACAAACAAACACAAGGACACCAGTGTTGCGAGAACACAAACAAACACAGGGACACCAGTGTTGCGAGCACACAAACAAACACAGGGACACCAGTGTTGAGAGCAAACAAACAAACACATGGACACCGGTGTTGAGGGGACACAAGCAGACACAAGCACACCAGTGTTGCGAGCACACAAGCAAACACAAGGACACCAGTGTTGCGAGCACACAAACAAACACAAGGACACCAGTGTTGCGAGATCACAAACAAACACAAGGACACCAGTGTTGCGAGCACACAAACAAATACAAGGACACCAGTGTTGCGAGCACACAAACAAATACAAGGACACCAGTGTTGCGAGCAAACAAACAAACACAAGGACACCAGTGTTGCGAGCACAAAAACAAACACAAGGACACCAGTGTTGCGAGCACACAAACAAACACATGGACACCAGTGTTGCGAGCACACAAACAAACACAATGTCACCAATGTTGCGAGCACACAAACAAACACAGGGACACCAGTGTTGCGAGCAAACAAAAAAACACAAGGACACCAGTATTGCGAGCACACAAACAAACACAAGGACACCAGTGTTGCGAGCAAACAAAAAAACACAAGGACACCAGTGTTGCGAGCACACAAACAAACACAAGGACACCAGTGTTGCGAGCACACAAACAAACACAAGGACACCAGTGTTGCGAGCACACAAACAAACACAAGGACACCAGTGTTGCGAGAACACAAACAAACACAGGGACACCAGTGTTGCGAGCACACAAACAAACACAGGGACACCAGTGTTGAGAGCAAACAAACAAACACATGGACACCGGTGTTGAGGGGACACAAGCAGACACAAGCACACCAGTGTTGCGAGCACACAAGCAAACACAAGGACACCAGTGTTGCGAGCACACAAACAAACACAAGGACACCAGTGTTGCGAGATCACAAACAAACACAAGGACACCAGTGTTGCGAGCACACAAACAAATACAAGGACACCAGTGTTGCGAGCAAACAAACAAACACAAGGACACCAGTGTTGCGAGCACAAAAACAAACACAAGGACACCAGTGTTGCGAGCACACAAACAAACACATGGACATCAGTGTTGCGAGCACACAAACAAACACATGGACACCAGTGTTGCGAGCACACAAACACATGGACACCAGTGTTGCGAGCACACAAACAAACACAAGGACACCAGTGTTGCGAGCACACAAACAAACACAATGACACCAGGGTTGCGAGCATACAAACAAACACAAGGACACCAGTGTTGCGAGCACACAAACAAACACAAGGACAGCATTGTTGCGAGCACACAAACAAACACAAGGACACCAGTGTTGCGAGCACACAAACAAACACAAGGACACCAGTGTTGCGAGCACACAAACAAACACAAGGACACCAGTGTTGCGAGAACACAAACAAACACAAGGACACCAGTGTTGCGAGCACACAAACACAGGGACACCAGTGTTGCGAGCACACAAACAAACACAAGGACACCAGTGTTGCGAGCACACAAACAAACACAAGGACACCAGTGTTGCGAGCACACAAACAAACACATGGACACCAGTGTTGCGAGCACACAAACAAACACAAGCACACCAGTGTTGCGAGCACACAAACAAACACAAGCACACCATTGTTGCGAGCACACAAACAAACACAAGGACACCAGTGTTGCGAGCACACAAACACAAGCACACCAGTGTTGCGAGAACACAAACAAACACAAGGACACCAGTGTTGCGAGCACACAAACAAACACAAGGACACCAGTGTTGCGAGAACACAAACAAACACAAGGACACCAGTGTTGCGAGAACACAAACACAGGGACACCAGTGTTGCGAGCACACAAACAATATTCAAGTACACCATTGTTGCGAGCTCACAAACAAACACAAGGACACCAGTGTTGCGAGCTCACAAACAAACACATGGACACCAGTGTTGCGAGCACACAAACAAACACAGGGACACCAGTGTTGAGAGCACACAAACAAACACAAGCACACCATTGTTGCGAGCACACAAACAAACACAAGGACACCAGTGTTGCGAGCACACAAACACAAGCACACCAGTGTTGCGAGAACACAAACAAACACAAGGACACCAATGTTGCGAGCACACAAACAAACACAAGGACACCAGTGTTGCGAGCACACAAACACAAGCACACCAGTGTTGCGAGAACACAAACAAACACAGGACACCAGTGTTGCGAGCACACAAACAAACACAAGGACACCAGTGTTGCGAGCACAACAAACACAAGCACACCAGTGTTGCGAGAACACAAACAAACACAAGGACACCAGTGTTGCGAGCACACAAACAAAACACAAGGACACCAGTGTTGCGAGCACACAAACACAAGCACACCAGTGTTGCGAGAACACAAACAAACACAAGGACACCAGTGTTGCGAGCACACAAACAAACACAAGGACACCAGTGTTGCGAGCACACAAACACAAGCACACCAGTGTTGCGAGAACACAAACAAACACAAGGACACCAGTGTTGCGAGCACACAAACAAACACAAGGACACCAGTGTTGCGAGAACACAAACAAACACAAGGACACCAGTGTTGCGAGCACACAAACACAGGGACACCAGTGTTGCGAGCACACAAACAATATTCAAGTACACCATTGTTGCGAGCTCACAAACAAACACATGGACACCAGTGTTGCGAGCACACAAACAAACACAGGGACACCAGTGTTGCGAGCACACAAACAAACACAAGCACACCATTGTTGCGAGCACACAAACAAACACAAGGACACCAGTGTTGCGAGCACACAAACACAAGCACACCAGTGTTGCGAGAACACAAACAAACACAGGGACACCAGTGTTGCGAGCACACAAACAAACACAAGCACACCATTGTTGCGAGCACACAAACAAACACAAGGACACCAGTGTTGCGAGCACACAAACAAACACAAGGACACCAGTGTTGCGAGCACACAAACAAACACAAGGACACCAGTGTTGCGAGCACACAAACAAACACAAGGACACCAGTGTTGCGAGCACACAAACAAACACAAGGACACCAGTGTTGCGAGCACACAAACAGACACATGGACACCAGTGTTGCGAGCACACAAACAAACACAAGGGCACCAGTGTTGCGAGCACACAAACAAACACAAGGACACCAGAGTTGCGAGCACACAAACACAAGCACACCAGTGTTGCGAGCACACAAACAAACACAAGGACACCAGTGTTGCGAGCATACAAAAAGAGAGACACTACCACCGCACGTACCTGTGGTCAGGCCCCACACAGCAAGGCATGTGTAACACTGTGACGCATTTCCTGTATTGTGCAATACCTGTAATTCTCTCTCTCTCTCTCTCTCTCTCTCTCTCTCTCTCTCTCTCTCTCTCTCTCTCTCTCTCTCTCTCTCTCTCTTCTCTCTCTCTCTCTCTCTCTCTCTCTCTCTCTCTCTCTCTCTCTCTCTCTCTCTCTCTCGCTCTCGCTCTCGTTCTCGTTCTCTTTCTCTTGTATGTTTTCAGTGTATATATTCTGAGAGTTTGCTTTAATCACCATTTTTCTAGAATAGAGTGTCCTTGACTGGTGGTAGGTAGGTGACAGTTAACTAACCAACCCCTTTCTACCCCCTTAATCTCCTCCAGCAACCCCCCCCCCCACCTCCATCACTCCCCTTCCTCTCTCGGATCTCCCTACCCTTCCTCCTCCATCCTCATCCATTCCCCCAACTCCTTTCCTTCACCTCTCCATCCCCCTCCATCCCCCTCCATCATCCATCCTCTCCCCTTCCTCCTATCCTCCTCTTGCACCCATAATATCCACACCCCCACCACCTCCCTTCATCCACATTCCTCTCCCTCCACCACCTCCACCACCTCCACCACCTCCACCACCTCCACCATCACCTCTCACCTCCATCCACCCCTAAACCTCCCTCCTCCCCCGCCAACCCCCCCTGTAACCCCTCCCCATTATTTCCCGTCAATAAGGTTCACTGTAGCATACAACAAACATTGTCAAACCAGACACTAAAACTTAATTAATTTAAATCATGTCTTTCTGGCTCTAGGGAGAACCTCAAGGTTATCCCTAGAGCTGTTTGAATATTTTCTTCTACTTCCACCCCCTACATTTTGTATTCTATATGAACTTTATTAATAGACAGAATACATTGACAGAAATTACAAGCATGAATACATTGGTACAATATATCAAAGATTATGAATCCGCTCCAGCTCCTCCATAGCCGAACGTGAGCCCAGTATGCAGCAAGCATTTCCCCTCTGGATGACCACACTGAGGCGCTGGAACATGAAAGTGGCTGCTCTTGGGTCTCTGGTGGTGTCCATGAGTCTGGAACCCAGTTCTTTAAGAAAACATGTGATAATTTTTCCCCATGATCCCAAGGTCTCTGATCGCACAGGGACAAGATGATACTGTTGGCTTATGTGATGCTGTGTATGACTGGTGTTGTGACGGAAAGTTATGACTGGTGTTGTGAGGGAAGGTTGTGACTGGTGTTGTGAGGGAAGTTTATGACTGGTGTTGTGAGGGAAGGTTATGACTGGTGTTGTGGGGAAAGGTTATGACTGGTGTGAGGAAAGGTTATGACTGGAGTTGTGAGGGAAGGTTATGACTGGCGTTGTGAGGGAAGGTTATGACTGGTGTTGTGAGGGAAGGTTGTGACTGCTGTTGTGAGGGAAGTTTATGACTGCTGTTGTGAGGGAAGGTTATGACTGGTGTTGTGGGGGAAGGTTATGACTGGTGTTGTGAGATAAGGTTATGACTGGTGTTGTGAGGGAAGGTTATGACTGGTGTTGTAAAGGAAGGTTATGACTGGTGTTGTGAGATAAGGTTATGACTGGTGTTGTGAGGGAACGTTATGACTGGTGTTGTAAAGGAAGGTTATGACTGGTGTTGTGAGGGAATGTTATGACTGGTGTTGTGAGGGAAGGTTGTGATTGGTGTTGTGAGGGAAGTTTATGACTGGTGTTGTGAGGGAAGGTTATGACTGGTGTTGTGGGGAAAGGTTTTGACTGGTGTGAGGAAAGGTTATGAATGGAGTTGTGAGGGAAGGTTATGACTGGCGTTGTGAGGGAAGGTTATGACTGGTGTTGTGAGGGAAGGTTGTGACTGCTGTTGTGAGGGAAGTTTGTGACTGCTGTTGTGAGGGAAGGTTATGACTGGTGTTGTGGGGGAAGGTTATGACTGGTGTTGTGAGATAAGGTTATGACTGGTGTTGTGAGGGAAGGTTATGACTGGTGTTGTAAAGGAAGGTTATGACTGGTGTTGTGAGATACGGTTATGACTGGTGTTGTGAGGAACGTTATGACTGGTGTTGTAAGGGAAGGTTATGACTGGTGTTGTGAGGAATGTTATGACTGGTGTTGTGAGGAAGGTTGTGATTGGTGTTGTGAGGGAAGTTTATGTCTGGTGTTGTGAGGGAAGGTTATGACTGGTGTTGAGGGGGAAGGTTATGACTGGTGTTGTGAGGGAACGTTATGACTGGTGTTGTGAGGGAAGGTTATGACTGGTGTTGTGAGGGAACGTTATGACTGGTGTTGTAAAGGAAGGTTATGACTGGTGTTGTGAGGGAATGTTATGACTGGTGTTGTGAGGGAAGGTTGTGATTGGTGTTGTGAGGGAAGTTTATGTCTGGTGTTGTGAGGGAAGGTTATGACTGGTGTTGAGGGGGAAGGTTATGACTGGTGTTGTGGGGAAGGTTATGGCTGGTATTGTGAGGGAAGGTTAATAACTGGTGTTGTGAGGGATGGTTGTGATGTTGTTGTGAGGGAAGGTTATGCCTGGTTTTGTGAGGGAACATTATGCCTGGTGTTGTGAGGGAAGGTTGTGACTGGTGCGAGATAAGGTTGTGACTGGTGTTGTGAGATAAGGTTGTGACTGGTGTTGTTAGGGAAGTTTTGTGACTGGTTTTGTGAGGGAAGGTTGTGACTGGTGTTGTGAGAGAAGTGTTGTGACTGGTGTTGTGAGGGATGGTTATGACTGGTGTTGTGAGGGAAGTGTTGTGACTGGTGTTGTGAGGGAAGGTTGTGACTGGTGCTTTGAGGGAAGGTTGTGACTGGTGTTGTGAGGGAAGGCTGTGACTGGTGTTGTGAGGGAAGGTTGTCACTGGTGTTGTGAGGGAAGGTTGTGACTGGTGTTGTGAGGAAAGGTTGTCACTGATGTTGTGAGGGTAAGGTTGTGACTGGTGTTGTGAGGGAAGGTTGTGACTGGTGTTGTGAGGGAAGGTTGTGTCTGGTGTTGTGAGGGAAGATTGTGACTGGTGTTGTGGAGAAATTTTCTCCAGGAGAGGGGTATCAGCCCCCTTCAGCCCTTTCAACCCTGAGGGGCCAAGCCCTCTCAGAAAGGGCGAGCATCTTGTTTACTGCTAGAGTGAGTAATTGATCACAGATGCTATGCCACGTAGTCAAGTGACCTCTGCTCCTTGCAGCGGTGTTGCAAAGTGTATTTTTATAAGAGACAGTACATTCTTACTTTAGCAGGACAATTAAGGAAAATCCTGCTCCCACTTTATTACCATAGTAAAGATAGTGTACATTGTTGTCTATGCTTAAGACAGCAAGAAACAAACACTCTGCTTTGCTTCATCGAGGAGGTGCCAAGGATGCAAGGTACTAGGTCAGCGTTTATTTTTTGTGTATTAGGGTAGCAACGGCTTGGGGCGGTGTGGCATCGCCAGACTATCTTTGACTCTAGGGAGAGTGACACTGACGCCAGGATAACTAGCAAAGAACACTGATCTGTGCGTTAGTGTGAACAAAGTGTCTCAAACACAATAAACATAAGAGAAGTGTGATCAGCTTCTCTTGTGATACATTGTGAACAATAAAGGCAAATCTTGTGGAACATAGTGTACCAGTGTGCGTTTCCTAGACAATGGAAGACGTGGACATCCAAGGACACTTCAGCTTCTATCAAGTCACCGATACCTGTCGAAGGTGTTGAGAACACCATAGCTCACGCTACAAGAGCAAGGTATGTTACGAATTTCTTGTAGATCAGGGGACTGCGCAGTTCTTGAGTCACAAGGAGTTTGTAATCAACCTATAATCGGCAGTAAGGTGTGGACTTTTCAGTCCAAATAAGTAGGTATTTCGTCAGCCATCATCGAATGAAATATGCTGACATAACACCCCCTAGGGGTAATTTATACTTACAAATTGTATCTCTTGACAGCCCAATGTTGTGATGGTTTCGACAGCTTCTAGACCTCATCTGCAGGGGCGGCTGTGTTGAAGATTTTGGCCTTACCTGCTGTGTTTAAATTATAACTATATATAATGAACACTTAGCTGATAAATGACAGCAAATCGTCTACACAGCCGCCCCTGCAGACGAGGTCTAGAAGCTGTCGAAACCATCACAACATTGGGCTGTCAAGAGATACAATTTGTAAGTATAAATTACCCCTAGGGGGTGTTATGTCAGCATATTTCATTCGATGATGGCTGACGAAATACCTACTTGTTTGGACTCAAAAGTCCAACACCTTACTGCCGATTATAGGTTGATTACAAACTCCTTGTGACTCAAGAACTGCGCAGTCCCCCGATCTACAAGAAATTCGTAACATACCTTGCTCTTGTAGCGTGAGCTATGGTGTTCTCAACACCTTCGACAGGTATTGGTGACTTGATAGAAGCTGAAGTGTCCTTGGATGTCCACGTCTTCCATTGTCTAGGAAACGCACACTGGTACACTATGTTCCACAAGATTTGTCTTTATTGTTCACAATGTATCACAAGAGAAGCTGATCACACTTCTCTTATGTTTATTGTGTTTGAGACACTTTGTTCACACTAACGCACAGATCAGTGTTCTTTGCTAGTTATCCTGGCGTCAGTGTCACTCTCCCTAGAGTCAAAGATAGTCTGGCGATGCCACACCGCCCCAAGCCGTTGCTGCCCTAATACACAAAAAAAAAAAAACGCTGACCTAGTACCTTGCATCCTTGTCACCTCCTCGATGAAGCAAAGCAGAATGTTTGTTTCTTGCTGTCTTAAGCATAGACAACAATGTACACTATCTTTACTATGGTAATAAAGTGGGAGCAGGATTTTCCTTAACTGTCCTGCTAAAGTAAGAATGTACTGTCTCTTATAAAAATACACTTTGCAACACTGCTGCAAGGAGCAGAGGTCACTTGACTACGTGGCATAGCATCTGTGATCAATTACTCACTCTAGCAGTAAACAAGACGCTCGCCCTTTCTGAGAGGGCTTGGCCCCTCAGGGTTGAAAGGGCTGAAGGGGGCTGATACCCCCCTCCTGGAGAAAATTTCTCCACAGGAAGGTTGTGACTGGTATTGTAAAGGATGGTTGTGACTGGTGTGGTGAAGGAAGGTTGTGACTGGTGTTGTGAAGGAAGGTTGTGACTGGTGTTGTGAAGGAAGGTTGGGACTGGTGTTGTGAAGGAAGGTTGTGACTGGTGTTGTGAAGGAAGGTTGTGACTGGTGTTGTGAAGGAAGGTTGGGACTGGTGTTGTGAGGGAAGGTTGTGACTGGTGTTGCGAGATAAGGTTGTGACTGGTGTTGTGAGGGAAGGTTGTGACTGGTGTTGCGAGATAAGTTTTTGACTGGTGTTGTGAGGGAAGGTTGTGACAGGTGTTGCGAGATAAGGTTGTGACTGGTGTTGCGAGATAAGGTTGTGACTGGTGTTGTGAGGGAAGTGTTGTGACTGGTGTTGTGAGGGGGCAGTAAAGCAACAGCAAAGAACTACAGACCAATAGCACTAACATCCCATATCATAAAATCTTTGAAAGGGTCCTAAGAAGCAAGATCACCACGCATCTAGAAACCCATCAGTTACACAACCCAGGGCAACATGGGTTTAGAACAGGTCGCTCCTGTCTGTCTCAACTATTGGACCACTACGACAAGGTCCTAAATGCACTAGAAGACAAAAAGAATGCAGATGTAATATATACAGACTTTGCAAAAGCCTTCGACAAGTGTGACCATGGCGTAATAGCGCACAAAATGCGTGCTAAAGGAATAACAGGAAAAGTCGGGCGATGGATCTATAATTTCCTCACTAACAGAACACAGAGAGTAGTCGTCAACAGAGTAAAGTCCGAGGCAGCTACGGTGAAAAGCTCTGTTCCACAAGGCACAGTACTCGCTCCCATCTTGTTCCTCATCCTTATATCCGACATAGACAAGGATGTCAGCCACAGCACCGTGTCTTCCTTTGCAGATGACCCCCCGAATCTGCATGACAGTGTCTTCCATTGCAGACACTGCAAAGCTCCAGGCAGACATCAACCAAATCTTTCAGTGGGCTGCAGAAAACAATATGAAGTTCAACGATGAGAAATTTCAATTACTCGATATGGTAAAACATGAGGAAATTAAATCTTCATCAGAGTACAAAACAAATTCTGGCCACAAAATAGAGCGAAACACCAACGTCAAAGACCTGGAGTGATCATGTCGGAGGATCTCACCTTCAAGGAAACCATAACATTTAATCATCGCATCTGCTAGAAAAATGACAGGATGGATAATGAAAACTTCAAAACTATGGAGGCCAAGCCCATGATGACACTCTTCAGGTCACTTGTTCTATTAGGTGGAATTTGTTCACTACAGCACCTTTCAAGGCAGGTGAAATTGCCGGAAAGTTAAGAGTACTTAGGGCGCTTAACGGTATAAAAACCTCAATTTTGGAGGTTTGAGGTTCCTAAACCGTGTTTCCTGGTAGTGAGGGAGAGTTTGATTATATACTGAGGAAAATTCTAGGGCTAGTACGGAACTTGCATCACGAAACACCTGAGAAAGAAAAGTTACTGGCTGGAGGGATGCCGACTGCCTATGAAGGGATGTTGTGACTAGGTTAGAGGAAAGTGTGTGATGGTGTTGGCGAGAAGTTTCTGCACTGGAGTCTGAGGGAGATTCACTGGGTCTGTGAGTCAAGTTCAGCTGCAGGCGCAGCAAAGTAGTCCGGTTAGGAGTGTTGGCTGTGTTGTGGGGTGTTGGTTGGTGTTGAGAGAAGGCTGGTGTTGATGAAGGTTGATACCTGGTGTTGTGAGGGAAGTGTCTGGACTGGCGTTGTGTGGGAGTGTTGTGACTCGGATTTGAGGGAAACTGTTTACTGGTGTTGTTGAGGGAAGGTGTTGTGACTGGTGTTGTGAGGGAAGTGTTGTGACTGGTGTTGTGAGGGAAGTGTTTGTGACTGGTGTTGTGAGGGAAGTGTTGTGACTGGTGTTGTGAGGGAAGTGTTGTGACTGGTGTTGTGAGGGAAGTGTTGTGACTGGTGTTGTGAGGGAAGTGTTGTGACTGGTGTTGTGAGGGAAGTGTTGTGACTGGTGTTTGTGAGGAAAGTGTTGTGACTGGTGTTGTGAGGGAAGTGTTGTGACTGGTGTTGTGAGGGAAGTGTTGTGACTGGTGTTGTGAGGGAAGTGTTGTGACTGGTGTTGTGAGGGAAGTGTTGTGACTGGTGTTGTGAGGGAAGTGTTGTGACTGGTGTTGTGAGGGAAGTGTTTGTGACTGGTGTTGTGAGGGAAGTGTTGTGACTGGTGTTGTGAGGGAAGTGTTGTGACTGGTGTGTTGTGAGGGAAGTGTTGTGACTGGTGTTGTGAGGGAAGTGTTGTGACTGGTGTTGTGAGGGAAGTGTTGTGACTGGTGTTGTGAGGGAAGTGTTGTGACTGGTGTTGTGAGGGAAGTGTTGTGACTGGTGTTGTGAGGGAAGTGTTGTGACTGGTGTTGTGAGGGAAGTGTTGTGACTGGTGTTGTGAGGGAAGTGTTGTTATGGTTGCTTTGCAGTTCTGTCTCGTCTTCTCCCTCTGCTCCTCCTTCACTTTCCTTGTGCCTTTCGATTTTGTTCTTACCTATCATATGGTGAAGATCCTTTCACACTCCCTTCCATCCCACCCATCCTCTGTCCTTTCCTTCCTTCCTTCTTTCTCTCCTTCTTTCCTAGGACTCTCACTGCACCCTCCCTCTCTCCCTTCCTGCTCTATCCCTCCCACTCTCCTTCTTCCAGAAAAATCCCTCCCTCCCTCCCTTCCTTCACTCTCCCTCCCTCCCATCCTTCACCCTCTCTTCCTCCCACCCACCATCCATCTATCCCTCCCACCAATCATATATACTTTCCTCCTCCCCACTATCCATTCATCCCTTCCTCCCTCCCACTAGCCGTCTATCCCTCCCTCCTTCCCACCACTACCCATCTATCCCTCCCTATCTCTCACCGTTCATCTATCCATCCCAACCTCCCACCCTCCATCTATCCCTCTCTCGCTCCATCTATCCCCTCCTTCCCTTCCTCCCACCCTCCATCTATCCCTCCCTCCCACCTTCCTCAACAACGTACACCGACAACCTTGCATTCCACCTCTTCCTGGCTCTTGTCTAAACTACTCCCTGACAACTATCCTCATTCCTCACTTCTCCCTCGCCTCTCCCATCCCACTCTTCCCTCCCCCTCACCTTTCTCATCCCACTCTCCCCTTCTCCTCTCTCCTTCACCTCGCCGATCCCCCTCGCACTTCCCATTTGCGTCTCCATATTTACATATTTATTTATGTCAAAATTTAGTCTTTTGTAACTCTCTCTCTTCTCTCTCTCCACACATGCACACGCACGATCAGCGAAGAGGCTTGGCCAGGAGCTGTGACCCAACCCCTGCAACCACAAATTGGTGAATGCGCACACACACACATACATAGTCTGTTTGCGAATAGTCAAGTATATATATATATATATATATATATCTTTCTTTCAACACACCGGCCGTATCCCACCGAAGCGGGGTGGCCCGAAAGGAAAAACGAAAGTTTCTCCTTTTACATTTAGTAATATATACAGGAGAAGAGGTTACTAGCCCCTTGCTCCCATATATATATATATATATATATATATATATATATATATATATATATATATATATATATATATATATATATATATATATATATATATATATATATATATATATATATATATATATATATATATATATATATATATATATATATATAGTCGTGCCGAATAGGCAGAACTTGCGATCTTGGCTTAAATAGCAACGCTCGTCTTGCCATGTAGGACAAGTAGAAATTTGTGTATGCAATAATTTCGCCAAAATCATTCTGAACCTAACGAAAAAAATATATTTCACTGTGTTTGTTTAGTACTAAATTATTGTAAACGTATTTAAAATATATTTAGTTGGGTTAGGCTAAGATAAATTGTTCTTGTTATGATAAGGTTAGGTAAGTTTTCTAAGATTCTTTTGGTGCAAAATTAAAAATTTTTACTTTAACATTAATGAAAAAAATATATCTTTTAACGTATAAGAGAAAATTTCAGAAAGGACTTAATTTTAAATGAGTTCTTGCTAATTGACCAGTTTTACATATTCGGCACGACATATATATATATATATGTATATATATATATATGTTGTATAATATATATATATATATATATATATATATATATATATATATATATATATATATATACCAGTTTTACATATTCGGCACGACATATATATATATATGTATATATATATATATATATATGTATATATATATATATATATATATATATATATATATATATATATATATATATATATATATATATATATATTTGTTGTGTGTTGTGTTGTGTGTGTGTGTGTGTGTGTGTGTGTGTGTGTGTGTGTGTGTGTGTGTGTGTGTGCTCACCTAATTGTGGATGCAGAGGTCGATACTCAGCTCTTGGCCCCGCCTCTTCACTGACCGTACTGGGTCCTCCCTCTCCCTAATCCATGAGCTTTATCATACCTCGTCTTAAAACTCTGTATGCTTCATGCCTCTACTACATCGTTTGCCAGACTATTCCACTTCCTAACAACTCTATAACTGAAGAAATACTTCCTAACATCCCTTTGACTAATCTGAGTCTTCAGCTTCCAATTGTGACCCCTTGTTTCTGTGTCCCATCTCTGGAACATCCTGTCTATGTCCACCTTGTCTATTCCACGCAGTATTTTGTATGTCGTTATCATGTCTTCCCTGATCCTCCTGTCCTCCAGTGTAGTCAGGCCCATCTGTGTGTGTGTGTGTGTGTGTGTGTGTGTGTGTGTGTGTGTGTGTGTGTGTGTGTGTAATAATTTAACTTTATAATAACTTATATTTTAACTTACCTCTGAAATAAATTATTTACCCTCTTAATAAGTTGTATAAACTCTTAACTATGTAGAGAGTCTTGCCACTACATCCTTGAACTGGTATCAATAAAGCCCCTGGATGCTGCAACGTCTACAAGGACGTTACACACGTGTTTCATTCTTCATCTGGTCGGTACTGTTTACCATCCAGGTTCAATTTTTAGACTTACGTGTCAGGATGTCAGGATATATTACTGAGAGAAAACATCAGCTGACAACCATGTGTTGCGTCATGACGCTGGCAACCATGTGTTGCGTCATGATGCTGGAAACCGTGTGTCGCGTCATGACGCTGGCAACCGTGTGTCGCGACATGACGCTGATAGTAACTGCGTCACTTTATTTAGTTAAAATCAACAACTTTACTTTAATATTCCTCTTCCTTTTCTAGTAGTAACAAAGGATTTGGGCGGACTGATTTGGCAGAGGTATTTGGAGGGGAATTTAGCGGGGATTGGTAGAGGGATTTCGCCATCATTGTTCCAGCATCTGCTGGTACACCTGGCAGCTCTGCTCTATCCCATGACCCCGAGTCAGGTTTTTCTCAACCAGAGACAATTGTAGCTAACGATCAGCTGAGAGACACTGTACCTGAACAAGCAATGAAGCAAACCACGAGCAGCAGGAGGGATATATCTGTTAAAGCTGGACGAGGGCGTGCAGAAGGACACGTAAAAGAGCGTGGAAGAGGACGTGGAAGAGAAAGAGGCAGTCAACCGAAACGAGCTCACCTTCCACCAACAGTCCCAGGACAAAGCTCACCAAGTACATTATCACCGGTAAATCAGCAAAGAAACGCAAGACGTGCAGGAAATAGGAGACTACCCTTCCAGGCACCTAAGCAGTGGTCCTGCTGTTACTGGAAGGGGCACACCACTGATAAATGCCTAAGAGATATCAAGTGCAATTACTGCCAAAAGAGATGGCATCAAGAAGACCACTGTCGTAGCAAAATGGAATTTGATAGACATGGTCATCAGTTCTTTAGAGATTTATTCTCTAAACAAACCAGGAGGATCTCAGAAGTGGTGAAAACACTGACACACATCACTTACCCAGCTACTCCTACCTCGGCTCAACCAGTGGTTTTGTGTCGAAAACAAGACCACAAAACTACGTCCCAGCAGCTGCCCTGGTGTACCTGTCTCAAGGGCAAGCACCTTACACACCTGTCTACTCTAGCTGAACAGTCATGAGGAGTCAGTCTATCAGCATCCTGTCTACCATCCTGCCCACGCACAGTTTCGTGAACAGTCATCATTTTGACATGATCACCGTTATTAAGACATTTTTCGACGACAGGACTCCGGAAAATTTGCTAGAATTGCTGGCCACACCTCATGGATGAGAAGAGACAGGCAAGGTCAAGGAGGAGGCGTTGAGGTGTGCTTTTGTTTATGCTGTGCAAAAACACTAGTATCTCTATACTAGCATGTGTAATGCACAGACCTCAGCGGCAGCGGCAGCAAGCACACCCTTTCAAATTCCTTATAGAAAATGTGGACTCCCTTATGCTTCAGCATAAATATCAACACATAATTGTTAGTGACCTCAACCAACATCTTATAACAGAGGAATTTTGATGAACTCCTTGCAGTGTTTGACATGAAAAACTTTGTTGACTACCGTATCCACATATCTGGCTCCTCCCTCGACCCAGTAGTGAGTAATCTATCTGAAGGCAAAGTCACTTGCCAACCCCTTCTCTGTGTTGGATCATCTGACCACAAGGCTGTCTTTACGACACTGAAGATTCCAACAGAACGAGGTGAAGAATCTACATGCACACCCTGGCTGTGGGTAAGGGGAAACTGGCCAGCCCTTTGCTCGGAGCTTTACGCCCCCAAGGTGACGTTGAACACGTCCTTAATCTCCAACACAAATACATCCTTCACTGGCAGTATGTGACGAGAACTTCAGATCAGCCTTGGTTCCGCTTGTGGTGTCGAGAGGCTGCTACTGCTAAGTACAAGGCTTGGAGAAAGTATAAGAGGCATCCCACTATCTATCATAGGAACCTGCACAGGCAAGCCTGTTGGTAAATGGAAGAAGTCCAAAAATGAGCCATATCTAGCTGGGAGGCTGAAACAAAAAGAAAACTGGCATCAGGTACAGTGGGCTTCAAAACCTGTTGATCCTTGGTCAATTACCACCAGGTCCTTGACCATGGACTTTGACAGGTCCACCTCTAAACCGGCAGGATGGGAGCTTCTCGACTAGCCGTCAGGAAAAAGTTGACCTCTTTGCTGAGCACTTTGCTGTCATGATGCAAGTTGCTGACCCAATAAGGAAACCTTTGCTAGCCGCAAGAGCATTGCCAAAGTTGTCAGTGATGACTATTAGGGAGGATGAAGGGTGTCTTCTCCTTAAACCGCTGAACCAAGAAAAGGCTGTGGGACCAGATAAGGTGAGGCCAAGATTGCTGAGTAGATGTGCAGACCAGCTAGCATCACCTCTAAATTACATCTATCAGCAGTGCCTAGCACAGTGTAAATGGCGTACTCTATGGAAAAAAAGTAAATGTAGTCCCTGTTAAGAAAAAAAGAGCAGATCGGAAATCAGTAACTACAGACTAGTGTCACCCTTGTCAATCACTGTCAAGATTCTTGAGACAATAATCTCAAGACAGATGACAGCAATTTTCTATTACCACTTGCTTGTTTATGACCACCAACTAGCATCAGCAAAGCGCACTCTTCTACTGATCTGCCGCTAAACCTCTCCACTATGTGGCACCAGTCACTGGATAAATTCAAGAACAGCTGTGTAGTAGCACTGGACATTGCTGGTGCTTTCGACCGAGTATGGTACCAATGACTCTTGGCAAAATTGCAAACACTCTGAGTCGCCGTCCCTGCACTCTGCCTCTTCAGTGATTACCTTCAAGGGAGATCTCTAAGCGTAGTCCTCAACGGGACAGTCAACAAGACATTTTATTGGTGCCAACATTGCAAAGGGAAGTGTGCTTTTGCCATTACGTATTATGGAATGTCTACTTTAATGACTTTCTTCATCTCATCCCAGAATCCCATGCATATGCAGACGACTGTACTCTGACATTTACTTATCCAAGAGAGGAAATGCCAGCTGCTCTAAATTACATCAATCACCAGCTTATGGGGCAACAGTTTACGAGGAAAACGATAACAGGTTACATAAGCTTTTGAGAGAACACAAGTTATGATGGTCTCTAGGTACCATGATGGTAATGCTGGAACAGTGGTAAAAATGAATGGGAGAGTGTTGATACCTGGGGATAAGGTTGATATCCTTGGGGTAAAATTTTATTCCACACTGATTATGAAAAACCACGTAGCAAATTTTGCAAACAAAACGACCAGGAAACTTACAGCACTTAGACGTATCTTGTATCTGCTCGACGGTAAACTTTGTACTAGGCACAAGGGCACTCACGTCTTGTGTATGCTCCACTTTCTTGGATTGCCTCCTCCCAGTCTCATATACGACTTCTTGACAGAACAGAGAACAGAGCAAGAGGACTCATCTCTCACCTGAGCCCAGCCTGAACACATTTGCCATTTCAGCAAAATCTTCAACACCGGAGGGATGTCAAGGTACGACACTTGGCTCTACTCCGCAGACAGTAGCTACCCTTTGGCTGTACCCTTCTCAGGAGCATCACTTCATCTGAGATCATTCATTACTAGAATGACTAGAGTCTGAAACATGTTTCTACAGCAAAATGACATCGATGAAATAAAGTCAGTTGAGCAAATGAAATCACTGGCCCACAGATGGCGCCAACTTCACCTTAGTCTTATTTGTCTCGTAACAGTTAAAAAAAAGTTTGCAAATGAGCTGATGTAGATAACAGCTCTTCTTGTAAATGAGGTTAGGAGCCCTGAACCTAACCCTGTAAAACCCTATGTAAAAAGGGAGAGACGAAGAGAGAGAAAAAGAGAGAGAGAGAGATAGTAGGATGAATGAAAATCAGCTGTGATGTACGCTGGATATTGTTGTCATATTTATTCAAGTGTTACATCGTTGCTTCTTAGTACAGCTACAGGCAGTGATAGCTCTTCTTAGCACTTCTTAGTAACGTCTCTTCGCACAGCTAAAAGCAGTGAGAATGTCTTGGCTACAGATAATGAGAATATTTCTTGGCATGTCTACAGACACTAAAAATTTCTCTTAGCACAGCTAATGTCTCTTTATTCAGCTACTGGCACTGAAAACCCTCTCTTGTCACTGCTATAGGCACTGGTAATGCCTCTTTACTCAGCTACTGGCACTGATAACCCTCTCTTGTCACTGCTATAGGCACTGAGAAGTCTTATTATTCAGGTACAGACACTGAGAATGTCTCTTGGCACAGCGATAAAAGAGACACAATTACAGTATAGAAAGCCTTTCTTTACGACACATCGCCCACACAGTGGTCTCTATCAGGTCACAAACATTAAGCCTTGAGGGGTAGAGTAATAATATAAAGAGGAGTAAGTGCTGATTCTAGGAGTCTTCATTTCTGATTGTTGTCTTCCTGGTTCTCTAGTTGTTGTGTACCGTTGAAATTAATCAAGTGGCAGTGGAAGTTTTGGTGTTCAGAAATGTGCTTCTGGACGTCTCTAGACGTTTCTCCTACATATATTTTGTCACAGTCATCGCATGGGATAGTAAATACTCCTGCAACATTTTTTATTTTTTTTTTGGGTAGTGTCCCTAATGGTGATATCGTTAGTCATGGTTGAGGCAGTAGTGGCTACTTAAAACTTGGTGTTGGAGAGAGTATTGGTGATATGTATGATAAAGGAGTTCTTACTGAGGACTGTTTCCTCTGTCAATGGTGTCTTGTTTGGGTAAGTTGATGATGTTAAGTGCACTGAGTCTGCAATGTCCAAATAAATATCAAGGCTGCTGAAGGTTAAAACAAATTAGTTCGAGGAAAGAGTATTCTTCTTCAAGTAATTCACTACTGCAGATACGGAAAGCACTTAGGAAGAATCCTATGATGACCCCCCCCCCTCACGCCAAGTCTTGATGTCATGATGTGAGTGCAAGTGAAGAAGATCGTGTTGGTTGGTGGGTTTGCGGTAGATTTTGAAACGTAGCTCATAGCCAGACTTGCCGAGTGAAACATCGAGGAAAGGAAGAGTGCTATTGTTTTATCTTCGAATGTAAATTCGATGGAAGGTTCAACCTGGTGGAGCTTGTATTGGAATGTGTATATCGTCATCGTAGGGATTCCAGGTGACCAAGCAGGGAATGATGGAGGTAAACCGTTCAGCTTTGAGATATACCATACAGAGGTTCGCTAGTACAGCACTCGGTGGGGGTCCAAAGACTTGCCAAAAGTCTGTTGAAAGAGAGACTTTTCTAAAAACAACCAGTTAAAATCACCATATAGGTCAACAAGGTCTACAACGTTCTCGGCTGGAACAGTGAGGTCGATGGAGCCATCATTTTTCTAGCACAGAAAGTTGATGGTTGGTAACGTAGATTCTTTGGTTTAGACTTTAGAGTTTCTTGTTTATGACGATCTTGTCACTAAAGTGTGTTAGATGTAGATGACTTTTGGTGCCGAAAAGTTGTCCTTGATTTCCTGAGAGTTTGTGATGAAGGGGACAGGGAGGGCTGCCTATTCCAAAGGAGATGAACTTCAGTGGAATTCGTTGTTGCGTCTGACACAACAACACCATGATATCTTGGTACAGTGGAGAAAGAATAAAAAAAAAGAACCATACCGTGAGTGGAATGATATACAAATAACTCGCACAACAGTTGAGCATATCCTACTAACATTAGTCGAAAAGTCGGCTCTGTGGGCGAAATTTTTCGAGGCCACAGGTCCTTGGAGTTGCACATGTGTCTTTCTCATTATAACCTTATGCTCAACGATAGTTGCAGAAAGACTTGTGTTCATATGTAAGAATTATTATTATTATTATTAAAGATTAGCCGGTATTCTCCCGGCCCGGGCCTTTTCCAAGTGGTGGCCCGGCCTTGGCTCCCTCTCTAGGGAGTGTCTGAGACCTAAGTCTCCCATGGGAGGAGGCACAAGTACCTCCTCATCTTTGGGACCAACTGTCCCCAGGCCTAGCCACAAGCTAGGCCTCTCTGGTCTGCCATCCCCGCCCCAAGGGAGCAAATGGGAATGACAGTCTTATGAGCTAAAGGGTTAGGCATGGTGTCGATGCATATGTAAGAACTTTTTAATGGTGTTTAATACAATTTCCGATTCTTAAAAGTACTTGTCCAGTCATTGTATATAAAAAAATCGCGTTGCGTTTGTGGCTTATACAAGAAAATTTGCCCCAGAGGTCTATGATTGCTGGCAAAATAAATCTTTTACCCCAGCTAGTATTATATCATCTGCCCCATCGCACAGTTATATCGGGTCGTGGAAGCTAATTGGACTTTGAAAACTTCCTCTCGTCTCGGTGTTAGACTTGCTAATATGTAACTGGTCAGTATCTAAATAGATACTGTTCATAGTTCCTAATTGGCTAGTATCCAGTGGGTTATCTTATGATTGGTTATTTTGTAATTGTTTAATATGTAACCTGTTAGCATTTAATTTATTCGTAACAAATGTTTAGTGCTGAATTGGTCAATATCTAATTGATCCCTATCTAACGGGTAGGTATCAAATTAATTAGTGTCTGACTGGTGAGATTCTGCAGACATCTGAAGAAGTTCCCTCGCAGTATTCTTTGCCTAGAGTGGAAAAAAATCAAATGCTTTGCTCTGAGGTTTACCTCTTGGTCAGATGTCTGTCGTCGCTGCCGTTCTTGGCAGCCTCCTCGCTCTGTTGTCGTTTTCTGTTGCGCCGAAGAAATATATTTTACCATTTTCTAAACTGCAGTCAATTTTCCGGTGCCAGTATAGCCCTTGTGGCTTAGCGCTTCTTTTTGATTATAATAATAATACGCTGCCAGTGTGCGAGCTGTGTGGGGAAAAAGACACTTGGGTACAGTACAGGACATTGATTAGAGGAAACGTTTCGCCCCCCGAGTGACTTCTTTAGACCGAAAATGGTCACTCGTGGCGAAACGTTTCCTGTAATGAATGTCCTGAACTGTCCATAAACGTATTTTTCCACATCTTGTGGGCATCATCATACCATTTTTCAGTTAAAACCTTTTCTAGGACCGTCTAAATACTTTTACAGTTAGAGAGTGAAAGAGAGAGAGAGAGAGAGAGAGAGAGAGAGAGAGAGAGAGAGAGAGAGAGAGAGAGAGAGAGAGAGAGAGAGAGAGAGAGAGAGATAGAATGAAAAGCAATATTGAGAACAAGGTCACATACCGTCTCTCACCTTCCCTCCTGACCCTCAGATGTGTAGTAATACCTCCTCTGACACTACCCCTACCCTAACCCCCCCGCCCCCGCCCCCTCCCCCTCTCCCCACTCTTCCCTACATCGCCTCTCTCACTCTCCCGCGTTACCTCACTGCGTATAAAATACATTTCAGTCTCTAAAAATCCATTCCGTGCCTTTTATTTGTTAATATACATTAAAAATAATGGGGTTTAGCAGTTTTACACTCGCGATGTTTTGCACCTGCAATGTTTTGAACGGGCGATGTTTACAGTCATTCAATTTAACCAACAGTGTGTTAAACAGTTAATTTATTGCCGGGTAACTTTTACATGTTAATGGCTCTTCCGCCAAAAATATTATTATTATTAGTAGTAATATTATTATTATTATTATTATTATTATTATTATTATTATTCTATATGCCAAATGAAAATCCTTTAAAAAACTTGAACTCACAACTCTGGAGCCAACTATCTGAGCGACCTAGAATAAGTTGTCTGGCTAAAATTAACGTAATTTAACGTAGCTTAATCTTGCCTAATTTATCATCAGCCTAAATTTAGCTGCTGTTACTTAGCTTTAGAGAAGTGTGTTAGCTTTAACATGGGTAGGATAGTTGTAGCAAGCTTATAGCAATAGTAACTCCCACGATGTGTGTGTATATATATATATATATATATATATATATATATATATATATATATATATAATATATATATATATATATGTAAATATATATATATATATATATATATAATATATATATATATATATATATATATTATAATATATTATATATATATATATATATATAGATATATATATATGTATATATATATATATATATATATATATATATATATATATATATATATATATATATTTATATATATATACATACATACATACATACATACATACAAACATACATACATACATGCATACATACATACAGACAAGTCGCAAAGAACGACTGTCATTGAATAAGCAAATTAATGGACGGGATTCGAGCCACGATCCTGTGTGTGGCAGGCTTTGTTCAGTACCATTTAGCCATGGAGATTACAATAGGATGATTTTGACAACCAGCCCTTCGGTGACTTTGTTGCACTAGCCACCAACAGCTGTGACACTCCTGTCTCCTTACTTCCTCTACCCCTAAACAGCGGCTTTCTTGGTATAGGTATCTTCACGCTTCTCAGTACCAATGCAGGTGTTACCACTAAGTAACCACCAGAGCACACTAGTGATGCGCACCTGGAGTCCATACTAGTCGTGGACCACTCTGAGCGAGAGAGAGAGAGAAAGGGGGGGAGGGGAGAGTAAAAAAAGAGAGGCAGGGCGACCAGTTTCTGTGAGAATGTAGTAAGTCTCGACCTCCAAATGGGATACATATTGCCTCACACATTCCTTGGGGTGGGTTAGGTGGGTAGAGCATGTGCCCCCTTATCCCTTCCCCCCCCCCCTCCTCACGTAAATGTGGTAATACAAGGAATAATGTAACCAGCGAATATTTAATATCTCTCACTGTATATATACTCAAAAGTGAGTATCTCTCACTGCATATATACCAGGAGGTATTTCTCACTGAATACTTGACTGGTGGTGCAAATGTTATTAGCCCTCGTGTAGTAGAGGCTTCAAACCTAATAAACGAGCCCTCCTCAACAAGTATACTGGGAAATTGCTCTGTCTTGTACCTTTGCTTTTTTATGTGTAACACCTAGCATTATATCTTAAGATGTGGTCTTTGAATCTATTTTACGAGATGGGCAGGAAAGCCGGAGGAAGACCTCGGTCATATGTCCGAAAAGCTTCACTGCTTGGACCGTCGTCAGACCAAGACCTCACCTCACGCCAGGAGAAAATTTCTGGGTTCTCTTGTAAAATACCAACCATAACCACCACCTGTTCCAATAAATTATTCTCAGTTTAAACGCACACAAAAGAGAAATAGCTCGAGATGTTTATTATGTACTTGCAATATCAAAACAGTTTTTAAGTGGAATAAAATAAGACGCTTTAATTCTTTATGGAAACTTTCAAGGCATCACAATCCTTCTCTGCTTTGACGAGCTATTTTCACACGATTCAGAATGCAATACAATGAAACATTGTCATAGATCAAGTTTCCGTAGTACATGACAGTGTCTCTTTATTATTATTGTTTTTTTCAGCTTGTCTATACTCGTACATCATCCCTCCTACAGCTCTCAGATGACTGTATGGATTATATAATTAACATAAATTGTTTACAGCGTACATAAGACCACCACTGAAACATGCAACTGCCGTAGTGTTTGTCTGTTGATTAATAACAGACGAAAGTGAATAACTTTAAAGATTATATTGGGAACATACACAGTCCCAGAGTTAACTATGAATTTCAAAAGGGAAATGAGTGCACCTGAAGTGTCCTCGTTGGCAGACGCGAGGATAACACTTCCCTTTTTTTCCCTTTGCATGTGTTGCACGAACTCCAGTATCTCTGTTGTTTCTAGTACTGCGTTGTGCATGTTACAAGTCACGGTCAGGAATAATGTAACAAATATCACTCAGTTTAGAAAGAAGTTAGATCTGGAAATAGTTGCGCTGTTTGAATATGCTTCCATCACCAAATCATTGTATAATATTTACCGATTTATATGGATTGCAAGAGAGGTCAATTAATTATAAGTTTGGTAGGCTTGAATGTTTACCACAGGTAAGGTCATCGTGCCATCCCTCCTAAGAAGTCAAACTATCACAGCACACTGACCGGTCAGCAGATGACCAAGTACTGTCTCCCACCACCAGGAGACGTAGTTTTCCATTCAGATGACATCCTGTTATCATTAATTTTTGGTGACCGCATCTCATCCTTGTGTCCCTTCAATGAATGGCTTCACATTTGTTTTAGTATTTATATAATTTATAATTCGGGCCCCTAATTTTCATTAGGCTTGGCCTTTTATAACGGCTAATGAGTGCGTAGTTCAGCTCAACATCAATCACACAACAAGGGTAAGAGGGACGGGTCACCCTGTGCATACTCTTACCCTCTTTTCTTATTCCGTTTGTACTTTTTTTTATTCATGCCTTTAACATTTGTATCTATCCTCCATCTCTTACAAAACCTTCGCATATCGTACCCTTCTCCTCACGCTCGCAGAATCTTTTCCTCATCTTCCCAATTTAACCTCAGTCCTCCATCTCGCAGATTTACTCAGTTTGTTTTCTCCACCTTATCCCCCCCACTTTGTACTCGTGACGTAGAAATTATTTTCGTTGTGAGCGAGCACTGAAGCTATTTTCAGAGTGTATCAGCAGCGTTGGTTAAAGATCTGTGATAGTCTACAGGCCAAACTTAATGGCTTGAGTGCTTCTTAAGAGGAAGGGGGGAGGGGCAACTTAAGTAATAATTGGGGAACTTTCTGAGAATACTTATAAAAACATCTTTCCCCAACATTTTCAGGTTGCGCGCATCAAGGTCATGTATCTTATTGTAGGTTACATCACTAAAGTTTGGCTGAGTCCAGTCTCCTTGTTGTGTGATTAATGTTGAGCTGAACTACGCACTCATTAACCTTATAAAAGGCCAAGCCTAATGAAAATTAGGGGCCGAATTATAAATTATATAAATACTAAAACAAATGTGAAGTCATTCATTGAATACATTTACCTGTTAATTAATAAGAGGTTTTAGTGGCATTTATGGATTTGGGAAAGGCGTATTATAGGGTGGACAGGGGGGCAATGTGGCAGATGTTGCAAATGTGTGAAATAGGAGGTAGGTTACTGAAGGCAATGAAGAGTCTTTACTAGGATAGTGAGGCTCAGGTTAGAGTATGTAGGCGAGAGGGAGATTATTTCCCAGTAAAAGTAGGCCTTAGGGATGTGTAATGTCACCTTGGTTCTTCAATATATTTATAGATGGAGTTGTAAGACAAGTGAATGCGCGGGTCTCGGCAAGAGGCATGGGGCTAAAAGAAAAAGAATCTAACACAAAGTGGGAGTTGTCACGGTCGCTCTTTGCTGATGACACTGTGCTTTTGGGAGATTCTGAAGAGATGAGATTCTGAAGATGAGTTTGGTAGGATATGTAAAAGAAGGAAATTAAAAGTGAATATAGGAAAAAGTAAGGTTATGAGCATAAAAAAAATAGATAACGGAAGATTGGATATGAGATTGGAGGGAGAGAGTATGGAGGAGGTGAATGTGTTCACATATTTGGGAGTGGACATGTCAGCAGATGAGACTATGAAAGATGAGGTAAATCATAGAATTAACGAGGGAAAAAAGGTGAGTGGCTCACTGAGGAGTCTGTGGAGACAAAGAGCTTTATCCATGAAAGCAAAGAGGAGAATGTATGAAAGTATAGTTATACCAACGCTCTTGTATGGGTGTGAGTCATTGGTTGTGAATGTTGCAACAAGAAGGCTAGAGGCAGTGATGTCATGTCTCAGGGCAATGTGCGGTGTGAATATGATGCAGCGAACTCATAGTTTGGGTATTAGAAGGAGGTGTGGGATTACCAAAACTAATATCCAGAGGGCTGAGGAGGGGTTATTGAGATGGTTTAGACATGTAGAGAGGGTTGAAAGAAATAGTATGACTTTGAGAGTGTATAAATCTGTAGCGGAGGGAAGGTGGGGTAGGGGTCGGCCTAGGAAAAGTTGGAGGGTCGGGGTAAATGAGGTTTTGTGTTCGAGCGGCATAAACTTCGAGCAAACATGGATAGGAGTAAATGGAGACAAATGGTTTTTAGGACTTAACGTGCTGTTGGAGCGTAAGCAAGGTAATATGAAGGGATTCAAAGAAACCGGCAGGCTGGATTGATTCCTGGTGATGGGAAGTACAGTGCCTCCACTCTGAAGGATGGGGTGTTAATGTTGCAGTTTTATAACTGTAGTGTAAGCATGCCTCTGGCAAGACAGTGATGGAGTGGGAAACGGCCGATGTGTTAATAAAAAAATAAAAATATATGTCTTGCCGAATAGATAAAACTTGCGATTTTAGCTTAAATAGCAACGCTCTTCTTGCCGAATAAGACAAGCGAAAATTTGTGTATGCAATAATTTCGCAAAAATCATTCTGAACCTAACGAAACAATATATTTCATTGTTAAATTATTGTAAACTTATCTAAAATATATTTAGTTGGATTAGGCTAAATTAAATTAGCTTGTTATAATAAGGTTAGGTAAGTTTTCTAAGGTTGTTTTCGTACAAAATTATTAATTTTGACATTAACATAAATTAAAAAAAGATATTTTTAAACGAATAACAGAAATTTTTAGAAAGGACTAAATTTTCAATGAGTTCTTCCTAACATCTTGTAGGAGTGAGGAAGAGCCAGTTGTGAGTGTGGGGGAAGTTCTTGAGGCAGTAGGTAAAATGGAAGGGGGTAAGGCAGCCGGAATTGATGGGATAAACATAGAAATGTTAAAAGCAGGTGGGGATATAGTTTTGGAGTGGTTGGTGCAATTATTTAATAAATGTATGGAAAAGGGTACGGTACCTAGGGATTGGCAGAGAGCATGCATAGTTCCTTTGTATAAAGGCAAAGGGGACAAAAGAGAGTGCAAAAATTATAGGGGGATAAGTCTGTTGAGTATACCTGGAAAAGTGTATGGTAGAGTTATTATTGAAAGAATTAAGAGTAAGACGGAGAATAGGATAGCAGATGAACAAGGAGGCTTTAGGAAAGGTAGGGGGTGTGTGGACCATCTGTTTACAGTGAAACATATAAGTGAACAGTATTTAGATAAGGCTAAAGAGGTCTTTGTGGCATTCATGGATTTGGAAAAGGCGTATGACAGGGTGGAATGGGGGGCAATGTGGCAGATGTTGCAGGTGTATGGTGTAGGAGGTAGGTTACTGAAAGCAGTACAGAGTTTTTACGAGGATAGTGAGGCTCAAGTTAGAGTATGTAGGAAAGAGGGAAATTATTTCCCAGTAAAAGTAGGCCTTAGACAAGGATGTGTGATGTCACCGTGGTTGTTTAATATATTTATAGATGGGGTTGTAAGAGAAGTAAATGCGAGGGTCTTGGCAAGAGGCGTGGAGTTAAAAGATAAAGAATCACACATAAAGTGGGAGTTGTCACAGTTGCTCTTTGCTGATGACACTGTGCTCTTGGGAGATTCTGAAGAGAAGTTGCAAAGATTGGTGGATGAATTTGGTAGGGTGTGCAAAAGAAGAAAATTAAAAGTGAATACAGGAAAGAGTAAGGTTATGAGGACAACAAAAAGAATAGGTGATGAAAGATTGGATATCAGATTGGAGGGAGAGTGTATGGAGGAGGTGAATGTATTCAGATATTTGGGAGTGGACGTGTCAGCGGATGGGTCTATGAAAGATGAGGTGAATCATAGAATTGATGAGGGGAGAAGGGTGAGTGGTGCACTTAGGAGTCTGTGGAAACAAAGAACTTCGTCCTTGGAGGCAAAGAGGGGAATGTATGAGAGTATAGTTTTACCAACGCTCTTATATGGGTGTGAAGCATGGGTGATGAATGTTGCAGCGAGGAGAAGGCTGGAGGCAGTGGAGATGTCATGTCTGAGGGCAATGTGTGGTGTGAATATAATGCAGAGAATTCGTAGTTTGGAAGTTAGGAGGAGATGCGGGATTACTAAAACTGTTGTCCAGAGGGCTGAGGAAGGGTTGTTGAGGTGGTTCGGACATGTAGAGAGAATGGAGCGAAACAGAGTGACTTCAAGAGTGTATCAGTCTGTAGTTGAAGGAAGACGGGGTAGGGGTCGGCCTAGGAAAGGTTGGAGGGAGGGGGTAAAGGAGGTTTTGTGTTCGAGGGGCTTGGACTTCCAGCAGGCATGCGTGAGCGTGTTTGATAGGAGTGAATGGAGACAAATGGTTTTTAATACTTGACGTGCTGTTGGAGTGTGAGCAAAGTAACATTTATAAAGGGGTTCAGGGAAACCGGCAGGCCGGACTTGAGTCCTGGAGATGGGAAGTACAGTGCCTGCACTCTGAAGGAGGGGTGTTAATGTTGCAGTTTAAAAACTGTAGTGTAAAGCACCCTTCTGGCAAGACAGTGACGGAGTGAATGATGGTGAAAGTTTTTCTTTTTCTGGCCACCCTGCCTTGGTGGGAATCGGCCAGTGTGACAATAAAAAAAAAATTCTTCCTAAATGACCAATTTTACCTAGTCGGCAATATATATATATATATATATATATATATATATATATATATATATATAATATATATATATATATATATATATATATATATATATATATTATATATGTGTGTGTGTGTGTTAGTTACCATTCTGTCCTAAGCACATGTCGATTAGACACTTGGCCTGCTGTATATAAGTGTGTGCTTGCGTGCGTGAGTGTGCGTGCGTGCGTGAGTGTGCGTGCGTGAGTGTGTGTGTGTGTGTGTGTGTGTGTGTGTGTGTGTGTGTGTGTGTGTGTGTGTGTGTGTGTGTGTGTAAAGTTTATTCTGCTCGCAGTGTACTTAAATCTTCAAACAACGTGATCTTCCTGCCTTTATTACGTAATGACAAAACAGTGAATGATGTCACCGTAAATCAAAGAGATGACAATTTAATTCTCAGGAGGGACAAAGTAGCAAGAGATGCTCTTGAGTCATGGGAGACAGAAGAATATTTTTACTCTTGTTGTAGTATACAAGAAGCGTTGCAGCAGCCTCCTGAACACCAGTGTCACCCAAGTAAAACAGATATGTAAATTCTTACATGGGTTAAGCGAATCACTGCGTAAATTTTACCGAGACTAGGCTGTTAAATTAGGTCCTCTTGTTTGGTTACTCTAACTTCCTCTGTTAGTTATGAAAGGCAGAAATGCAATTACAGCAGTTTGGGGAACATTGAATTACAACTTGACGCAGAACTAACAAATGTTTAATTTGCTTCCCCAAAAAAAGGACCTTACATAAAAAAAAAAAAAAAAAAAATCTTTGTATGATTGTAGAGAAGATCGACACGATGCCTAACCCTTCTGGGTCGGGTAGGTGCCTGAGCCCCAGCTTACAGCTCAAAACACTGTCATTCCCATTAGCTCCTCCGGGGCGGGGATGGCAGACCAGAGGGGACAGTTGGTCCCAAAGGTGAGGAGGTACTTATACCTCCTCCCATGGCAGACTTAGGTCTCAGACACTCCCTAAAGAGGGAGCCAAGGCCGGGCCACCACTTGGAAAAGGCCCGGGCCGGGAGAATACCGGCTAATCTTTAATAATAATAATTGTAGAGAATATAAACAGAATATAAATGAGAAATGAAAAATGAAATTAAAAACTTGCTTTTTTAAGGTGTTTTTAAATTAAACGAGCATTGACTTTCCTATTTTCGAGAATGACATATTTGATAGGCTTCAAAATTTCAACTCTTGTGTAATGTACCTTGAGCAAGATTCACGGGACTTCAGGTAGACACCTCCCTTGAAGAATACATGGAGAATCTCTGGGTACTCAAGACATACCTTTAGTTACTTCATATAAAGATATATACACAGAGATGAATGTATCTGTGTATATATATTAAATTTACTTTAATCCCCCTTTTAAGGGATTAAAGTATTTTTAACTGGTATTGAACAGATGATATACAGCTTTAATGACTCGTGTAATCGATTAGCTTCAAACCATATTAACCAATCAATCTTCATAATTGTCAGGGCACACAAGGTTCTGTCTGTATTATCGTATGCCAATGTTTTAATAAACTCTACAGTTTGTTGAGGATTATGAAGGTGTTAACTTTCAAGGCTTCATTGTCACTGGATGAGCTGGCTGCCGCATCGTCACATTCTTCTGTTTTGTTTTGTTATAGTGACGTCCAGGATTTTCTTCACTGAAGCTATCCCATAGTTCTGAATAGTTGAAATAACCTTTCATTAGTGATTAATATGTATATATATATATATATATATATATATATATATATATATATATATATATATATAATATATATATATATATATATATATATATATATAATATTTATAATAATAATAATGTGTTCTAACGTTATTTTATGGCATATTTCGACGATTCAGTGCGGTTTGAAGCATATCCTGACATATTTCAGTTTTTAGCTAAAATACTGGCAAGATCAAAACGAACTTCCTAAAAAGCTAATGTTTGTCAAGTCTCAGGTAAAATACCAGTTTTCAGAGTGAGCATTGCATCACCAAGGACCTTCGCAACTTTTTTTGGTGTTGTCCATTTTTTGAGATTCATCATACTTGATGCTCTCCACCACCTCCAGGATGCTGGGGTATCCCACAAAACTACATTCACAATTCTAGCGCTGGCATACCACCGTGTCCCTGAGAGATGATTTGGTCATCTCTGTGGTTGTGAATCTTGAAAGAGCATCCAACGACTGGATGATGCAGAGAATATTTACATTATTATTATTTTTTTTTTTGCAGTCCCTGAAGAAAAACTTGTCTCAAGGTAGCACTCGAGGGCAAAGTGGCCAACAGCCAAGAAAAACAAAGCATTGTACTCTTCACTGTGTGCAACATATACAGTCAAGGAAAACATTTTGCTATATTTTCTTTACCTTCAGCCATGATTATTTTTGGACAAAATCAACACCAATTCGCTATAATGTGATCATTTTATATTGCATTTGTGTCTGTTTTTCCATCGTGTCCGTATTTTATACCATTTATCTCCATAATTATTTTTATATTTACGGTTAAGCGGTGAACTCGTAGGGGTCATGCAGCGCCTGGGGAATGGGAGGTAATCAGGTTTGAGTCGAGAAACAGAAAGGTTACCTCTAATCCCTTTGATCAAGAGACTCGCCAGCATCGAGGCACCTGCCCTGAAGGGTCACACCACGGAACGGGTGAGGTTTGTACCCACTGGGCCGGCTGGTTCAAGGTATATTTCTATATACCACAGAGAAGTTAGCATTGACCACAACTATAGCCATAAATGCGAGTTCTTACAAATGAATCTCACCCCTGTGTTGGCTTCCTCAGCTGTAAAAGGCTGAAATCAGAATCTTTTCGTCATCAATACAATTTACTTGTCAATAATAGCTTTATGATCCTAGTGGTTTAAGCGCTTCTCTTTGATCATAATAATAATTAATAATATAAACAAAGAACGATCTTTTACAAGATGTGTTTGTTGATGTGTTCAACTGAGAATGTATCAAGCTTAACCATCAGCTCCAGACCGACAAAGTACCACTTTTTTTTTTCTCGATCCAAGACTCATGTGAGGTCGGGAAAGGTGAGTCGCTATGAGCAGCTCATTGTGGAACCACTAATGATACTCATGCAGATTTCAACGTTTTTTATTGCTACACAGCCGCCAAGTTGTTAGACGTGTTGCAGATCCTTCTCTAAATTTGCCTATCAATAGTGAAAAATATGCATTGCAATGTAACCTAACCTATTCTCACCTTACCCAACCTAACCTTATCTAACCTAACCTAACATGGCGCAATATAACGTACCATAACATAATATACCATAACATAACATACCTTAACGTACCTTAATACAACATAAATTAAATGCAATATTATTTGTAAGTTTACCGGATGGTGGGACTCACGTAAGACAATTAGCGTAGTAAAAAGAGGACAGGATGACACATTATACCATGACATCAACAACGTCTCTGAGAGCTGAGAAAGTTCTCCCAATATAAACAAGCTTCAAATAACTAGTTTTCCATTGAATATTAATTCTGACGCTGTGTACGGCCACGACGCCGTACGACGCCTGATAACGGCCGAGGAATGCTGTCCAATAATTGCATGATTCATTATCCATACTGTGATTCATGATTATTAAAGTTTTTGTAGAACATTGGCCATTTTGGGGGTATGAGAAAACCAGTTGAAATAAAAACAGTTGACTATCTTATTAAAAGATGTTCATTAAGGGATGTACAGTAATTATGTCCACAGACAGGTTATGAAGGCGCTATATGCTGAAAAAAATTTGTAATGGAACAACGCTGTGTTTTAACCATATCATGAGTTTTCCTGAGCGAAACTGTCTCAATATAAGATTTTTTTCTATATTTTGTGTGTTCATACCCATACTTACTTATTAGACTTGAAATATTCAGACATTTATCTGATTAGTGGATCCATTTTTTTTTTCATTTTTGCATTGCAAAAGAAATTTCAGCATCTTGACGCTGAAATTCGTGTAGCAGCTCCTTAGAGTGGCTTGATGAAGACAAAAATACTGCTACTTTACCCTGGCCTAGTGCAGATTCAAGCTGTTATATCCAAGCCTGAGCAAACTCACACCTGATCAGATATAAAACAAGTTTCTCGAGGGAGAGCAGACAAGCGAGTTATGTGCTGCTTCCACTCTTTTGCTGTACACAACCAGGCCGCCTATGAACATCAATACCTCCTCTAGGTTCTCGGTCAACTTGTGTATGATCCATTGGAATGAAGTGGGTACGCTTCTCATTCCAAAAGGGATTACAAGGTATTTGAAGATGCTAATAGGTATAGTAAAAGCAGATGCATTTGGTGCTTGAGGTATGAGACAAATGCATAGTATTGAGGAAGGTGGTCACAATGACTGATATAGGTGGTTCCCAAGACAAGGTCGATAATATCATCTGTCCAAGGTAGAGGACAGCCATCTAGTAAATTTACAGCATTTACTTCAGGGTAATCGTTGCACATCTTGTAACTACCATCAGGCTTAGGTACAAGTATACAAAGTGATGCCCGTGGACTCTAGTTTCTTTCAATAAATTCAAGTGATAACAGAAAATCTATCTCTTCCTGAAGAGCTTTCTGTTTAGCAGGACTCATTTTGTAGGGTGATTACTCAGTAGGTGTTGTTCTTTGTATATCAACTTCATGTTCACCTAAGGTGTAACACTGAAGTACTCCACGGAAAAAAGTAACATGTGTATTATACAAGACAGATTTAATATCAGCAGCTTTATCAACTGACAGACATTCTAGGACCTTGTCCAGAGACTGCAAAGTAAGGGAGTTCTCTATATGTGCCTTTCTTTGTCTGGTAATGTCAGGTAATCTGATATTATCTTCAGTTTGTAAAGGAAGAAATGAAGTAGCAGGAAGTCGGCTGATGTGATACACATGAGCCGAGTTTCTCTTACCAGGAGAACGAACTAAGTAATTTACATCACTTTATTTCTTTAGAACATTTAATGGTCCGACAAACCTCTCTTGTAATGCATGTCCTGGGACAAACTTTTATGTCATTACTTTGTCTTCTTCCTGGAATGATCTGGAAGCAGCTTTTTTAGTATAATTCTCCTCCGTTTACTTGTGAGCGCCTACTAAGCTCTCAGCTGCTAACTCACGAGCAGCTCTTAAGTGCATACTGAAGGAGACTTTGATAAAGAACCACAAATTGGTTCTCCATATATTATCTCGAAGGGACAATAACCAAGACTCTATCGTTCATTCTCCTTGACGGCGAATTCTCTTGAATTTAGTACAATAAACCCACAGGAGAGACTTCAAAGCCTGGTGGAAGCTCTCCAGTGCTCATTGTGACTGGTTGATAATTGTTAGAAAAAGCAGAAGTGATTCCCAGGTGAGAAAAAGAGGACTGGAAAAATTTCAGAGGTGAAGTTAAATTCTTTATCTGACTGAATTTCTTTAGGAAGTCTCACCTGTAAGAAGAAACGTACCAGTGCACGACCAGTAGATCGAGAGTTTATTTTTCTTATAGGGCTAGCTTCAGACTAGCGAGCTGAACTATCCATTGCGACAAAGTAGTACTGATTGCCACGCTTCGTCCTAAGTGGGTCAACACAGTTAATAATAAATTGAAAAATGGTTCTGCAGATGCAGATATGGTCACATGTGAAGCCGGCCTTGGAGTCTTATTTGGCTTGCCAATCACCTGACAAATGTGGCAGCTCTTAATGTGAAGTCACCGACTCTTACATCCTTGGCCAAGTAAAGTTTTAAGCTAGATGTCCATCTAGAGGACTATTGGCAGCAAACTCCATAGCTCATCTGCTGAAACACTCGGGCATTACAGTATAGTACTGTACAGTCGTACTGGAATGAAAATTAAACTGATCCATCAAAACACCGTTGTTATGATAATAATAATCCAAGACCTTAAATGAATTCAAAGTCACGGGAACATTTCTGAGTATCATCAGTGATGAATCAATGAACTCTTCTTTTATAAGGAACGACGTTTCGGTTCTACTTGGACCATTTACAAAGTCACACTTTTGACTTTGTAAATTGTCCAAGTCGGACCAAAACGTCGTCGTAAGCTTCTCTCTCTCCTATGTGCGGGTTATTTGTGTATACTTTTTTTTAATAGGGTTGTCGTGTGTGAGTGGAGTAATAACATCCATTCTCTCCTTACTAATTCCCCTCAAGGAAGGTTCCTTGATGTTGGTGAGGGGCTCTTGATTTAGGGAATTGGATCTGTGCTCCAGTTCCCCGAATTAAGCCTGAATGCCTTCCACATCCCCCCCCAGGCGCTGTATAATCCTCCGGGTTTAGAGCTTCCCCCTTGATTATAATAATAATAATAATCTCCTTACTAAGAGTTTTCTTACTCTTAGTCGCTGTACATAATGAGGGATGAAGAACAATGCTGAATAATATACTCAAACCGAGTTCGTCATTACTAACAGAACGAGAAGATATCAAGGCAGCTTACTGAGCTTGTTGTGTCATAGCACGCGGCATAACACTCAACAGGAACAATGCAAGCTTAGTTCCCTGGGACGTAAGCTTCCTAGCTGTAATAATCTTGTTCCAGGGGGTCTAATAGGAATGCTAGATGACCCAAGCCCCCCGGATGGGGGGTGTCATCCCATTTCCCGTGACATTCTTTCCAATCAGAAGTTGAGTATCCTTCATCGGAAATTTCCCTGAAATTCTAACTACGATTTATTCAGAGGGAAAAACCGATTTCACTATGGTTGTTATGTAAAGGAACTTTCACAATATCCCCTCTAGACGCTTCAAGAAGCACATCAGTATATGTTGTATATGACACATTAACTAACGTGATCTCTTAGTAACGTCAACAATGTACCTGAGTCTAGATAACATACTGTTTCCCTTATATATGTTTGGTTCAGGTCAGCCTTCCTAGCCGAATAAAAGTGTCTCATAACAGAGCTCACATTTCCTTCACACAATTTTTCCTCTTTCAATCATATCCTTTGATCAGGGACATTAGGACAAGAGATGAATTGTGGCATAGAGACATCGTTATAAGGCTGATGATCTGGTTGTTCGGACAAGTCAGGAGGATCATTATATGCAGCAGCGACCAGTGTTTTCTCCCGTTTAGTATGATTGTCTGAAGCAGTGATTCCCAAAGTGGGCCGTGGAAAGATCCACGGTAGCGTTGAGAAAAAAGGGGGTGGTAGAGAGGCTGCAGGATGGCATCAGAACCATGGGAACTCTTGTTTTATAAAAGCTATATGTGTAAGAATGGTATATAATACCGACAAGATGAAATTAAGACACATGTGCAACATCTGGGTATCTTTATTGTAGACGTTTCGCCATCCAGTGGCTTTATCAATACAAATTCCAGGACATAACTTGAAGACAGTAGGACTATATACAGAAGATGAGGTAATCAGTCCCTCAACCTTGGAGTAGGTGCGAAGAGCACCGTAGTCGTGGAGATTCTGAAGCAGAAGTAAGGAGCCTGGCGCTTATATACTAACGTCTTGATTCTAAGAACATGTACATAACCTTCACGACTACGACAACTACTACTACAACTAACCCATCTCTTTGGGAAGGACCTACTTCCACTGGGGAATCCCGCCTACCAGTGACTATGCCCTCGTCTGCTACACCTGACGTTAGTATATAAGCGCCAGGCTCCTTACTTCTGCTTCAGAATCTCCACGACTACGGTGCTCTTCGCACCAACTCCAAGGTTGAGGGACTGATTACCTCATCTTCTGTATATAGTCCTACTGTCTTCAAGTTATGTCCTGGAATTTGTATTGATAAAGCCACTGGATGGCGAAACGTCTACAGTAAAGATACCCAGATGTTGCACATGTGTATTAATTTCAAAAGCTATATGACAAAGTTTAACTCACGAAAACTTAAGTAACATAAATACTTTACAAATAATAAAATTAATATAGAGTTATACAAGAAAGCATAGTTTTGTTTTATTTTGTGGTCCGAAGTTGGAGTTAAAAGTCTGAACGTTTGTTCCAAGCGCCACACTCCAGCCAGATCAGACAGCAGACACCGAGGGTACTGTTGATGATCCCATTTTTGCGTCTGCAAGGGCCAAAGCTCTAGTTTTGTACGCAGGGGTTGCTAAAAGCTTAAGTGGTCGACTTCACGAATCATTAAGCATTGTTATCACAGTAGTATATAAAATGAAGGCACATGCTCTTAATTCCCGACTGTATCGACAGCTCTACACCGAGAACGATGAAGATTTTTGAAGGTTTGTTGTTGCACACAGAAGTTAGATGGTTGTCAGAGGGAAACTTCCTGAGACGTTTTTATTCACTTTTTAAAACGGTTGTTGAATTCTTCCAAGATTCCAACTCTGTTCTATGTAATGACTTAGGAAACATTAAGCATGACATTGCATATTTGTCAAATATATTCACAAAGTTCAATGAAGTTATTTTGCAATTGCAAGGAAATAAGGTTAATCATATCAAAGTCAAATCAGCCCTTTCCACTTTTCTGTCCAAGTTACAGTTAGTCAGATCAAACGTAACATAGCCCGTCAGTTGTTCCTGGAATCTGGTCCTCGTTACCGTACACAAGCGTTGAAACTTCGGAGCCGATCGGATGAAGCGTTATCGAGTTATAAGCGAAATGAAATCGAAAAG
>NC_069404.1:104239276-104256776 GCF_026875155.1 Cherax quadricarinatus
TACTGGACCACATGTCCAGCCTGTCCAGGTCTCTTTGCAGTCCTGCCTCATCCTCGTCCGATTTAATTCTTCTCATCAACTTCACGTCATCTGCGAACAGGGACACTTCAGAGTCTATTCCTTCCATCATGTCGTTCACATATATCAAAAATAGCACTGGTCCTAGAACTGACCCCTGTGGGACCCCGCTCGTAACAGGCGCCCACTGTGATACCTCTTCACGTACCATGACTCGTTGCTGCCTCCCTGTCAGGTATTCCCTTATCCATTGCAGTGCCCTCCCTTTTACATGCACTGATCCTCCAGCTTCTGCACTAATCTCTTGTGGGGAACTGTGTCAAAGGCCTTCCTGCAGTCTAGGAAAACGCATCTACCACCCCCTCTCTCTCGTGTCTTACTTCTGTTACCTTGTCATAAAACTCCAGGAGGTTTGTGATACAAGATTTGCCTTCCATGAACCCATGCTGGTTTTCATTTATAATCTTGTTCCTTTCCAGGTGTTCGACCACTCTCCTCCTGATAATCTTCTCCATGACTTTGCACACAATACATGTCAGAGACACAGGTCTGTAGTTTAGTGCCTCGTTTCTGTTTCCTTTCTTAAATATGGGGACTACATTAGCTGTCTTCCATTTCTCAGGTAGTTGCCCAGTTTCAAGGGATGTGTTGAAGATTGTGGTTAGAGGCATGCACAGCATCTCTGCTCCTTCTCTAAGGACCCATGGGGAGATGTTGTCCGGTCCCATCGCCTTTGAGGTGTCAAGGTCACTTAAGAGCTTCTTCACCTCCTCCTCAGTTGTTCGTATGTCATCCAACACTTGTTGGTATATTCCCTCTTGATGTTCCCTTCTGTGATGTCTTCCCACAGCCCTTACTGTCTCTACTGTAAAAACTTCCTTAAATCTTCTGTTCAGCTCCTCACATACCTCCTGATCATTTCTTGTGAGTTCTCCACCTTCTGTCCTTAATCTGATCACCTGGTCTTTGACTGTTGTCTTCCTCCTGATGTGGCTATACAACAGTTTCGGGTCAGTCTTGATTCTCGATGCTATGTCATTTTCATACTGTCGCTGGGCCTCCCTCCTTACCTGTGCGTACTCATTCCTGGCTCTGCGACTGATCTCCCTATTTTCGTGTGTTCTCTGCCTTCTGTACTTTTTCCATTCTCTATTGCACTTTGTTTTTGCCTCCTTACACCGTCGGGTAAACCAGGGGTATCTTTATTGAGGAAACGTTTCGCCACACAGTGGCTTCATCAGTCCATACAAAGGAGAATCTTGAAGAACAGGAGGAGAATGAGGTAATCAGTCCCTCAACCTTGAGTCGATGTGGTCAGTCGATGTGGTCTCCGCACGTATGCTGCATTCTATTCAAGATTGAAGGACTGACCACATCGACTCAAGGTTGAGGGACTGATTACCTCATTCTCCTCCTGTTCTTCAAGATTCTCCTTTGTATGGACTGATGAAGCCACTGTGTGGCGAAACGTTTCCTCAATAAAGATACCCAAGAGTTGCACATGTGTCTAATTTATCAGCAGTTATTTGGTTGAGGTTTGCAGTCTTTGGCCCCCCTAGCCTGTTTGAGGTCTTCTTTGCTCTTCCCCAATTTTCATGACTTTGCACTTGGTGGGATTAAACTTCAGGAGCCATTTGCTGGGACAGGCTTGCAGCCTATCCGGATCCCTCTGTAGTCCTACCTGAAACCTCATCTGACCGATTTCTCCTCATTAGCCTCACATCGACTGCAAACAGGGACACTTCTGAATCTATCCCTTCCACCATGTCATTCACGTATATGAGAAACGGCACCGGCACTAGGACTGACCCCTTTTGAACCCCGTTCCTCATAGGCGCCCACTCTGATATTTCGTCACGTACCATGATTAGTTGTTGCCTTCCTGTCAGGTATTCTCTGATCCATTGCAGTGCCTTTCTGTTATACCTGCTTGACCCTTTAGCTTTTGTACTAATCTCTTGTATGGAACTGTGTTGAAAGCCTTCTTACAGTCCAAGAAAATGCAATCTTCCCACCCCTCTTTCTCTTTTGTCTTACTGCCATCATCTTGTCGTAAAATTCCAGTAGGTTTGTGAAATAGGATTTTCCTTCCCTGAAACCGTGCTGGTTGTCATGAATAAGATCATTCCTTTCTAGGTGCTCCACCACTTTTCTGATAATCTTCTCCATGATTTTGCATACCATACATATCAGTGACACTGGCCTGTAGTGTAATGCTGCCTGTCTGTTCCCTTTCTTAAAAATTGGGACTACATTTGCTATCTTCCACACCTCAGGTAGTCGCCCTGTTTCGATAGATGTGTTGAAGACTGTTGTTAGTGGCATACACAGCACCTCTGCTTCCTCTCTCAGGACCCACAGAGAGATGTTGTCCGGTCCCGTCGCCTTTGAGGTATTTAGTTCACTTAGCAGCCTCTTCACCTCATCCTCGGTTGTGTGTACTGTGTCCAGCACTTGTTGGTGTATGCCACCATTCTTGTGATCTAAACTCCTTCCTTCCTCAGACTGATTACCTGGTCCTTGACTATTGTTGTCCTTCTGAAGTGGTTGTTCAACAGCTTCAAGTCAGACTTGGCTTTCGATGCTTTGTCATATTTATATTGCCGCTGGGCCTCCCTCCTTATCTGTACATATTCGTTTCTTGGTCATCGACTAATCTCCTTACTTTCCTGAGTCCTTTGTCTTCTATACTTTTTCCGTTCTCTAGCACATTTAGTTTTGGCCTCTCTTCACCTTTGAGTGAACGAAGGGCTCATTCTAGTCTTCCCATTATTTCTGTTGCCCTTAGGTATGAACCTCTCCCCTGCTTTCTTGTATTTTGTTGCCACATATTCCATCATTTCATTTACTGATTTTCCCGCCAGTTCTCTTTAACACTGATCCTTGTGCAGGAAATTCGTCATACCTGTGTAGTACCCTCTTTTGTAGACTGGCTTCTCCCATCCTACTCTACCTGCTTTCCTCTCCACTTGGAACTCTACTGAGTATTCAATGCTCAGGACAACGTGATCACTAACTCTGAGGGGCCTTTCATATATGATGTCCTCAATGTCTGAACTACTCAAAGCAAATACTAGGTCCAGTCTTGCTTGTTCATCCTCTCCTTTCACTCTGGTAGTGTCCATAAAGTGTTGATGCATGTGGCTTTCAAGCACTACCTCTATCATCTTAGCCCTCAACCTTTCTGGACCCCCATGTGGCTCCAGGTTTTCCCAGTCAATTTCCTTGTGACTGAAGTCACCCACAACTAGTAACTTTGCCCTGCCTATCACCTTCTCTACCCACAACCCTCTCATTTATTGATGTCCCTGTGCCCAGCAGCATGACACTTTCGTTCCTCAACAATTCCTGGTGGCCTGATAGGGACTCAGCATAGGACTTAGCTCGTTCCTTTCCTTCAGTCCCTTCACTAGACATTGATGTACCTTCTGATGATATGCCCTTTCTGTTCTTTCACCCTATATCTTGCTTCAGCAGTTTCAATTTATCTTCTAGACTCTTCCTGGCTTCTGCAGCTTCAGCTCGCAACTCTCACTTCCTGTTATCTGCCTCCATCCTCTTCTCCATTTTCACGATAAGCTCACTTAGCTTCCTTTCCCACTCTTGTTCCATCCTTCTCCATAGCTCTTCCATCCATTCTTCCTTTCGAGGCCCATCTTCCTCTGTCCCCCCGGGTCTTTGCCCTCCTCTCTGGGGTGTGTGTATTTGTGTACTCACCTTGTTGTACTCACCTAATTGTGTTTTAGGGGTCGATTCATAGCTCCTGGCCCTGTCTCTTCACTGGTCGCTACTAGGTCCACTCTCTCCCTGCTCTTTGAGCATTATCGTGTCTCTTCTTAGAGCTACGTATGGATCCTGCCTCTACTACATCACTCTCCAGATTGTTCCATATCCAAACAACTCTGTGACTGAAGAAATATTTCCTAACATCCCTGTGACTCATCTGAGTTTTTAACTTCCAGTTATGACCCCTTGTTGCTGTGTCCCATTTTTGAAACATTCTGTCCCTATCCACCTTGTCAGTTCCTCTCAGTATTTATATACCATTATTATGTTCCCATTATCCCTCCTGTCCTCCAGTGTCATCAGGCTGATTTCCCTTTATCTCTCCTCGTATGGTAAACCCCTTAGCTCTGATACTAGTCTTGTTCCTAACCGTTGCACTTTCTCTAATCTCTTGACGCGTTTAACCAGGTGTGGGTTCCATATTGGTGCTGCATATTCCAACATGGGCCTGACGTACACAATGTACAGTGTGTTGAGTGACGCCTTACTTAGATGTCGAAACGTTATTTTTAGACTTGCCAGGCACCTATATGCTGCAGCAGTAATTTGGTTGATGAGCACCTCAGGAAATGTTCTCGGTATAATGCTCACCCCAAGATCCTTTTCCTGGAGTGAGTTTCGCAACCTTTTGGCCTCCTAAGCTGTACTCCGTCTACAGTCTTCGTTGTCCTGCCCCAAACTTCATGGCAGTGCACTTGCTGGGGCTAAACTCTAGGAGCCATTTTTTAGACCAGGCTTGCAGCCTGTCCAGATCTCCTTGTAGGCTTAACTGATCCTCGTCCACTTGTTTTCTTCTCATTAGCTTCACATAATAATAATAATAATAATAATAATAATAATAATAATAATAATAATAATAATAATAATAATAATAATAATAATAATGTCTTTACTTCTACAAGTACATGTATGAGGCATACAGGCCTAGCTGACATCAGTGACTTACTACTATGTAGAAAGCCGCTTGTTTATGCAAAGCATTTCGGGCAAATTAGGTCGTTTTGTCCCGGATGCGATGCACCCAGTCGATAACTCGAGCTAACCCATCTTACTGATGGAACATTAGACAACCAGATTGGAACCATATTGTTCTATCCCTCGGCCGAGTACACTGTACACGTGAGACGCCTTACTAGATGTCGAAACGTATTTTAACACCAGGCCACCTAGCGGCACAGTATTGGTTGATACAAGGAATTCTCTGAATCTCATCCCATCTTTCTGGAGTGATTTCCAACCTTGCTCACGTACCCCACGTTGTTGTCCGCCCATCAGGCATTGCCTGATCTTAAACTCAAAAGGAGATAAGAAGACTGCAGCGAAGGGATCACTGTAGGCTTACGGGACCTCGGCATGTTCCAAGCTTCACTACTAGTTAATCCAATATACCCAACCATAGATCAGTCAATCAAATATAGACTATAAGAAGAATAACGGCATTACCGACAAGTACACAGTATCAGGCTACTCACAGCCAGCTGACATCATCTACTCATGTAGATAATGCACCATTTTATGCAACAACGTTCGGGCAAATTACTGGTAGTTTGTTCCGGATGCATGCCACAACTCTATTACCCATCACAGGGGTACTTCACCTATAACCTCCTATCTGATTTTTCAACCTCGCGAAACATTGCTGCGAGCCTTCCTAGAGCTGAGATCTTTTCACAGCACGGACTGTTGCAAACCCTCTTATTTATCCTTCTTCCATTTTCACACCTCATCAGTATCCAACACACGTTTTGATCGTTCGCCCTTAGGCATATCCCTAGAATTCATATAAGGGATCACTTCCTCCTCTCTTCTGTTACAGTTTTCAGAATCTTTATATCATGTCTGTAATCGATAACCTTCTTATAGTCCAAGAATATGCAGGCTACTACCTCCCTCCCTCTCTCTCTCTCTCTCTCTCTCTCCTCTCTCTCTCTCTCTCTCTCTCTCTCTCTCTCTCTCTCTCTCTCTCTCTCTCTCTCTCTCTCTCTCTCTCTCTCTCTCTCCTGTCTTCTGTTACCTTGTCGTAGAATGCCACTGGGTTTGTGATGCAGGATTTACCTTTCCTGTAGCCATGCTGGTTGTCTTCTATGAGCCCATTTCTTTCTAGGTGCTCCACCACTCTTCTCCTGATAATCTTTTCCTTACCTTTACATACTATACATGTCAGCGACACAGATCTGTAGTTAAGTGCTACCTGTCTATCTCCTTTCTTAAAAACTGGGACTATGTTTGCTGTTTTCCACACCTCAGAAAGTTGCCTTGTTTCAATAGATTTATTAAGATTGTTATAGGTGGCAACCATAGTGCATCTGCTCTCTCTTTCAGGATCCACATAGAGATGTTATCTGGGCCCATCGCCTTCGAGGTATCTAATTCACCTAGAGGTTTCTTTACCGCCTCCTCGGTTGTGTGCAATGTGTCCAGCACTTGCTGATGCACCCTACTCCCTCGGTTTGCTAGAAGCCTCTTTGTTTCCACTGTGGATACCTCCTTGAATCTTGAGCTGAGCTCCTCACATACCGAACTCATGGTCAGAAAGGTAATAATTCTTCGTTCCTGGCCAGTAACTGGATGACCACTAGTATGCAGTTTCGATCCAGGGTACAAACTTAGGGCACATGTGTACAAAAAATATGTTATACCATACACCATAGCACACATGTCAGTTAATGTTCAAAGGTCCGTTGTATTATACCAGCCACCTACCAGGGAGGCAATCAATAAAGCACCTGTTAAGAAATTTTAAGGAATATAATATACAATAGACCCCTGGCAGTCTTCAAGCTGGCACTGGACAAGCACCTAAAGTCGGTACCTGACCAGCCGGGCTGTGGCTCGTACGTTGGTTTGCGTGCAGCCAGCAGTAACAGCCTGGTTGATCAGGCTCTGATCCACCAGGAAGCCTGGTCACAGATCGGGCTGCGGGGGCGTTGACCCCCGGAACTCTCTCCAGGTAAACTCCAGGTAATACAACGGATGATTGCTTTTAATGTACCTGTGCATTTCCACCAATATTATTTACAGTATATACAGTTATGAATGCTAGACAGCTAAATCTGAGTAGGTAATAAGAGAGAGCAAAATTTAGTACTCTCACTTACCACATCTTATGCAGAGGGGATAACTCTAGTATTTGTTAATTATTTGGTAGCGGTTGAGGGACTAACATCGAAGGCTGTGTCTGGTTGGAAGGTAAGCTTGCTTTGAATACACCCCGTCACTCTGAGTGGTGGAACTGTACCAATGGTAGTTATACTCGAGTGTGAAGGGGTAGCCCCTACATTCACATCAACAATAAGCTACAGTGCTTTAAGAAGATCATTGATGGGATGCAGGATGTGTGGTTTACACGTGATGCACGCCGGAAACAAATGTACTCAGTGCATGCCTCATACACTCACATTGTTCTCCAAATACAACCAGAGCTCCACTCGTGTTCACACCAAACCACGAATACTCCACCCAGTGCTTACACGCGCTTTAGATCCTCTTTCTCCCTAAAATTCTTCCCTAACCTTCACACATTCCCCCATCCTAATTCTCCTATCACTCTCCCCAACCCTTCTCTCACCTTACATTCGTTACAACCCTCATACCTTACTCCTTATCATCTCACCTCTCCCACATATTGTACCCCCTGCCGATCCTACTCCACCCAAGCCCTTTCCTCTCCAAGATCCACCCCCTCCCACACACCCTACCTCACTCCACCCACACACCCTCTCTCCACTCCTCCCACACACCCTCTCCTCACTACCCTCACCGCACACCCTCTTTCACACACTCACACCTCCCCCCCCTCACACCCACACACCCCCTCACACACCCTCACCCTTCACACCCTAACACACCCTCACCTACCCTTCTCACACCACTCACACCCTCTCCACACCCTCCCTCACACCCTAAGCTCACACCACTTCTCCCTCTCCCCACACCCTCACACCCCACACACTCACACCCTCCCTCACACTCCTCACACCCATCCCTCACATCCAACCTCACACCTCCCTCACACCTCAACCTCAACCCACCCTCCCTCACATTCAAGCTCACACCCAAACCTCACACTCTCCCTCACACCCAACCTCACACCCAGCCTCACACCCAAACCTCACACCCAACCTCACACCCTCCTACACACCCTCACACCCAACCCTCAACTACTACCTCCACACCCTCCACACCCAACCTCATATCCACCTCACACCCTCCCTCACACCCAACCTCACACCCTCCCTCACACCCAACCGCGCACCCAAGCCTCACACCATCTCTCACACCACCTCACACCCTCCCACACCACCCAACGTCACTCACCCAGTCCTCCACACTGTCCCTCACACCCAACCTCACACCCTCACTCACACCCAACCTCACCCCCTCCCTACACCCTCCACACCCAAACTCACACCCTCCCTCACACATTCACACCAAACCTCGCACCAAACCTCACACCCAACCTCCACCCTCCCTCACACCACTCACACCCAACCTCACACCCTCCCTCACACCCAACCCACACACCCTCCCTCACACCCAGCCTCACACCCTCCCTCACACCCACTCCACACACCTCAACCCTCACACCCTCCCTCACATCCTCACACCCAACCTCCACCCTACCCTCACACCAACTTCACACCCCACCCAACCTCACAATCTCCCTCACACAACCCAACCTCACCCCTCACCCTCCCTCACACCCAACCTCACACCCAGCCTCACACCTCCCTCACACCCTCCCTCACACCCAATGTCACACCTCCCTCACACCTAAGCTCGCACCATCCCTCACACCACCTCCCCTCACTCCCAAGCTCACACCCAACCTCACACCCTCCCTCACACCCAACGTCACACCCAACCTGCCCTCACACCCAAGCTCGCACCCAAGCTCACACCCTCCCTCACCCAACCTCACACCCTCCCTCACACCCAACCTCACACCTACCCTCACCCAACCACACCCAACCTCACAACCCTCCACCCACTACCCAACCTCACACCTCCCTCTCACCCAAGCCCACACCCACCTCACACCCACCCTCACACCAACCTCCACCCTCCTTCACACCCAGCCACACACCCTCCCTCACACTCAACCTCACACCCAGCCACGCACCCTCCCTCACACCCAACCTCACACCCAACCTCACACCCTCCCTCACACCCTCCTTCACACCCACCCACACCCTTCCCTCACAACCCAACCTCACACCATCCTCACAACCCAACCTCGCACCACCCTTCACATCCAACCTCACACCCTCCCTCACACCAAACCCTCACACCCAACCTCGTACCCTTCTTCACAATCCAACTCACACCCTCCCTACACACCCAAACCTCACACCCAACCTCACAGCCAATCTCGCACCCTCCTTCACATCCAACCTCACACCCTCCCTCACACCCAACCACACACCCACCCACACCCCCTCACACCCTCCCTCACACCCTCCCTCACACCCTCCTTCACATCAAACCTCACACCCTCCCTCACACCCCAACCTCGCACCCCTCCCTTCACATCCAACCTCACACCTAACCTAACACCCACTCACACCCTCCTTCACGCCCAACCTCACACCCTCACCTCCATCACACCCTCCCTCACACCCAACCTCACACAAACCTCGCACCCTCCTTCACATCCAACCTCACACCCAACCTACACCCCACCTCACATCCTCCTTCATCGTCCAACCTCACACCCTCCCTCACACCCAACCTCACACCAAACCTCGCACCCTCCTTCACATCCAAGCTCACACCCACCCTCACACCCAACCTCACACCCACCTCACACCCTCCCTTACACCCAACCTCACACACAACCTCACACACACCCACCTCACACCCTCCCTCACACCCAACACTCACATCAACCTCACAACCCATCCTCCACACCAAACCTCACACCAACCTCACACCCTCCTACACACCTCACACCACACACCCTCCCTCACACCCTCCTCACACCCAACCTCACATACAACCTCACACCCTCCTTCACATCCAACCTCACACCCTCCTCACACCCATCACACCTCAACCCCAGCCTTACAAACCCTCCCTCTCACCCAACCTCACACCCAACCCACACCCCATTCTCCACACCCTCCGTCACACCCAACTCACACCAACTCACACCCTCCCTCACACCCAACCTCACACCCAGCCTCACACCCTCTCATCACACCCCAACCTCACACCCAGCCTACACCCTCCCTCACACCCAACCTCACACCCAACCTCACACCCACTCCACACTCCTCCGTCACACCCAATCTCACACCCAAGCTCACACCCTCCCTCACACCCAACCTACACCCACCTCACACCCTCCCTCACACCCAACGTCACACCCAAACCTCACGCCCTCCACCTCACACCCAACCTCACACCCAGCCTCACACCCTTCCTCACACCCAGCCTCACACCCAACCTCACACCAACCTCACTCCAACCTCACACACTCCCTCACACCCACCTCACACCCAGCTCACACCCTCCTTCACACCCAACCTCACAATCAACCTCCCACCCAGCCTCACACCCTCCCTCGCACCCACCTAAACCCAACCTCACACCCAACCTCACACCTCCCTCACACCCAACCTCACACCCAGCCTCACCCCCCTCCCATCACACCCTCTCTCACACCCTCCCTCACACCCAACCTCACAATCACCTCACATCCTCCCTCACCCAAACCTCACACCCAACCTCACACCCACCTCACACCCTCCCTCACACCCAACCTGACACCCAACCTCACACCCATCCTCACACCCTCTCCTCACTCCCAGCTTCACACCCCAACCTCACACCGAGCCTCGCACACCCCTCATCACGCAACCTCACACCCAACCTCACATCCATCCTCACCACCCTCCCTCAAACCCAACCTCACACCCAACCTCACACCAGCCTCACACCCACCGTCAAACCCAGCCTCACACACAGCCTCACACCAGCCTCACACCTCACACCCAACCTTACAACCAGCCTCACACCCAGCCTCACACCCAACCTCTCACCCAGCCTCCATGCCCAGCCTCAGCCCTACCTCACACCCTCCTCACACCCAGCCTCACACCCAACCTCACACCCAACTCTCACACCTCACACCCGCCTACAACCAGCCTCACCACCCAGCCTCACACCCCTCACACCCACCTACAATCCAGCCTCACCACCTCCACCTCACACCCAACCTCACACCCAAACCTCACACCCAGTCCCACACCCTCCCTCACACCCAACCTCACACCCAACCTCACACCCAGCCTCACACCCAGCCTCACACCCTCCCTCACACCCAGCCTCACACCCAGCCTCACACCCAGCCTCACACCCACCTCACGAGAAGGTATGTTACTCACACAAATGATTAACCCATGAACGGTCCCAGTTCCCCACACGATCATTATTACCCATGAACGTCAGTGTTCCCACATATCATTATTACCCATGAACGGTCAGTGTTCACACACGATCATATTACCCATGAACTCATGTGCCTACACGATCATTATTACCCATGAACGCCAGTGTTGCCACACACCATATTACCCATGAACGTCTAGTGTTGCCACCACGATCATTATATACCCATGAACGGCCAGTGTTGCCACCACGATCATATTACCCATAACGGTCAGTGTTGCCCACACCGCATTATACCCATCGAACGGCCAGTTGCCACACACATCATTATTACCACCCATGAACGGTCCAGTTTGCCTACACATCATTATACCCATGAACCCATGTTCCACACCGCATATTGCCCATAACGGTCATATGTTGCCAACACGATCATTATTACCCATGAACGGTCAGTGTTGCCACACGATCATTATTACCCATGAACGGTCAGTGTTGCCACATGATCATTATTACCCATGAACGGTCAGTGTTGCCACACGGTCATTATTACCCATGAACGCTCAGTGTTGCCACACGATCATTATTACCCATGAACGCTCAGTGTTGCCACACGATCATTATTACCCATGAACGGCCAGTGTTGCCACACGAACATTATTACCCATGAACGGCCAGTGTTGCCACACGATCATTATTACCCATGAACAGTCAGTGTTGCCACACGATCATGAGCACCTATGAACGGTCAGTGTTGCCACACGATCATGAGCACCTATGAACGGTCAATGTTGCCACACGATCATGAGCACCTATGAACGGTCAATGTTGCCACACGATCATTATTACTCATGAACGCTCAGTGTTGTCACACGTTCATGAGCACCTATGAACGGTCAGTGTTGCCACACGTTCATGAGCACCTATGAACGGTCAGTGTTGCCACACGATCATTATTACCCATGAACGGCCAGTGTTGCCACACGATCATTATTGCCCATGAACGGTCAGTGTTGCCACACGATCATTATTACCCATGAACGGCCAGTGTTGCCACACGATCATTATTACCCATGAACGGTCAGTGTTGCCACACGATCATTATTACCCATGAACGGTCAGTGTTGCCACACGGTCATTATTACCCATGAACGCTCAGTGTTGCCACACGATCATTATTACCCATGAACGCTCAGTGTTGCCACACGATCATTATTACCCATGAACGGCCAGTGTTGCCACACGAACATTATTACCCATGAACGGCCAGTGTTGCCACACGATCATTATTACCCATGAACAGTCAGTGTTGCCACACGATCATGAGCACCTATGAACGGTCAGTGTTGCTACACGATCGTTATTACCCATGAACAGTCAGTGTTGCCACACGATCATGAGCACCTATGAACGGTCAGTGTTGCCACACGATCATGAGCACCTATGAACGGTCAATGTTGCCACACGATCATGAGCACCTATGAACGGTCATGTTGCCACACGATCTACATTACACCATGAACGCTCAGTGTTGTCACACGTTCATGAGCACCTATGAACGGTCAGTGTTGCCACACGTTCATGAGCACCTATGAACGGTCAGTGTTGCCACAAGTTAATGAACACCTATGAACGGTCAGTGTTGCCTCACCCTCATTAGCACCCACGAACAGTCACTGTTACCACACGATCATTAGCATTCACGAACAGTCAGTGTTGCCACACGATCATTAGCGCCCACGAACAGTGTTGTCATTCCGTTATTAGTACCCACGAATAGTCAGTGTTGCCACAACCCTCATAACACACGAACGCAGTGTTGTCACTCCCTCATTAGACCCACGATCAGTGTTGTCACTCCCTCATTACTACCCACGAACAGTGTTGTCACTCCCTCATTAGTACCCACGAACAGTGTTGCCACTCCCTCATTACTACCCACGAACAGTGTTGTCACTCCCTCATTAGTACCCACGAACAGTGTTGTCACTCCCGCATTAGTACCCATGAACAGCCAGTGTTGTCACTCCCTCATTAGTACCCACGAACAGTGTTGTCACTCCCTCATTAGTACCCATGAACAGTCAGTGTTGTCACTCCCGCATTAGTACCCATGAACAGTCAGTGTTGTCACTCACTCATTAGTACCTACGAACAGTGTTGTCACTCCCTCATTAGTACCCATGAACAGTCAGTGTTGTCACACCCTCATTAGTACCCACGAACAGTCAGTGTTGTCACACCCTCATTAGTACCCACGAACAGTCAGTGTTATCACACCCTCATTAGTACCCACGAACAGTCAGTGTTGTCACACCCTCATTAGTACCCACGAACAGTCAGTGTGTCACAACCCTCATTAGTACCCACGAACAGTCAGTGTTTGTCACACCCTCATTGTACCCACGACATCGTGTTGTCACCCTCATTAGTACCCACGAACAGTCAGTGTTGTCACACCCTCATTAGTACCACAACAGCAGTGTTGTCACACCCTCATAGTACCCACGAAAGTCAGTGTTGTCACAACCCTCATTAGTACCCAAAACAGTCAGTGTTGTCACACCCTCATTAGTACCCACGTACAGTCAGTGTTGTCACACCCTCATTAGTACCCACGAACAGTGTTGTCACACCCTCATTAGTACCCACGAGCAGTCAGTGTTGTCACACCCTCATTAGTACCCACGAACAGTCAGTGTTGTCACACCCTCATTAGTACCCACGTACAGTCAGTGTTGTCACACCCTCATTAGTACCCACGAACAGTGTTGTCACACCCTCATTAGTACCCACGAGCAGTCAGTGTTGTCACACCCTCATTAGTACCCACGAACAGTCAGTGTTGTCACACCCTCATTAGTACCCACGAACAGTGTTGTCACTCCCTCATTAGTACCCATGAACAGTCAGTGTTGTCACACCCTCATTAGTACCCACGAACAGTGTTGTCACACCCTCATTAGTACCCATGAACAGTGTTGTCACACCCTCATTAGTACCCACGAATAGTCAGTGTTGTCACACCCTCATTAGTACCCACGAACAGTCAGTGTTGTCACACCCTCATTAGTACCCACGAACAGTCAGTGTTGTCACTCCCACATTACTACCCACGAACAGTGTTGTCACTCCCTCATTAGTACCCACGAACAGTGTTGCCACTCTCTCATTAGTACCCACGAACAGTCAGTGTTGTCACTCCCTCATTACTACCCACGAACAGTGTTGTCACTCCATCATTAGTACCCACGAACAGTCAGTGTTGTCACTCCCTCATTACTACCCACGAACAGTGTTGTCACTCCCTCATTAGTACCCACGAACAGTGTTGTCACTCCCTCATTAGTACCCACGAACAGTGTTGTCACTCCCTCATTAGTACCCACGAACAGTCAGTGTTGTCACTCCCTCATTAGTACCCACGAACAGTGTTGCCACTCTCTCATTAGTACCCACGAACAGTGTTGTCACTTCCTCATTAGTACCCACGAACAGTCAGTGTTGTCACACCCTCATTAGCACCCATGAACGGTCAGTGTTGTCACATGATTATTAGAATCACAATAATAATAATTATAATAATAATAATAATAATCTTTATTTACTACAAGTACATGTACATGGTATACAGTCCTAGCTGACAACAATGACATACTACTACATAGAAAGCCACTTGTTATGCTGAGCATCTCGGGCAAATTAGGTCAGTGTCCCAGGATGCGACCCACACCAGTCGACTAACACCCAGGTACCCATTATTTACTGATGGGGAACATAGACAACAGGTGGAAAGAAACACGCCCAATGTTTCTACTCTGGCTGGGAATCGAACCCAGGCCCTCACCGTGTGAAGCAAGAGCGTTAACCACCAGGCCACCAGAGCCAATCCTACCCTCCGTTGAAGGGCCAGGGAACTGTACAGTAGCTCCAGCTCCCTGAATCAGAAGCCTTTCCCCTCGTCAGGGAGCTTGGCACTTGCTGTCATTGAGATAACGAAGGCCACAGTGTTGTTGCTAAGTTGCCTGTTAACTTCTTTTGTCACTTGAATGTCATTCAAAGTTTCTTTCAGAATTGTCTTCCCACCGGGAATTACTCATACTTTATTCTCTCTCTTTTCGTAACGTTGTTTCCCCCTCCCTTCCTTCCGTCTTTCGAGGGAATCTGTGTGAATTACCGTCTCATTGTTACCGTCTCTGGTTGAGTAAGAAGAGATCCGTCTGTAGTGACGCATTCCTGGGCGCTGACGTGCACGTGAGGTGAACACCCACAAACGCTGCTCATTGGTGCACTCTAGGCAGGATGGCCATTTCCTGTGTTGTGACTGGCTCCTCGTATCAGTGATGTGTCTTGGTCTGGTGCTGTGATTGGGGTTTGGAGAACATGACATCACTAGAGGTGTTCGGGATCTAGGTTATGATTGGCTGTCGGGCCAGTGACGCTCTTTGACGTCAAGGGATACCTAAGGACAAATCCTGGTGCTATAACTTGCTGTAAGTCGTCTCTTATTTCAAAATTCATCATAACTTTAGGAATTATAGGCACATAATATAGTTTTATATAAATCTGAAATGGAAAAAAAGGTCAAAATTATTTACTATTTAATTAATACTCATTGTTGAGTTCAGCGTAGCTGGCAAGTGGGAGTGACGCAGGGAGTGACGCAGGCAGTGACGCAGCCAGCGGAAGGAGGCACTCACCTCAGCTGTCCTCTCTCTGGTTTCCCCGCACCAACTTGGGGTTATTTACCATCCGGTGGACCTCAGCTCTTGCTGTCTTCCAGGAAGAGCCGTTTGGTCATCTTCCTGGGCTAGTAACAGGATGCTCACGCCGGGAAATACTCCATCCTCCTGCCTAAAGCAAAAATAACAAAATAAAATAAACGATTATTGTGGCCAGTTTTGCAAACATTTGGTTTGATTTCAGTTTACACATGAGCTAATTCAGGCAACGAATGAGTAAATTATATACGAGAAGCCAATAAAGTTAAAGTGATTTGTCACCACCGAGGTCCTTTGTAAATACCGTCAGTAACGAGTGTCTAATAATGTTGTTTTTTTTAGTATAATAAACAAGTTGGTTTATCAGTGACAATGTTGACTCATGTGATAAGAGGAGAGTACTGAGGTGTACAACTGAATTATGACCATTATTATATAATAACATCTTTATTTCTACATGTACAGGTCTAGCTGACATCAATGACATACTACAATACAGAAAGTCGCTTGTTATACAGAAGATTTCTGGCAAATTAGGTCAATTTTGTCCCCAGGATGCGACCCACACCAGTCGACTAACACCCAGGTACCCATTTTACACTAATGGGTGAACAGGGACAGCAGGTGTCTTAAGGAAACACGTCCTAATATTTTCCAGCCGTACCGGGGATTCGATCTCAGAACCTCGGTGTGTGAACTGAGTGCGGAACACCTTATGGCATGTAAACCAGCTTTTAAAATTAAGAAATTTGAATATTGGTTTTAAGTTCGATAAATTTATATATTTTATTATTATTATTATTATTATTATTATTATTATTATTATTATTATTATTATATTATATTTGAAGTAGTAGTAGTAGTAGTAGTAGTAGTAGTAGTAGTAGTAGTAGTAGTAGTAGTAGTAGTAGTAGTAGTGGTAGTAGTAGTAGCGGTAGTAGTAGCAGTAGCAGCCTATTCATGGGAAATCTTTAAACTGGTAAGAGGTCATACAGAACCTGGCGAAATGAGAGGTAATCATATTGGATCTAAGATAAGAGAGGATAGCGCCAAGTTCTTGAATCAAGAGCTCCTCCCCACCATCAAATCACTCCCCCATAAAGGGTTAGAATTTCCCGGAAAGCAATGACTTGGCACCGGAGCTGCGGTACTGTTTGGCACAACCTGCGGAGTAGTACCAGTAACGATGGTGACTGTGTGTGTGTGTGTGTGTGTGTGTGTGTGTGTGTGTAGGCCCTGACTAGTAAGCCTACTATTAATAGTGCTCCTTGTCACCCCTCAAGGGATGGTGTCTTGATGCTAACCATCTCAGTCCTCATTCTTCTACTTTACATAGATCAAAGCTAAGGGGCTGATCACCTTCTGTCAGTATTAAGGGACTAAACACCTATCAAGGCAAGGGACTGATCATCTTTAGTCACTATTAAGAGATTGATCATCTTCTATCAAGGCTAGAGGACTGATATCGTTTTGTCAATGTTAAGGAACTGAACACCTTCCATCAAGGCTACGGGAGTGAACATCTGAAAATTACCTCTCCAAATGCACTGTCTCCAGCATAATAATCGTCTCTGTGACAGAAG
>NC_069404.1:104261776-104344276 GCF_026875155.1 Cherax quadricarinatus
ATAGTGGCAGTTTGGAGGGATATGTCATATATATCTTTATATACGCTTCTAAAGTGTTCTATCTGGGCGCCTCTGCAAAAAACAGTGATTATGTGTGAGTGAGGTGAAAGTGTTGAATGATGATGAAAGTATTTTCTTTTTGGGTATTTTCTTCCTTTTTGCGTCACCCTGCCTCGGTGGGAGACGGCCGGCTTGTTGTAAAAATAAATGAATAAATAAATAAATAAATAAATATATATATATATATATATATATATATATATATATATATATATATATATATATATATATATATATATATATATATATATTTATCCTAGGTAGTAGGTTGGTAGACAGCAACCGCCAGGGAGGTACTACCGTCTTGCCAAGTGAGCGTAAAACGGAAATCTGTAATTGTTTTGCATGATGGTGGGATTGCTGGTGTCTTTTTTTCTATCTCATAAATATGCCAGATTTCAGGTACTTCTTGCTACTTCTTACACTTAGGTCACACTACACATACATGTACAAGCATATATATACATATATATATATTATATATATATATATAATATATATATATATATATATATATATATATATATATATATATGATAGAGGAATTCGCGAGAGCAAATATATATTAATATAAATATATATATATAAATATATATATATATATAATAATATATAATATATATATATATAAATATATATAATATATATATAATATTAATATATATATATATAGATATACCCCTCTGGTTTTCTTCTATTTTCTTACTAGTTCTTTGTTCTTGATTTCCTGTTATCTCCAGGGGGAAGTATATCAGAATTCCCCTCCGTAAGCCATGCGTGTTGTAAGAGGCGACAAAATGGGGGAGCAAGTTCTAAAACCCCCTTTCCCCTCATATATTAAAAAAGTAAAAGGAGAAACTTTCTTTTTTTTTTTGGGCCACCCGCCTCGGGGGATTAGGGCCGATGTGTTGAAAAAAAGATAATATAGAAAAATTGTTTTAAATGTAATTATTTTCTTCTTTTTTCAACACACCGGCCGTATCCCCCCGAGGCTGGGGGGCCCCAAAAGGAAAAACGAAAGTTTCTCCTTTTTAAAATTTAGTAATATATACAGGGAAGAGGTTACTAGCCCTTGCCCCCGGGCATTTTATTTGCCTCTTAAACACGCATGCTTACGGGGAAAAATTCTGTTCCACTTCCCCAGGAGAAAAAGGGAAAATAAACAAGATAAGAATAGAAAGAAAATGAAAAAAACCCCAGGGGTTGTATAATGTGCTTGTACATGTATGTAAAAGGTGACCTAAGGTAAGTAAAGTAGCAAGACGACCGAAATCTTGCTGTTCTGAACAGAAAAAGGACCCAGCAATCCTAACCATCATGTAAAAACAATTACGGCTTTCGTTTTACACCCCACTTGGCGGACGGTAGTACCTCCCTGGGCGGTTGCTTACCAACCTACTACCAAATAATGTATAAAAAATATATATTATATATATATATATATATATATATAAAATATATATATATATATATAATATTTTATATATTTATATATATATGTACACATATATACATATATATACATGTATATATATATAATTATATATAATATATATATTTAAAATATATATATATATATATTATATATATATATTATATATGTATATGTATGTATAACACACACACGCACACAGTGCTAGTCACAGCATTGGCATTATGCAGGGTGAGCGTCCCGGCATAATGCCGTGACGAAAATCAAAGGTCTACAGTACAGGGGGGGTCTTTTTCGTCAGTGCATTATGCCGGGTAGCAGCCGTTAGCATGACGTGCACATTTGTTTGTCATCCGCCCCATCTTTTGTCTGCTGTTCCCTTTGGTTTTAAGAACGTATAAAAGAAGGAACACTGCAGCAAGTCTACTGGCCCATGCGAGGCAGATCCAATTCACCCACCGGCTAAAGTCAATGCCTTATCCTAATCAGGTCAGGTCACATTCATTAAGGAAGGAGCACGGCAACTGACCTGGTAGCACAAGCTAGTCAGGTCTAACTTACACCCACCCACATCCACTCATGTATTTATCTAACCTATTTTTAAAGCTACTCAATGTCTAAGCTTCTATAACGGTACTCGGGAGTTTGTTCCACTCATACACAACTCTATTACCAAACTAGTGCTTTCCTATATCCTTCCTGAATCTGAATTTTTCCAACTTAAATCCATTGCTGTGAGTCCTGATTAAGCTAGATATTTTTAGCATGCTATTTAGATCCCTTTTATTTATTCCTGTTTTTCATTTTTACACCTCAATCATATCCCCTCTAATTCTACGTCTTACTAGAGAGTGCAGATTCAGGGACCTAAACGAAAGGAAACAAAATTAACGTGGCAATAATAAAAAATTCGGTCATATTCCGCTTATTGAGTAATCTGTGTATGAAATTTTTTAAGGCTAGGCTGTTGAAAGATATCCTGCCATGTAGAGCTAAATGGTTCAGATATGTGGATGACATCTTCTCTTTGGTCAAATGATATGGCCCGGGATATATTTTTACTGAGACTTAATGCTATAATCCCGTCTGTATATATATATATATATTATATAAAATATATATATATATTATATATATATATATATTATATATATATGCAATAAGATCACAGTAAACAGGTGATTCAAAATATGCAAAACAACCATCTGAAAGAATAGAGAAATTCCAAGCGCTTTCGTGACTACTCACATTATCAAGGAACTATGAAAGTAAAGCATCCAAGGAAGCTATATAAGGGGTCGGGCCAGCACCTCACTTCAGATCCCACAACGGTTAAAACACCTGAGGGCGCGCCGACCCAACTTGGATAGGTCCTTTGCACAACTCACCCACAAACTATTCTACCCAAGAAAATTTAAAAATTATTATTTGTCCAGTGTATTATTAAATTCTTCCCAAATTCTATTAATTATAAATGGATCTAATTTATATAAGCCAAAGGAAATATTCATATTATTGTCAAAACTGCTTTTTATGAAACAAGATTCAATTATATTCCTGTCGACCATGGACTTGCTTGATACTACTTTCTCAACTTTCTGAAAATTAATTGGATGGTTAAAATCTCTTACATGAATAAATAGAGCATTGGAATCTTGTCCAGTTCTAATGCTATATTTATATTGTTTTAATCTTAGTTCGAGATTTTTACCAGTTTGACCGTAATAAACTTTATCGCAAATTTTACAAGGAATCTTATAGACACATCCATCAGCATTTTGGGGGGAATTCTTTATCAAAAGAAGAATTTAGGGAAGAATTTTGGGAATTTTTGGGAAGAATTTAATAATACACTGGACAAATAATAATTTTTAAATTTTCTTGGGTAGAATAGTTTGTGGGTGAGTTGTGCAAAGGACCTATCCAAGTTGGGCCGGCGCGCGTCAGGTGTTTAACCGTTGTGGGATCTGATAGTGAGGTGCTGGCCAGACCCCTTATATAGCATCCTTGGATGCTTTTTTTTCATAGTACCTTGATAATGTAAGTAGTCACGAAAGCGCTTGGAATTTCTATATTCTTTCAGAGTGGTTGTTTTGCATATATTATATATATATATATATATATATATATATATATATATATATATATATATATATATATATATATATATATATATAATATATATATATATATATTATATAATATATATACATACATATATACATACACATACATACCGTCATATTGTACTTCATATTCTTTCCCCCTCATTCCTCTTTTTTTCTCCTCTTCCCCGTCTCTTCTTCCCCTTCCTCCTCATCCTACAATGACCTACTTACTAGTAACTCGCTTTCATTGAACCTCTGATCTATGCACTGACACACACACACACGCACACATACACAACACACACTCACACACGCACACACACACACACACACACCAACACACACACACGTACACACACACACACACCTACACACACAACACCTACACACACAACAGGCCAAGTGTTAAATCGACATGTGCCTAGGACAAAATGGTAACTAAACACACAACACACACACACACACACCACACACACACCACACACACACAACACACACAAGTGCACCAGAGAATGGAAAAGGTACAGGAGGCAAAGGATCCAGGAAAATAGAGAGATTAGTCGACGAGCCAGAAATGAGAATGCACAGATAAGGAGGGAAGCCCAGCGACAATATGAAAACTACATAGCATCGAAAGTCAAGTCTGACCCTAAACTGCTGTATAGCCACATTAGGAGGAAGACAACAGTCAAAGACCAGGTGATTAGTTTGACGAAAGAAGGTGGGGAACTCACCAGAAACTATCAAGATGTATGTGAGGAGCTCAACATGAGGTTAAAGGAAGTATTTACAGTGGAGACAGGAAGGCCTCTGAGAGGACAGAACAGAGGGGGACACCAGCAAGGAATATACTAACAAGTGTTCCATAACATACACACAACTGAGGAGGAGGTGAAGAAACTGCTAAGGGACCTTGATACCTCAAAGGCGATGGGACAGGATAACATCTCCCCGTGGGTCCTTAGAGAGCAGCAGAAATGCTATATGTGCTACTAACCACAATATTCAACACATCCCTTGAAACTGGGTAACTACCTGAGGTATGGAAGATGGCAAATGTAGTTCCCATTTTTAAAAAAGGAGACAGAAAAGAGGCACTGAACTATAGACCAGTGTCACTGACGTGTATAGTATGCAAAGTCATGGAGAAGGTTATCAGGAGGAGAGTGGTGGAGCACCTGGAGCGGGACAAGAATATGAAGGCCCTCAACCCCAACAACCCCAATGCAACCAAACAATCTAACCCAAAATTCACACACCGTACCCACTGCCCCCACCCCTCTCACCACAAACTCCACCTTTATATCACTCCCCCCTCCCCCCATAGTTCCTCGCCATAGTTCCTTCTCCAACCACAATATGCTCCCCACATCACAGTTTTAGAAAAGAAGGTGAAGATTTGGCATAAAAACACAGACAGAATAACAAATAAATGTGAGGAGTAGCATGAAAGAATTAAAGAAACGTCCTCAGACATCACAACACTCACAGAAACGAGGAGAGGTTTGTTTCCAAGGGCAACATAAATAATGGGAAGTCCAGAACGAGCCCATGGTTCACCCAAAGGTGCAAGGAGGCAAAAACTAAGTGCACTAGGGAATGGAAAAAGTACAGAAAGCAAAGGACTCAGGAAAATAAAAAGATTAGTCGAAGAACCAGACACGAGTGTACACAGATAAAGATGGGGGTTCAGAGGCAATATGAAAATGACATAGCATCGAAAGTCAAGTCCGACCCGAAGCTGTTGTATAGCCACATCAGGAGGAAAACAACAGTCAAGGCCCAGAAAATCAGGGTGAGGAAGGAAGGTTGGGAGCTCACAAGAAATGATCAAGAAGTATGTGAGGAGCTAAACATGAGATTTAAAGAAGTATTTACTGTGGAGAGAGAAAGGACTCTTGGAAGTCAGAATAGGGGTATACACCAACAAGGGATGTACCAACAAGTGCTGGATGAAATACACACAACTGAGGAGGAGGTGAAGAAGCTGCTATATGAACTTGATACCTCAAAGGTGGTAAAACCAGACATCTCTCTGTGGGTCATTAGAGAGGGAGCAGAGTCACTGTGTGTACCACTAAGAACAATCTTCAACACATCCACTAAAACTGGGCAACTATCTGAGGTATGACAGCAAATGTAGTCCCAATTTTCATGAAAGGACACAAACATGAGATATTAACCTACAGACCACTGTCACTGATGTGTATACTATGCAAAGTCATGGAGAAGATTATCAGGAGGTGAGTGATGGAGCTCCTAGAAAGGAACAAGCTTATAAATGACAACCGGTATGGTTTCAGGGAAGGGAAATCATGTGTCACAAACCTACTTGAGTTTTATGACAAGGTAACGGAAGTAAGACACGAGAGAGAGAGGAGTTGGTAGACTGCATTTTCTTCGACTGTAAGAAGGCCTTCGACACAGTTCCTCACAAGAGATAAGTGCAAAAGCTAGAGGATGAGGCACGCATAATACGAAAGAACATTTGACAGGGAGGCAACAACGAGTCATGGTACGTGATGATGTGTCAGGGTGCGTGCCTGTGATGAGCGGAGTTCCACAGGGGTCAGTCCTAGGACCAGTGATGTTCTTGGTATATGTGAATGACATGACGGAAGATAATAGAATGAGAAGTGTCCCTGTTTGCAGATGATGTGAAGTTAATGAGGAGAATTAAATCGGACGAGGATCAGGCAGGACTACACAAAGACCCGGACAAGCTGCAAGCCTGGAATTTAACCCTACCAAATGCAAAGTCATGAAGATCGGGAAATGGCAAAGAAGACCTCAGACAGAGTACACTGAAGGACAGGAGGGTTAGGGAAGACATGATAAAGACATATAAAATACCGCGAGGAATTGACAAGGTGGACAAAGACGGGATGTTTCAGAGATGGGACACAGAATCAAGGGGTTACATTTGGAAGTAGAAGACTCAGATAAGTTAAAGGGATGTTAGGAAGCATTTCTTCAGTCATAGAGTTGTCAGGAAGTTAAATAATCTGGAAAGTGATATTGTGGAGGCAGGAACCACACATAGTTTTAAGAAGAGGTTTGATAAAGCTCATGGAGCAGGGAGAGAGAGGACCTAGTAGCGACCAGTGAAGAGGCGGGGCCAGGAGCTGTGACTCAACCCATGCAAAAACAAATAGGTGCGTAAACACACACGCAAACACACACACACACACACACACACCACACACACACACACACACACACACACACACCACACACACACACACACACACACACACACACACACACACATTTGAGAACAGGATGAAAGAGGAGACATGATTTCGACGTATAAAATACTGAGAGGAACTGACTGGGTGGACAGAGAGAGTCGTGCGAGGTCACAGCTGAAAGTTAGGAATACAGACGAGTCACAGGGAAGTTAGGAAATGTCAGGAAGTGGAAGGATCTAGACAGTGAGGTGGTAGAGGTGGGATACATACACAAATTTAAGAATAATTATGACTGAGCTCTCTAAGCCATGGGAGAGAGTGAACCCATGAGCGGAGAGCGAAGAGGCGACTGAGACCGCTTCAACCACAGTTAGACAAGTACACCTCCACCACGTTCATAACCTGTATTCTGTGTTCATATAATGTTTTCTGTGTTTATGTAATGGTTTCTGTGTTTAAGTAATGGATTTTGTGTTTATGTAATGGTTTCTGTGTTTAAGTAATGGATTTTGTGTTTATGTAATGGTTTCTGTGTTTAAGTAATGGATTTTGTGTTTATGTAATGGTTTCTGTGTTTAAGTAATGGGTTCTTTGTTTATGTAATAGTTTCTGTGCTTATATAATAGTTTCTATAATTATATAATGGTTTATGTGCTCATGTAATGGTTTCTAAGTTTATGTAATGGTTTCTGTGTTATGTAATGGTTTCTGTGTTTGTGCAAATGGTTTTTGTGTTTATGTGATGGTCTTTCTGTTTGTATAATTGTCTGTCTGTTTGTGTAATGGTCTTTCTGTTGGTGTAATGGTCTCACTGTTAGTGTAATGGTCTCATTGTTAGTGTAATGGTCTCTCTGTTTGTGTAATGGTCTCTCTGTTTGTGTAATGGTCTCACTGTTAGTGTAATGGTCTCATTGTTAGTGTAATGGTCTCTCTGTTTGGGTAATGGTCTCTCTGTTAGTATAATGGTCTCTCTGTTTGAGTAATGGTCTCTCTGTCAGTCCAATAGTTTCTCTGTTAGTGTAGTGGGATCTATGTTAATGTAATGGTCTCTCTGTAAGTGAAATGGTCTCTCTGTTAGTGTAATGGTCTCTCTGTAAGTGAAATGGTCTCTCTTTTAGTCTAATAGTCTCTCTATTAGTGTAATATTCTCTCTGTTAGTGTAATGGTCTCTCTGTTAGTCTAATAGTCTCTCTGTTAGTATAATGGTCTCTCTGTTAGTGTAATGGTCTCTCTGTTAGTCTAATAGTCTCTCTGTTAGTATAATGGTCTCTCTGTTAGTGTAATGGTCTCTCTGTTAGTGTAATGGTCTCTCTGTTAGTCTAATAGTCTCTCTGTTAGTATAATGGTCTCTCTGTTAGTGTAGTAGTCTCTCTGTTAGTATAATGGTCTCTCTGGTAGTACAGTGGTGCCTCTGTTAGTATAATGGTCTCTCTGTTAGTGTAATGGTCTCTCTGTTAGTGTAATGTTCTCTCTGTTAGTGTAATGTTCTCTCTGTTAGTGTAATGTTCTCTCTGTTAGTGTAATGTTCTCTCTGTTAGTGTAATGGTCTCTCTGTTACTATAATGGTCTCTCTGTTAGTGTAATGGTCTCTCTGTTAGTGTAATGTCTCTCTGTTAGTGTAATGGTCTCTCTGTTAGTGTATGGTCTCTCTGTTAGTATAATGGTCTCTCTGTTAGTGTAATGTCTCTCTGTTAGTGTAATGGTCTCTCGTTAGTGTAAGTGGTCTCTCTGTTAGTAGTAATGGTCTCTCTGTTAGTGTATGTTCTCTGTTAGTGTTAATGGTCTCTCTGTTAGTAGTAATGTTCTCTCTGTTAGTGTAATGTTCTCTCTGTTAGTGTAATGTTCTCTCTGTTAGTGTAATGGTCTCTCTGTTAGTGTAATGTTCTCTCTGTTAGTGTAATGTTCTCTCTGTTAGTGTAAGGGTTCTCTCTGTTAGTGTAATGGTCTCTCTGTTAGTGTAATGTTCTCTCTGTTAGTTAATGTCTCTCTGTTATATAATGGTCTCTCTGTTAGTGTAATGGTCTCTCTGTTAGTGTAGTGGTCTCTGTTAGTGTAATGGTCTCTGTTAGTGTAGTGGTCTCTCTGTTAGTATTATGGTCTCTCTGTTAGTGTAGTGGTCTCTGTTAGTGTAATGGTCTCTCTGTTAGTGTTATGGTCTCTCTGTTAGTATAATGGTCTCTCTGTTAGTGTATGGTCTCTCTGTTAGTGTAATGGTCTCTCTGTTAGTATAATGGTCTCTCTGTTAGTGTAATGGTCTCTCTGTTAGTATAATGGTCTCTCTGTTAGTGTAATGGTCTCTCTGTTAGTGTATGGTCTCTGTTAGTGTAATGGTCTCTTGTTAGTGTATGGTCTCTCTGTTAGTATATATGGTCTCTCTGTTAGTGTAATGGTCTCTCTGTTAGTATAATGGTCTCTCTGTTAGTGTAATGGTCTCTCTGTTAGTGTATGGTCTCTCTGTTAGTGTATGGTCTCCTGTTAGTGTATGTGGTCTCTCTGTTAGTATTAATGGTCTCTCTGTTAGTGTATGGTCTCTCTGTTAGTGTAATGGTCTCTCTGTTAGTATATGGTCTCTCTGTTAGTATAATGGTCTCTCTGTTAGTATTATGGTCTCTCTGTTAGTATAATGGTCTCTCTGTTAGTATAATGGTCTCTCTGTTAGTATAATGGTCTCTCTGTTAGTATTATGGTCTCTCTGTTAGTATAATGGTCTCTCTGTTAGTATTATGGTCTCTCTGTTAGTATTATGGTCTCTCTGTTAGTATAATGGTCTCTCTGTTAGTATAATGGTCTCTCTGTTAGTATAATGGTCTCTCTGTTAGTATAATGGTCTCTCTGTTAGTTATGGTCTCTCTGTTATATATGGTCTCTCTGTTAGTATTATGGTCTCTCTGTTTAGTATTAATGGTCTCTCTGTTAGTATATGGTCTCTCTGTTAGTATTATGGTCTCTCTGTTAGTATAATGGTCTCTCTGTTAGTATAATGGTCTCTCTGTTAGTATAATGGTCTCTCTGTTTAGTAATTTTGGTTTTCTCTTGTTAGTATATGGTCTCTCTGTTAGTATAATGGTCTCTCTGTTAGTTATTTATGTTAGTATGCTTCTGTTAGTATTATGGTCTCTCTGTTAGTATTATGGTCTCTCTGTTAGTATTATGGTCTCTCTGTTAGTATTATGGTCTCTCTGTTAGTATTATGGTCTCTCTGTTAGTATTAATGGTCTCTCTGTTAGTATAATGGTCTCTCTGTTAGTATTATGGTCTCTCTGTTTAGTATATGGTTCTCTGTTAGTATTAGGTCTCTCTGTTAGTATTATGGTCTCTCTGTTAGTATTATGGTCTCTCTGTTAGTATTATGGTCTCTCTGTTAGTATTATGGTCTCTCTGTTAGTATTATGGTCTCTCTGTTAGTATAATGGTCTCTCTGTTAGTATTATGGTCTCTCTGTTAGTATTATGGTCTCTCTGTTAGTATTATGGTCTCTCTGTTAGTATTATGGTCTCTGAACATAATTTTTTTTCCAGGTAAGCAACGTTGATGAGGCTGAAGTTACATCATAAACGTAAGTACTCAGCAGCGATGAGTAAGTACTCATCCATGAGAAAGTACTCACCCACGAGTAAGCATTCACCTATGAGTTGGTAATCACCACATGAGTAAGTACTCACCCAGAGTGAGCAGTCACCCATGAGAAAGTACTCACCCATTAGGCTTGTTTCAGCTGTATGTACTCATCAGATTTGTAGTTCGTACCTGTCACGTGACTGGACAGTGATTGGGTCATACCTGTCACGTGACTGGATAGTGTATTGGGTCATACCTGTCACGTGACTGGACAGTGATTGGGTCATACCTGTCACGTGACTGGACAGTGATTGGGTCATACCTGTCACGTGACTGGACAGTGATTGGGTCATACCTGTCACGTGACTGGACAGTGATTGGGTTATACCTGTCACGTGACTGGACAGTGATTGGGTCATACCTGTCACGTGACTGGACAGTGATTGGGTCATACCTGTCATGTGACTGGACAGTGATTGGGTCATACCTGTCACGTGACTGGACAGTGATTGGGTCATACCTGTCACGTGACTGGACAGTGATTGGGTCATACCTGTCACGTGACTGGACAGTGATTGGATCATACCTGTCACGTGACTGGACAGTGATTGGGTTATACCTGTCACGTGACTGGACAGTGATTTGGTCATACCTGTCACGTGACTGGACAGTGATTGGGTCATACCTGTCACGTGACTGGACAGTGATTGGGGTCATACCTGTCACGTGACTGGACAGTGATTGGGGTCATACCTGTCACGTGACTGGACAGTGATTGGGGTCATACCTGTCACGTGACTGGACAGTGATTGGGGTCATACCTGTCACGTGACTGGCTGCCTAGTTGGCTACCCTGCATGTGATTGGCTAAACGTGCCTTAGGTTACTTGTTGATTCCTTGGTGATGCTATCAGTCGTCTCGCTGCCAGTTTAGGTAAGATAACGCCTTATACAATATATCTTCTTATCTTATATAACCGATTTAATTATACAAGATATCGTCTTATATAAGCGATCGTTCTATATAAACAATTATTTCAGATCGTCTTAGAGAAGTTACAAATTGATTTAGAATGGAAAAAGTATAAATATAAATTACATAAGTATTTATAATCGATGTTCAAATTCAATAAGATAAAATTCCAGCTAAGATGCACTAAGCATTTCAGGGTTTGAAGCCGATCGAAAAGTAATTTTGGTATAATTTGGTAAAGTAAAATATACGTAACTCAAGGTAGAAGTCAAGGTTTTATTTATTACAACACAACAACACTGTAAGTTTGAAGCCTACCAGAAGAACCATTCTCCAGTAATTATACACACACACATATATACAAATATATATAAATATATATATTATATATATATATATATATATATATATATATATAATATATATATATATATATATATATATATATATATATATATATATATATATGTCTTGCCGAATATGTAAAACTGGTCAATTAGCAAGAACTCATTTAAAATTAAGTCCTTTCTAAAATTTTCTCTTATACGTTTAAAGATATATTTTTTTCATTAATGTTAATGTAAATTTTTTTAATTTTGCACTAAAAGAATCTTAGAAAACTTACCTAACCTTATTATAACAAGCGCAATTTATTTTAGCCTAACCCAACTAAATATATTTTAGATACGTTTACAATAACTTAATACTAAACAAACACAATGAAATATTTATTTTTCGTTAGGTTCAGAGTAAATTTGACAAAATTATTGCATACACAAATTTTCACTTGTCCTATATGGCAAGATGAGCGTTGCTATTTAAGCCAAGATCGCAAGTTCTGCCTATTCGGCACGACATATATATATACATATATATATATATATATATATATATATATATATATATATAATATATATATATATATATATTATATATATATATATATATATTATTGTAACCACGAGCGAGTGGTATTGATCAATAACAACACTGCGCTAGCCAAGGATTCGAATCGTTGGCTAGCGCAGTTTTGCTATTGATCAATACCACTCGTTCGTGGTTACAATAATATATTTACACATATGAATGTGTAAATTCAAGAATTATGTGGATTAAAGTAAAGGTTGGATGCGAGAAGTGGGTCATAATAAGCGTGTATGCACCTGGAGAAGAGAGGAATGCAGAGGAGAGAGAGATTTTGGGAGATGTTAAGTGAATGTATAGGAGCCTTTGAACCAAGTGAGAGAGTAATTGTGGTAGGTGACCTGAATGCTAAAGTAGGAGAAACTTTTAGAGAGAGTGGTATTGATCAATAACAACACTGCGCTAGCCAAGGATTCGAATCGTTGGCTAGCGCAGTTTTGCTATTGATCAATACCACTCGTTCGTGGTTACAATAATATATTTACACATATGAATGTGTAAATTCAAGAATTATGTGGATTAAAGTAAAGGTTGGATGCGAGAAGTGGGTCATAATAAGCGTGTATGCACCTGGAGAAGAGAGGAATGCAGAGGAGAGAGAGATTTTGGGAGATGTTAAGTGAATGTATAGGAGCCTTTGAACCAAGTGAGAGAGTAATTGTGGTAGGTGACCTGAATGCTAAAGTAGGAGAAACTTTTAGAGAGGGTGTGGTAGGTAAGTTTGGGGTGCCAGGTGTAAATGATAATGGGAGCCCTTTGGTTGAACTTTGTATAGAAAGGGGTTTAGTTATAGGTAATACATATTTTAAGAAAAAGAGGATAAATAAGTATACAAGATATGATGTAGGGCGAAATGACAGTAGTTTGTTGGATTATGTATTGGTAGATAAAAGACTGTTGAGTAGACTTCAGGATGTACATGTTTATAGAGGGGCCACAGATATATCAGATCACTTTCTATTTGTAGCTACACTGAGAGTAAAAGGTAGATGGGATACAAGGAGAATAGAAGCATCAGGGAAGAGAGAGGTGAAGGTTTATAAACTAAAAGAGGAGGCAGTTAGGGTAAGATATAAACAGCTATTGGAGGATAGATGGGCTAATGAGAGCATAGGCAATGGGGTCGAAGAGGTATGGGGTAGGTTTAAAAATGTAGTGTTAGAGTGTTCAGCAGAAGTTTGTGGTTACAGGAAGTGGGTGCGGGAGGGAAGAGGAGCGATTGGTGGAATGATGATGTAAAGAGAGTAGTAAGGGAGAAAAAGTTAGCTATGAGAAGTTTTTACAAAGTAGAAGTGATGCAAGGAGGGAAGAGTATATGGAGAAAAAGAGAGAGGTTAAGAGAGTGGTGAAGCAATGTAAAAAGAGAGCAAATGAAAGAGTGGGTGAGATGTTATCAACAAATTTTGTTGAAAATAAGAAAAAGTTTGGAGTGAGATTAACAAGTTAAGAAAGCCTAGAGAACAAATGGATTTGTCAGTTAAAAATAGGAGAGGAGAGTTATTAATTGGAGAGTTAGAGGTATTGGGAAGATGGAGGGAATATTTTGAGGAATTGTTAAATGTTGATGAAGATAGGGAAGCTGTGATTTCGTGTATAGGACAAGGAGGAATAACATCTTGTAGGAGTGAGGAAGAGCCAGTTGTGAGTGTGGGGGAAGTTCGTGAGGCAGTAGGTAAAATGAAAGGGGGTAAGGCAGCCGGGATTGATGGGATAAAGATAGAAATGTTAAAAGCAGGTGGGGATATAGTTTTGGAGTGGTTGGTACAATTATTTAATAAATGTATGGAAGAGGGTAAGGTACCTAGGTATTGGCAGAGAGCATGCATAGTTCCTTTGTATAAAGGCAAAGGGGATAAAAGAGAGTGCAAAAATTATAGGGGGATAAGTCTGCTGAGTATACCTGGTAAATTTATGGTAGAGTTATTATTGAAAGAATTAAGAGTAAGACGGAGAATAGGATAGCAGATGAACAAGGAGGCTTTAGGAAAGGTAGGGGGTGTGTGGACCAGGTGTTTACAGTGAAACATATAAGTGAACAGTATTTAGATAAGGTTAAAGAGGTCTTTGTGGCATTTATGGATTTGGAAAAGGCGTATGACAGGGTGGATAGGGGGGCAATGTGGCAGATGTTGCAAGTGTATGGTGTAGGAGGTAGGTTACTGAAAGCAGTGAAGAGTTTTTAACGAGGTTTAGTGAGGCTCAAGTTAGAGTATGTAGGAAAGAGGGAAATTTTTTCCCAGTAAAAGTAGGCCTTAGACAAGGATGTGTGATGTCACCGTGGTTGTTTAATATATTTATAGATGGGGTTGTAAGAGAAGTAAATGCGAGGGTCTTGACAAGAGGCGTGGAGTTAAAAGATAAAGAATCACACACAAAGTGGGAGTTGTCACAGCTGCTCTTTGCTGATGACACTGTGCTCTTGGGAGATTCTGAAGATAAGTTGCAGAGATTGGTGGATGAATTTGGTAGGGTGTGCAAAAGAAGAAAATTAAAGGTGAATACAGGAAAGAGTAAGGTTATGAGGATAACAAAAAGATTAGGTGATGAAAGATTGAATATCAGATTGGAGGGAGAGAGTATGGAGGAGGTGAATGTATTCAGATATTTAGGAGTGGACGTGTCAGCGGATGGGTCTATGAAAGATGAGGTGAATCATAGAATTGATGAGGGAAAAAGAGTGAGTGGTGCACTTAGGAGTCTGTGGAGACAAAGAACTTTGTCCTTGGAGGCAAAGAGGGGAATGTATGAGAGCATAGTTTTACCAACGCTCTTATATGGGTGTGAAGCATGGGTGATGAATGTTGAAGCGAGGAGAAGGCTGGAGGCAGTGGAGATGTCATGTCTGAGGGCAATGTGTGGTGTGAATATAATGCAGAGAATTCGTAGTTTGGAAGTTAGGAGGAGGTGTGGGATTACCAAAACTGTTGTCCAGAGGGCTGAGGAAGGGTTGTTGAGGTGGTTCGGACATGTAGAGAGAATGGAGCGAAACAGAATGACTTCAAGAGTGTATCAGTCTGTAGTGGAAGGAAGGCGGGGTAGGAGTCGGCCTAGGAAAGGTTGGAGAGAGGGGGTAAAGGAGGTTTTGTGTTCGAGGGGCTTGGACTTCCAGCAGGTATGCGTGAGCGTGTTTGATAGGAGTGAATGGAGACAAATGGTTTTTAATACTTGACGTGCTGTTGGAGTGTGAGCAAAGTAACATTTATGAAGGGGTTCAGGGAAACCGGCAGGCCGGACTTGAGTCCTGGAGATGGGAAGTACAGTGCCTGCACTCTGAAGGAGGGGTGTTAATGTTGCAGTTTAAAAACTGTAGTGTAAAGCACCCTTCTGGCAAGACAGTGATGGAGTGAATGATGGTGAAAGTTTTTCTTTTTTCGGGCCACCCTGCCTTGGGTGGGAATCGGCCAGTGTGATAATAAATAAATAAATATATATATATATATATATAAATATATATTATAATATATATATATATATATATATATATATATATAATATATGTCGTGCCGAATATGTAAAACTGGTCAATTAGCAAGAACTCATTTAAAATTAAGTCCTTTCTGAAATTTTCTCTTATACGTTTAAAGATATATTTTTTTTCATTAATGTTAATGTAAAAAAATTTAATTTTGTTCCAAAAGAATCTTAGAAACTTACCTAACCTTATTATAACAAGAACAATTTATTTTAGCCTAACCCAACTAATATATATTTTAAATACGTTTACAATAATTTAGTCCTAAGCAAACACAATCAAATATATTTTTTTCGTAAGGTTTCAGAATGATTTTGGCGAAATTATTGCATAACACAAATTTTCACTTGTCCTATATGGCAAGAGAGCGTTTGCTATTTAAGCCAAGATCGCAAGTTCTGCCTATTCGGCACGACATATATATATATATATATATATATATATATATATAATATATATATATATATATATATATATATATATATATATATATATATATATATATATGTCGTGCCGAATATGTAAAACTGATCAATTAGCAAGAACTCATTTAAAATTAAGTCCTTTCTAAAATTTACTCTTATACGCTTAAAGATATATTTTTTCATTAATGTTGATGTAAAAATTTATAATTTTGCACTAAAAGGAACTTAGAAAACTTACCTAACCTTATTATAACAAGAACAATTTATTTTAGCTTAACCCAACTAAATATATTTTAGATTTGTTTACAATAATTTAATACTAAACAAACATAGCGAAATATATTTTTTTCGTTAGGTTCAGAATGATTTTGGCGAAATTATTGCATACACAAATTTTCACTTGTCCTATATGGCAAGATGAGCGTTGCTATTTAAGCCAAGATCGCAAGTTCTGCCTATTCGCACGACATATATAAATATATATATATATATATATATATATATTATATATATATATCTATATATATATATAATATATATATATATATATATATCACTGGTCAACAACCAAAATGCTTCCAAGACTAGAGCAGCAATTTCTAACTAATTTTAGGTCACTGATAATGAATATCATGGTTACAATTGTTTGTTAGCTCTACTTGTCAATATACACCTACGTGTCACAACAAGTTCCAACAGGCTTGTGGCAGTGTGTTTCTTACCACACTCACAGTCTCACTGACCTTCATTATTGTTCCAGCAGTCATAGACGGTGCTTGTGATGTGTAAGTTTATATTTTGAGGTAAAAGGTTAGTGATTTTCTTAGCCAAACACTTTTTAAACTTATAATAAATATTCACTGAGCAAGCTATTGACAAACATGTGATGCAAGGAAGAGGTTCCCAGTACATCAGAAGAGACTGGCAACCTTGTCAGTCATTAGAGCCTGGGATGAAAAATGTTCAACATCCACCTTTCATTGAACCAAACAAAATCTTGCTACCACCACTACACATAAAACTGGGGCTCATTAAAAACTGTAAAAGTTATGGACAAATCCGGTCAGGGATTCAAGTATTTAACATCAAAATTGTCCTCACTGAGCGACGCTAAGATAAGAGAGGAAGTCTTCAATGGTTCTCAGACTCGAAAGCTTCTTAAGATGGTGACTTAGACTCAGACCTTCATGGGAGGAGAAAACTGCTTGGGAAGCGTTCAAGTTAGAGGCGAAGAAACAGAAGGAAGACAACTATGAAAAATTAGTGGAACACCTCATCAAGTCTTACAAGAACATGGGATCTAACATGTCACTTAAAACCCACTTTTTGGACTCACATTTAGACTTTCTTCCAGGGAACTGTGAGGCAGTTAGTGACGAACATGGTGAAAGGTTTCACCAAGATATTTCAATCATGGAAAAATGGTACCAAGGCAAATGGGGCACAAGAATGCTTGCAGACTATTGCTGGACATTGGCAAGAGATGATTCTTCAGTCCACTCTAAGAGACGAGCAAAAAGGCAGAGAATAGGTATAGATTAGTGTTTAAAACATACTAACACATATTGTACGTTATAATAAAATAATCAAATACTACTACACGTCTCTTATGTTTAAAACTATAGCCAATAAGCATTTTTCAAGGTGATATTTGGATTCAGGACATGAAAATACATAAGAATTAACTAACCTCATTTAAGAAGCATAAACTTTTCAAAAATTGTTGACCAGTCATTGTTCTGAAACAACGGTTAGAAGTTTTCTTTTTTTATTTCATTAAAATTTCAAATTTGTTCCTGAGCAGTATATAGATACAGTGTCTTCCTTTTTATGGAATGAATCAACGCAAATCTTTTGAATCCTAGACGTGGAGGGTGTCCGGGGATCACGTCCCCGCTGCTAGGTCCATGACCAGGCCTCGCAGTGAACTGCGATTTATGCAGCCAAGACACAATATGAATCTTGCTTTCTGGACAACACACCAGGGTTGAGTGAACACTGGAAGCTGACAACACACCAGGGGTGAGTGAACACTGGAAGCTGACAACACACCAGGGTTGAGTGAACACTGGAAGCTGACAACACACCAGGGCTGAGTGAACACTGGAAGCTGACAATACACCAGGGCTGAGTGAACACTGGAAGCTGACAATACACCAGGGCTGAGTGAACACTGGAAGCTGACAATACACCAGGGCTGAGTGAACACTGGAAGCTGACAATACACCAGGGCTGAGTGAACACTGGAAGCTGAGAACACACAAGGGCTGAGTGAACACTGGAAGCTTACAACACACCAGGGCTAAGTGAACACTGGAAGCTGACAATACACCAGGGTTGAGTGAACACTGGAAGCTGACAACACACCAGGGATGAGTGAACACTGGAAGCTGACAACACACCAGGGCTAAGTGAACACTGGAAGCTGACAATACACCAGGGTTGAGTGAACACTGGAAGCTGACAATACACCAGGGTTGAGTGAACACTGGAAGCTGACAACACACCAGGGCTGAGTGAACACTGGAAGCTGACAACACACCAGGGCTGAGTGAACACTGGAAGCTGACAACACACTAGGGCTGAGTGAACACTGGAAGCTGACAACACACTAGGGCTGAGTGAACACTGGAAGCTGACAACACACCAGGGCTGAGTGAACACTGGAAGCTGACAACACACCAGAGCTGAGTGAACATTGGAAGCTGATCAGACGAAACATTCTTGAGTTACCCAATAATTTCTGTGATTCTTAGTATAAAACTAATTTAGTGCATTGACAAATCTGGAGAAACGTTTCCTGTAATAAATGTCCTATACTAAGTATCTTCTTCCATATCTTGTCAGTATTACTATACTGTTTCTCTTGAGTACTATCCACATTGTAAGTTCCATCAGTCATTAAATACTGAAGACATTTAAAAAAGTCAGAATCGAATACTTTTAACGTGATTAAACGGGATTCAAAATTTCTCTCCATTTTACACCTAAAACTGGCGGATGTGAACCTCCACACACTCTCCGCCATCGTCGGATTAGCTTTTCTAAACGATTGAGGTTACCACACGGAGGGCTTCAGAGCCATTCTAGGATGCTGGGAAGGGGTTCAAAAAATTTCGGTCATCGGGGCACCTGCGCATGCCAGTTGTACCCAGAAGCTAGTCCTAGTTACACTACACCATCGTTGAAGATTTGAAGTTGATCGAATGAGGCGTTCTTGTGTTATGAGAGAACCACCGAATGTTTCCCTTATGGGATATTTAATAATAATAATAGTAATAATAATAATAATAATAACAGTAACAATAATAATATTACTAATAATAATAGCAATAATAATAATAATAATAATTGACGCAAAATATAAGTCAATAACCATTCTTCAGAAAGCTTTCTGCTGTAATATCTTTACCTCACTTAGATAATACACGCTAAATCCTTAATCTACATAGAAGTAAGTACTTCTTCTCAGCAGACAGCCTGGTTGTCTTCCAGTAGTTAGTTCTTAAAACAGTATATATATACAAACTGGATGGCATAATTTTAACACCCAGGATGCTCTTCCCGTCTGGTCTTGTTGCTTATTTTGTTCTATCACCGATGTGGACTCCCAAGCTGTCTGCTATCTGTCTTACCTACATACTCCCATGCACTCCCGTGCACTTCCATATGCTCTCATATACTCCCATGCACTCCCGTGTACTTCCACATGCTCTCAAATACTCCCATGCACTCCCGTGCACTTCCACATGCTCTCATATACTCCCATGCACTCCCGTGCACTTCCACATGCTCTCATATACTCCCATGCACTCCCGTGCACTTCATATGCTCTCATATACTCCCATGCACTTCCATATGCTTTCATATACTCCTATGCACTCCCGTGTACTTCCACTTGCTCATATATTCATTCCCATGTACTCCCGTGTGCTTCCACATACTCTCATATATTCCCTTATACTCCCGTGTGCTTCCATATGCTCTCATATATTCCCGTATACTCCCGTGTGCTTCCACATACTCTCATATATTCCCGTATACTCCCGAGTGCTTCCACATGCTCTCATATATTCCCGTATACTCCTGTGTGCTTCCACATACTCTCATATATTCCCTTATACTCCCGTGTGCTTCCACATGCTCCCATATATTCCCGTATACTCCCGTGTACTTCCACACACCGCCATGCGGTGTAAAATGAATGAAGTTCTCAGGTAATGGTGCCATTTGTGACTTCCTTGAGGTAGACAAGGTCTGCTTTCTAAAACAGTGTGTGTGTGTGTGTGTGTGTGTGTGTGTGTGTGTGTGTGTGTGTGTGTGACTGAAATGAGGAGAGGGAACAAGGTTCATGGCGAACGAGGTAATCCTTATATATAAACTTGAGATCACTCAGGGCCAGGGTAAAAGTCTCCACTGATCTGCTAATATCTGAATGGAATTATTGTTGTTTAATGACGATCACGCAGTTAATGTTGCATATTTTTTTTTCACTCATTATATTACGATGGATTAAGTGATTGGTGTTGACTGGGACCACCTAGCTAGGGTTGACTGGGACCACCTAGCTAGAGTTGACTGAGACCACCTAGCTAGAGTTGACTGGGACCGCCTAGCTAGAGTTGACTGGGATCACCTAGCTAGAGTTGACTGGGACCACCTAGCTAGAGTTGACTGGGACCACCTAGCTAGAGTTGACTGGGACCACCTAGCTAGAGTTGACTGGGACCACCTAGCTAGAGTTGACTGGGACCACCTAGCTAGGGTTGACTGGGATCACCTAGCTAGAGTTGAACTGGACCACCTAGCTAGGGTTTTACTGGGACCACCTAGCTAGAGTTGACTGGGACCACCTAGCTAGAGTTGACTGGGACCACCTAGCTAGGGTTGACTGGGACCACCTAGCTAGAGTTGACTGGGACCACCTAGCTAGGGTTGACTGGGACCACCTAGCTAGAGTTGACTGGGACCGCCTAGCTAGATTTGACTGGGACCACCTAGCTAGAGTTGACTGGGACTACCTAGCTAGAGCTGACTGGGACCACCTAGCTAGATTTGACTGGGACCACCTAGCTAGAGTTGACTGGGACCACCTAGCTAGAGTTGACTGGGACCACCTAGCTAGATTTGACTGGGACTACATTGCTAGGGTTGACTGGGACCACCTAACTAGGGTTGACTGGGACCACCTAACTAGGGTTGACTGGGACCACCTAACTAGGGTTGACTGGGACCACCTAGCTAGGGTTGACTGGGACCACCTAGCTAGGGTTGACTGGGACCACCTATCTAGGGTTGACTGGAACCACTTAGCTAGGGTTGACTGGGACCACATAGCTAGGGTTGACTGGGACCACCTATCTAGGGTTGACTGGGACCACTTAGCTAGGGTTGACTGGGACCACCTAGCTAGGGTGGTCCCACCACCACTGCCACCACTATCATCACCACTACCACCACCACAACCACTACCACCAGCACTAAAACTATCACTGCCATTACCACCAAAGCTACCACTACCTCCACTTCCACCACTACTACCACCACCACCTCTAGCACCATCACCACCAGCATAACTACCACTATCACCACCAGCACTACCACCTCTACCACCACTACCATCACCACTACCTCAACCGCCACCATCAATAGCACCTCCACTATCATCACCATTATCACTACTACTACTACTGCTATTACCACCATCAATAGCACCTCCACTATCACCATTACTACTATTACCATCACTACCATCATCATTACTACCGTTATCACTACCACCACCACCACAACCACTACCATCACTACCACCAATACCACTATCACCACCGCCACCACTATCACCACCAACACCGCCACCGATACCACCATCACCACCACCATCACTACCGCTACCATTACCACCATCACTACCACCACTGTCATCACCACCGCCATCTTTACTCTCACTTCCACCATGACCATCATTACTACCATTCCACACCACCAACACTACCACCACTACTGCTATGACCACCACTACCACCATGACCACCACTAACCACCATGACCACCACTACCCTCCATGACCACTACCACCATGACCACCACTACCCTCCATGACCACCACTACCACCATGACCACCACTACCACCATGACCACCACTACCACCATGACCACCAATGCTCCCATGACCACCACTACCACCATGACCACCACTACCCTCCATGACCACCACTACCCTCCATGACCACTACCACCATGACCACCACTACCCTCCATGACCACCACTACCACCATGACCACCACTACCCTCATTGACCGCCACTACCACTATGACCACCAGTGCCACCATGACCACCACTACCACTATGACCACCACTACCCTCCATGACCACCACTACCACCATGACCACCACTCCCTCCATGACCACCACTACCACCATGACCACCACTACCCTCCATGACCACCACTACCACCATGGCCACCACTACCCTCCATGACCACCACTACCACCATGACCACCACTACCACCATGACCACCACTACCCTCCATGACCACCACTACCACCATGCTCACCACTACCCTCCATGACCACCACTACCACCATGCTCACCACTACCCTCCTTGACCACCACTACCACTATGACCACCAGTGCCACCATGACCACCACTACCACTATGACCACCACTACCCTCCATGACCACCACTACCACCATGACCACCACTACCCTCCATGACCACCACTACCACCATGACCACCACTACCCACCATGACCATCACTACCACCATGAATGTTGCGAATAAGAAATTTTATAAAGAACTTCAGAATGTGGTCTGTTACTATTTTCTTCCTAGGCAACAAGATTTTGGATCAGAGTTAGTTAAAGGTATTTTAGAGTCTAGCGGAAATAATTTCAACTGGGAAACTCCATAGAATAATATTCAAATTTATTAAAGTATTTAAATACAATATTTTATCTTCTCTCTGTACCTAATATTATATCTTATTTACAAGAATATATACATTTAGTTCAAATTCATGGAAATATCACATTAATAAGGAAGATTAATTTTTCTTCCTGTAATTAAGTCTTCACTAGCATTTACGTCTTTGTCTTAACAAGAAAGCAAGAGTTTGTCTGAGAAGACGTATCTCTATGGATTACTGAACTGACCAGAGCAATGAGGAACAAACTGAGTCAGCTCTAAAGCCTAATTCTCAAACCCATTCAAACTGTACACCCTAAGAGAGAACCAATATACGATCAGTAGTCAATTATTATTATTATTATAATCAAGGGGGAAGCGCTAAACCCGGAGGATTATACAGCGCCTGGGGGGGGGATGTGGAAGGCATTCAGGCTTAATTCGGGGAACTGGAGCACAGATCCAGTTCCCTAAATCAAGAGCCCCTCACCAACATCAAGGAACCTTCCTTGAGGGGAGGATCAGTAGTCAAGGCTAGAACAGTGAGCAGACTGACTAGCTGCCAGTCTGTTGACCCGTCGTCAGGTTGGATCACCTGACCCAAACATCAGTCAGCCGGACATAAACAATTGAACAATTTACCTGATGGTTCTGAGACTGTATGCTCTATATACATAAGAAATCCTACCTAACAACAACAACAACAATAATAATAATAATAATAATAATAATAATAATAATAATAATAATAATAATAATAATAATAGATATAAATCATCGATATCGATAATAATAATAGTGATAATACCATGGTAAGTGTTTTATTTTAAAAGATAATAATATAACGCCGAAAGTCTATTTTAGCTATAAACTGAGACTTTCGTGCTATAATATTAAGTGATGATCATATTCTCTTACAATAGTTAAATATCACAGGATGACCAATCTCCAAGATACAACAGACCACCACTACCATCATGACCACCACTACCCTCCATGACCACCACTACCACCATGATCACTACTACCACCATGACCACCACTGTCATGTAGGGTTCGATAACGTTGATTGGGTAATAACACTCACGTTGGATGTTCCTACCGGGGATACCTCATCCACGTCACTGGATCAATCCGTTCCACCAGTAGAGAAAGACTTAGCTCCCACTGACTTCCCAGACGAGGTCAAGCATTTGTTGACTCTGCTGAACAAACGTTCTAAAGTCATTGCCTTACCAGGTGAGAAGATGGGTATAACGAACTTACTGTCCCATCGTATTCCTCTTGAACCTGGTACTAGGCCTATCTATATACCTGCATACAGAATGCCTCATTCACAAGTTGCTGTTGCAGAAGAATTGATCAATCATGTGCTTGATGATGGAGTTATTGCGCCTAGCAATTCACCTTGGAATGTGCCCTTGATCCTAGCACCTAAGAAGGATGGTACTTGGTGCCCAGTGATTGACTTTAGGAAGTTAAATGCGAAAACTATTCCAGATCGCTTCCCACTTCCTGTTCTTGGTGATCTTTTACGTAACATCGGAGATAACAAAGTCTTCTCGACCCTAGACTTGTTACAAGGGTTTTGGCAAGTCCCTCTTCATGAGGACAGCCTAGAGCTAACTGCATTCTCCACTCCTACAGGTCATTATCACTTCCTCCATATGGCCTTTGGGTTATGATCCTCCCCTATCATGTTCTCAAGGCTCATGATGAATATCTTTAGAGGTCTCATAGGTAATGCACTTATGGTGTACTTAGATGACGTAATCGTCATGTCTAAAGACGTGGATACACACTTCAAAAGACTTGATGTAGTACTTGGTAAGCTTGAAGAAGCCAATTTAAAGATCAAACTGTCTAAATGTCAATTTTTTGGTCACGTAGTCACTCCTAGAGAGGTTACGACTGACCAAAGTAAAGTAACTGCAGTACTAAATTTTCCATCTCCCAAAACTGCTGATGCCGTAAGGTCCTTTGAGGGCTCAGCAAGTTTTTATAGATCTTTCATTGCCAATTTTTCTTCAATAGCAGCTCCTCTAACTGAGTTGCTTAAGAAAGATGTTCCTTTCACTTGGACCTTCTGTCAAGAAAGAGCATTCCAAACTCTAAAAGAAAAGCTAACATCTGCTCCAATTTTGAAATTTCCAGATTTTTCTAAGCCCTTCTATCTAACAACTGATGCTAGTTCAGTTGGCATAGGTGCCGTACTAGCTCAGAAGACTGATGGCATGTACAACACAGTTGCATTTGCTAGCCGAGTCCTTATGAAGGTTGAACGTAATTATACAGTAACTGAGCAAGAAGCTTTAGCAATAGTATGGTCTTTAAAGCACTTCCGAGACATTATTTATCAGTACTCTGTTCATGTCTCGACAGACCATGCTCCACTGATACCTTTATTCCAGAACAAACAACCTACTGGAAGGTTAGCCAGATGGACCTTGACTATCAAAGAGTTCAATCCTGCCTTTGAACACTTACCTGGCAAGTCAAATGTAGTCGCAGATGCTTTATCGTGACATGTTAGTATAGTAACTGCAGATCCTCCATTTACTGCCGAGGATGTAAAGAATGCTCAACGAACAGATCTCATGTGGTCTGGTATGATTAGATTCCTGTTCCAGGAAGATCTTATTCTGACTGTGAAGCCACCAGCACCCATCAATGACTTTGTCATGAACCAAGAATTACTGTATCGAACAGCCGAGTTGGGTACTCCTAGCAGACGGGTATACCAGTTAATAATTCTACAGCCACTAGTGAATGTAGCCTTACAGCTACTTCACGATGTACCAGGTGTTGTGCACCCTGGTATGGATAGTTCAGTAAAACAAGCCAGATTGAAATACTTTTGGCCTCGTATGGCAACTGACATTTCTGAGTATGTTAAGAAATGTAGTGTCTGCATGCAACACTAAGGTAATGTTAATGGTCCTAATCCAATCCAGGTGTATCCAACTACTAGCGAACCGTGGGAAAAAGTTGTGCTAGATTTGTTAACTAATTTCTAATGTTCCCTCCAGGGCAACAAACATCTATGCGCTATGGTAGACCATTTCACCAGATATTGTGAGTTAGTTCCTATTGCAGATAATACTGCCGAGACAATAGCTAAAGCGTTTAAAGAATGCATTATCTGCAGGCATACCACCCCTAAGTCCCTAGTAACAGATAATGGACGTGAATTCTGTAATGAGATTCTTGAAAATTTGTGTACCTTGTACAAGATCTCTAAATCCACCATTGTTCCTCATTATCCTGCTAGCAATGGGTTAGTGGAACAAATCAATAAGAAAGTACTTAATGTCTTGAGAGCCACTATCAATCCCAACAGTGAAACTTGGGATGAAGTTATACCTGATGTGCAGTGTGCTATAAATTCTGCTCACAATGTTTCTGTAGGTGACACTCCACATTATGCATTGTACAGTGTAGATACACGTTTGCCTTATGAATTGCTATATTCTAATCAGAAATCAAATTACAACCCTGATGATTTCATAGCAACTTGTACCAGCCTACCTCAAAGCGTCTTTAGAAGAATCCGTGAAACACTTCATAAATCAACAGCAGAATTTACAAGAGTTGCTAACACTTGAGCAAAGCCGTCCAAAATCAAAGTAGGTTTGAGAGTTATGCTGACTAACTTTAACAAAACGTCTGCAATGCCTAAGCTTGATCAAAAGTTTGTTGGTCCTTATCGAGTAGTTGAGCATATCACTGGCAATGAGTATAAGGTTAGAGAAATTAGTACTGGTCAGTATAAAGAATCACATTTAGATCATATGAAGTTAGTATGTGATGATAATGATGTTCAAACCCAGACTAATGTGACAGACTCTGACAATCCTCCTGATCCTGTACTCTCTACCTCTAATACTCAGTCAGATGATCAACCTGAATGTCATTATTCCCTACGTACATGACAGGTATTGAGAAATCCTCAAGTATCATTTGTAACTACCAATTCAGATTTGCCTCAAACACGGCATGAGTTAGCCAGTGCAACAGAGTTTGATCCTCCCAGAGATGACACCCATTCTGCATATGTCAATCTCACCCTAGCAGAGTTAGGGTTAAATGTAAATAACCTGTATAGATGAATAATTACAGTATCAACTTATCAATATTCAAGATTTTGTGTTCAACCTCTCTCCGAGTTCTGAGATTTAACAGTCTAGATTTGAGTGCACCAAGTCTGCCTTTCTGTTAAACACTTTCTTTGTACATATCCTTCCTCAGAATCCGTAGATCACATGAATACTGATCAATCGATCAAAATTTTTTTTTATCACTTCTATTGTGTAATCCCAATGTTGAGTTCATTCTATGAGTTGTGCTATATCATTACTTGTAATGCATTACAGTAAGTTTCATTACAGTAAATTACATTAGCTTCCATTCCAATATCCTCCTTATGTATGTTACAATGTTCAATTGTTGTGTCCTTTGTCATTGTATAAAATCAGTCCTAGCCGTATGCCTGCCGTCTCTAGTTTGTATTAGCTGTATGTCGGGACGACATGCGTTAGCATCGCCGAGCTCTCAGTAGTATCAGTTCCAAGTAACCAGTTTACAGTAGTATGACTCACTACCAACCGTCAGTGTGAATCACTTGTTATTCACTGTTCAGCTGATCTAGCCTGTTTTGAATGCCACTACCCTCCGAGGCACTCAGCAAGCCAGTTCAAGTAGAGGCGTTAGACAGGCGGCAGGTCAAAGCTTGGTGCTCCCCTATATTCCACCCAATATACTAGAACATCCAACGTGAGTGTTATTACCCAATCCACGTTATCGAACCCCACATGACACCACTACCACCATGACCACCACTACCACCATGACCACCACTACCATCATGACCACCACTACCCTCCATGACCACCACTACCCTCCATGACCACCACTGCAACCATGATCACCACTACCACCATGACCACCACTAACCCCCATGACCACCACTACCCTCCATGACCACCACTACCACCATGACCACCACTACCACCATGACCACCACTACCCTCCATGACCACCACTGCCACCATGATCACTATCTCTACCACCACCACTAGCATTAAATCCTGCACTTCCACAGTCACACCCTCCTCTCACAGCAAGGGGAACGACCACCACGCTTAGAATGTCACAGACAAATGTACCCTGTGATCCCTCCCCTCCACTTCCCTCCCCCTTCCCCTCCCTCTTTCCCTCCCTTCTCCCCTGGAGCTGCATGAGGAGTATCAGGGGAAGGGAACCAATGAACCCAGTACTTCCTCTTCAGGGCCCAATAAACCCAGTACAACTTCTCCAGGACCCAATAAACCCGGTACACCTTCTCAAGGACCCAATGAACCCAGTAAACCTTCTCAAGGACCCAATGAGCCCAGTACAACTTCTCCAGGACCCAATAAACCCAGTACAACTTCTCCAGGACCCAATAAACCCAGTACGCCTTCTCAAGGACCCAATGAACCCAATACACCTTCTCCAGGACCCAATGAACCCAGTACACCTTCTCCAGGACCCAATAAACCCAGTACACCTTCTCAAGGACCCAATGAACCCAGTACACCTTCTCCAGGACCCAATGGACCCAGTACACCTTCTCCAGGACTCAGTGAACCCAGTACACCTTCTCAAGGACCCAGTGAACCCAGTACACCTTCTCCAGGACCCAATGAACCCAGTACTCCCTCTGTTTCTTTCTGAGGAGGGTGTACCTAATGAACCCAGTATTCTGCTGCTGTGGGAGGGGTGGTTATCAGGGAGGGGCTTAATGGGGGCGGGGTTGATGGGACGGGAGGGGTGGGGTGGAGTGGATGGGATGGGAAGGGGCCGTGGGTTGCATAAGAGACTCAGGGACGTACTCAGCACAGTTGTACTACCTCCACCCACTCCACTGACCCACTCTCCTTATCTCATGTATATCACAGTGTTCCAGGTGTCTCGCTTGTTCCAGGTGTCTCGCTTGTTCCAGGTGTCTCGTTTGTTCCAGGTATCTTGCCTGTTCCAAGTGTCTCGCTTGTTCCAAGTGTCTCGCTTGTTCCAAGTGTCTCGCTTGTTCCAAGTGTCTCGCTTGTTCCAGGTGTCTCGCTTTTTTCAGATGTCTTGTTTGTTCCAGTAGCGACCAGTGAAGAGGCGGGGTCAGGAGCTGTGACTCGACCCCTGCAATCACAACTAGGTGAGTACAACTAGGTGAGTATACACACACACTCACACACTACATATAAAATACTGAGAGGAACTGACAAGGTGGACAGGGACAGAATATTTCAGAGGGAACACGGCAACAAGAGGTCACAACTGGAAGATGAAAACTCAGATGAGTCAGACGGATGTTAGGAAGTATACTTTCAGTCACAGAGTTGTCAGGAAATGGAACAATCTGGAGAGTGATGTAGTGGAGGCAACAGCCGTACATAGTTTTAAGAAGAGGTACGATAAAGCTCATGGAGCAGGGAGAGAGTGGACCTAATAGCAAAGAGGCAGGGCCAGGAGCTGTGAATCAACCCTGTAACCACAAATAGGTGAGGGTACACACACACACACACACACACACAGTTGTACATAATGACCTATCTAATCAATATGAGAGTCGCTATCCTGAGTATCGCTGTTATCGTCTCAATCGTTATCGTATTTACGATATTTTTAGTTTCACTTGTTCTTTGATTATTTCTGTCTTATCTTCTTATCACTTTCACCTATCATCACCGTACCTCAGCTCTCCTCCCTATCACCTTCAGCTGTCATCACCTTGCCTCAACACTCCTCCCTATCACCTTCACCTATCATCACCGTACCTCAGCTCTCCTCCCTATCACCTTCAGCTGTCATCACCCTGCCTCAACACTCCTCCCTATCACCTTCACCTATCATCACCGTACCTCAGCTCTCCTCCCTATCACCTTCAGCTATCATCACCTTGCCTCAACACTCCTCCCTATCACCTTCACCTATCATCACCCTACCTCAGCTCTCCTCCCTATCACCTTCACCTATCATCACCCTACCAGGTGGTAGCAAGCTCTGGCTCTGGCACCATCCCCGCCCTAGGAGGACTCGTGGGAGTGGTGTCTTGGATCCTCCTTGTTGAAGGTGATAGTGAGCAGTGTTTAAATAGGATGATGATAGGTAATAATAATAATAACAAAAATAATAATATCTTTATTTACTACAAGTACATGTACAAGGTATACAGGCCTAGCTGACATCAATGACATACTGTTATATAGGAAACCCCTTGTTATTCAGAGCAATTCGGGCATATTAGGTCAGTTTTGTCCCAGGATGCGACCCACACCAGTCGACTAACAGGAACAGCAGGTGTCTTGTGGAAACACGTCCCTAATGTTTTCCAGCCGTACCGGAAGAGATTCGAACGCCGGACCTCAGTGTGCACTAGCGATCGAGCTACTGTGATAGGGAGGAGTGTTGACGAAGGGTGATGATAAGTGAAGGTGATAGGAAGGAGTGTTAGGGTAGGGTGATGATAGGTGAAGGTGACAGGGAGGAGTGTTGAGGTAGGGTGATATGTTAAGGTGATAGGAAGGAGTGTTAGGGTAGGGTGATGATAGGTGAAGGTGATAGGGAGGAATGTTGAGGTAGGGTGATGATATGTGAAGGTGATAGGAAGGAGTGTTAGGGTGGGGTAAAGATAGATGAAGGTGATAGGGAGAGTGTTGACAAGGGAAAATGATAAGGGGAAGTGATAGGAAGGAGTTAAGGTGGGGTGATGATGGGTGAAGGTGATAGTGAGGGGGTTTTAAGGGGTTAGGGTAAAATTGATGTGTAAGGGGGATGGGAAAGGGAGGTTAGGTGGGGTGATGATATGTAAGGGGAAATAGGGGGGAAAGTTTTTTGAGGTAGGGTGATGAAATGTAAAAGGGGGATGGGAAGGAGGTCGGGGTGGGGTAAATGAAGATGAAAGTGTTTAGGAAAAGTGTTTTGAGGCAGGGAGAGAGGGGTGAAGGTGATCAGGAGAAATGTTGAGGGGGGATGATGGGTAAAGGTGATTTTTTTGCAAAATATTAGCAAATTTTTTAATTTAAGTTTACGTCAATAAAGCCAACCGAGCCCTCCAAACCAAAACCTAACCAAACCAAAACCAAACCCCTAACCTAACCTAACCAAAACCGAACCAAACCCAACCTAACCTAACCTAACCTAATAACCTAACCTAACCAAACCGGAACCTAACCTAACCAAACCCCTAACCAAAACCTAACCTAACCTAACCGAACCTAACCTAACCAAAACCAAAACCAAACCTAACCAAACCTATCCAAACCAAAAAAAACCCTAACCTAACCTAACCTAACCTAACCAAAAACCTAAAAAAAACCAAACCAAAAAAACCCAAACCTAACCTAACCTAACCAAATCCTAACTTGACAAACAAATCCTAACCGGGGACGAAACCCCGCCAAACCCTAATTTAAACCCTTTTAAAACCTCCCATAACCTAACCTAACCTAACCAAAACCAAACCAAAACCAAACCCCAAACCAAACCCTAACCTAACCTAACCTAACCAAACCCTATCCAAACCCCAACCTAACCAAACCCTAACCTAACCAAACCTAACCTAACCGAACCTAACCAACCCTTAACCTAACCAAACCTAACCTATCCAAACCTTGACGTAAACTATCCAAACGTGCTTTAACCTGCCCCAAAACCAAAAACCTAAAAAAACCCTAACCTAACCTAACCCCCCACGTTCCCCTAACCTAAACTAACTTTACCCCACTTAAAACCCAAACCCTAACTCACATGACCTAACCTGACCTAACCACACCGACGAAACCCCTCACCTAACCAAAACCAAACCCCTAATTTTCACCTCACCAAACCCAAACCCAAAACCCCAACCAAAACCAAACCAAACCTAACCAAACCCAAACCAAAACCCCAACCAAACCCCTAACCAAAACCTAATTTCCACCAAACCTTACCAAACCCCAAAACCTAAAAAAACCCTAACCTAACCAAAACCAAACCCTTAACCAAAACCTCACTTTCCCTGACCAAAAATAACTTTCCCCTCACTTTCACCCCAACCAAACTTCACATGACCCAAACCCTTTCCCCAAAACCTCACCTGACGAAACCCCTCACCAAACCCTTCCTAACCTAAACCTAACCAAACCAAACCTAACCAAACCCCAACTTAAACCTGACCAAACCAAACCAACCTGCCCCCGACCAAACCCTAAAACCTCACTTTTCCCCAAAAATAACCTCACCCACCTGACCAAACCTAACCTAACCAAACCTAAACCTCACTTCACTTCCCCACCTCATTTCACCAAAACCTCCCCTTTCACATCCCTAAACCTAACCAAACATAACCTACATTTTTCCCAAACCCATTAATAAAGTTAATCGAAAAAATCATTCAAAATTTTATTTTAAAAAAATCGACTTGAAATCGGGAAACAAAATTGACAACCCTTTGTATACAGCGTTGAGTAAATCCGCTTTGATGTAAATCAGTTTGTTGATGAAAAAACAGCTTTTATGTATAAACAGCGTTTAAATGTATATAAAACTGTTGTTGTAAATACAACTGTTTGATGTATATCCCAGCTTTTTGGTATAAACAGCTTTTAATGAATATACACTGTTTTTTTTATTTTACAACTTTGGTGTATATACGGGCTTTTGATTTTAATACACCCTTTTGATGTAAAAAACAACTTTTGATTAATACAGCTATTTTTTGTATATACAACGTGATTATATCAGCTTTTGATGTTATCAGCGTTGATGTAAATACACTGTTGTTGTATATGAAAACGTTGATGTATATACACTTTTAAAGAATAACAGCGTTTTTGTATTACAATTTGTTGATGTATATACAGCTGTTGATTTTATATCCAGCGGGTGTTTGAATATACACGTTGTTGTATATAAAAATTTTTTTAAATGTAAAAAAAAGCATTTTAAAGTAAAAAAAGCTTTTTTGTATATACAACGTTTTTTTATAAACAGCTGTTTTTGAAATATACAACTTTTTAAGTATAACAGCTGTTGATGTAAATACGGGGGGCCGGATGTAAAAACAGCGTTGATGTAAAACCAGCTTTGATGTAAATAAAACTTTTTAAATGTATATACACTTTGATGTATATACACTTTTGATGTATATACAGCTTTTTGATGTATAAACAGCGTTAAATTGTAAAACAGCTTGTTATGAAATACAGCAATGATGAAACACAGCTTTTTGATGTAAAACAGCTGTTGAGTATACAACTTTTTAAAGTATAAACACCCTTTTGATGTAAAAAACAGCTTTTACTGTATATACAACTGTTGATGTAAAACAAAATTTGATTTTAAAAAAGCGTTGTGTATTTACACTGTTAAATTATATACAGCTGTTGATGTTAACGCGTGTAAAATGTATATAAACTTTTTAATGTATATACAGCTGTTGATGAATTACAGCTTTTAAAGTATATAGAGCTTTTTAATGAATTTACGGGCTGAAAAATGTTATATACAACGTTAAAGTATATAAACTTTTATGTTTAAACAGCTTTTTGATTATAAACCCCCTTTATTTTATACACTGTTGATTATTTACAGCTTTTTAAAGAAATATACAGCTTTTTAAATGAAATATACAGCTTGAGGGTATACACAGCTTTTTTGGTACATACAGCTTTTTGAGGGTTAAACACAGCTTTGATGTATATACACTGTTGATGAAATACAGCTCTTTTTTGTATAAACACCCAAAAGATGAAATAAACAACTTTTAAATCAAATACAACTTTTGGATGTGTAAAAATATGTAGTTTCAAAACACTGTTGATATAAACATTTTGTTAATTTTAATAAAAGTTTGATAAAGAAAAACAAGCTGTTGATTACATAAAAGCGTTAAAGTATATCCCGCTCTTAAAGTAAAAAACAGAAATTGTTTGGTATATACAGCTTTTAAAAATGTATATACAACTGTTGATGATATACAGATTTTGAGTATAAAACAGCGTTTTTTTAATACAGCGTGAAAAAAATATACAGCGTTTTTTGTATAAAAAAACAAGTTTATAATACCATTTTTTTATTTATATCCCGCTTTTTAAAAGTAAATAACACTGTTGAGTATTTACACAGAAAATGTATATCCCAATTTTAAAAGAAAATAAACATGTTTGATGAAATATACAGCGTTAAAGATATACACCTTTTTATTAATACAGCGTTGATCCCATAACAGCTGTTGAAGTAATAAACGCGTTAAAGAAATATACAGCTTTAAAGTATAAACACCGTTTAAATGTTAAAAAAACTTGATGTAAAATCCCAGCGTTAAATGAATAAACAGATTGATGTATATACCCTTTGAAAAAATTAAACAGGGAAAATGAATATACAACTTTGATGAAATATACACTGTTAAAGTAAATCCCGCTTTTGATGAATAAAACAACCAAGTTGATGTTAAAAACTTTTAAGCATAAACAGCTTTGTTTGAATAAACAGTTTTGAGAAATAAACACTTTTGATTTTAAAAACCCCACTTTTAAAATTATATACTTTTTGGATGTATACAAGCTGGATGTATAAACATTGTTAAAAACACTCATATGAAAATACATTTTTTTGATGTATATACAACGCAAATTGAAAATAAACAACTGTTGATTTTAAACAGAGTTTGTTGTATAAACAGCTGTTGATGTATATCCCGCTGTTTGATGTATAAACAGCTTTTAAAATGTAAATACAACTGTTAAATTATATACAGCTTTTAATGAAATACAGCTGTTTATTATAAAACAGCGTTGATGTATATACAGCTGTAAGGGTAATAAAAACGTTGATGTAATACAGCTGTTGTTTTATATACACTGTTGATGTAATACAGCTGTTGATGTATAAAAGCGGGAAATGTAAAAAACAATTTCAAAAGAATTTTCCAGCTGTTGATTTGTAAACACGTTGTTTGTATATTCAGCGTTTGATGTTTAAACAGTTTTGTTTTGTATATACTGCTAATGTAAAAAATACATGTTTTGTTTGCAAAAAAGCTGTTGTTGTATAAAACACTGTTGATGTATATCCATTTGGGTTGATTTATACAGCTGTTGTTTATATACACTTTTGGGATGTATAAAAAAGCGTTAAAAAGAAAATCACAAAAAGATTATTTTAACACTGTTTTGGGTATATACAGCTGTTGATTTTAAATACCCTTTTGAGTATATACAGCGTTTGTTGTAAAAACCCAACTGTTGATGAAAGTACAGCGGGAAAAAGTTTTTAAACAGCGGGGGGTAAAAACCTTTTTTTGATAAAAATACAACTTTTTAAGTAAAAAGCTGTTGAGGTGTATAAAAAAAGCTTTTAAAGTAAAATACACCCTTTTGTTAAAATTTTATTCCTTTAAAGTGTAAAGAAAATTTTTATGTATAAACGGGCCGTTGAGTTTTAACCCAACTGTTGATTATATACAGCTTTGAGGCTTTAAAGACCCGTTATGAATAAACAGCTTTTATGTGAAACAGCATTTTTTTGTAAAAATGCAGCTGTTAAATAAATATACAGGTTGATGTGAAAACAGCTTTTTTTTAAATTTACAGCTTTTGATGTATCTACAGCGTTGATGTATAAACAGCTGTTGATGAAAAAACAGCGGTTGAGTATATAACTTTTTATGTATAAACACAGTTGATGAAAAACGCTTTGTTGTACATACAGCTGTAATGTAAAATACAGTTTGTTTGAATAAAACACCTGTTTCATTTTAAAAACAGCTGTTGATGTAAATACAGCTTTTTTTTTAAAAACAACTTTTGAAGTATTACAGCTTTGATTAAAAATAACACTTTAGATTATAAACAGATGTTATGAATACCCGCTTTTTGATGTGTTTTGGGGAGATGTTGATAAATATACACTTTTGAGTAAAACAACTGTTAAAGCGTAAAAGCTGTTATGTATTTAAAACTGTTAAAGTGTAAACGCTGTTGTTGTTTTTACACCCGTTAAAGTATATACAGCGTTGATGTTATAAAGCTTTTTGATGATATACAGCTGAAAAATGTATATACAGCCTTTAAATTTTAAATATAAACCCTGGATTTTATATCCAGCTTTTTGGATGTATATACAGCTGTTAAATGAAAAATAAAATTTTTTTTAGGGTAAAACAGCTGTTAATTTTATACACAACGTTGATGTATAAACAGCGTTATGTAAAACCCTAAAAAATTTGTTTTAAAAAAGTTTTGTTTTAAATAAACATTTTTAAAAAGTATAAAAAAACTGAGATTTTATATTCAGCTTTAATGAATAACAACTTTGATGTAATACAGCTGTTGAGTATATACAGCGGGTTAAAGAATATACAGCTTTTAAAAAAAATTTACAATTGTTAAAAGTTAAACACTGTTGATGAAATACAGCTTTTGATGAATACAGCGTTTGTAAAATAAAAAACAAAAGATGAAAAACACAGCTGTTAAAAGTGTAAACACTTTTGATTTTATTACACTTTTAAATTATATACAACTTTTTGAGTATAACAGCTGTTAAAAGTTTATCCCATTTTTTTAAATTATAAAAACTGTTGATTTTTGATCCCGCTGTTTTTGTAAAAGTTTCTTTAAATGTCCAAAAACAGTTTTTAAATTGAAATACAGCTTTTGTTGTAAATACAGCAGTTCATGAAAAAACCCGCTTTTTTCATGTATAAACAGCTGTTGAAGTATATACAGCGATAATGTAATACAACTGATGATGTAAATACAGCTTTGATGTATATACAGCTTTTTAATGTATATACACTTTTATGTATAAACAGAGTTTTTTGGGAAAAGTGCACCTTAAAGAACATACGGGCTGTTGATGTGTATACAGCTGTTTTTGTATTTTACGCTGTTCATGGAATATCCCTTTTCCCTGTAATACAGCTTTTTATGAAATATACAGCTGAAAATTTAAATCCAACTTTTTAGTTTAAAATACCTGTTGATGTATATAAAAGCTTTAAAGGGAAATACAGCGTGATGTAATACAGCTTTTTTTGAAAGGGCACTTTTGATGTACATACCCTTTTGATGTGTTACAGCTGTTGTTGAAATACAGCGGGTTTCATGAAAATATCCCGCTTTTTAAAAACAGCTGTTATGAATATATTTCTGAAAAAGAATTAAAAACATTTAATGTAATAAAAAGCTGAAGTGTATAATACAGTTTAAAATTTTAAATATAAAAGCAAAATTGAAAATAACCGGATATTAAAAAAACAGTTTTAAAATGAATAAAAACTTTTGATTTAAATCCCGAAATTTTTAACATACAGCGTTGAAGAAAAACAGCTGCGATGCATAAACACTTTTAAATGAAAAACGGGCTTTTAAATTAATCCAAACAAATTTGATGAATATCAGCTTTTGAAGTGAATACACCCTGTTGAGAAAAACAGCGAAAAGAAAATAAAAAGTTATGAAATACAGCTTTTAGAAAGAAAAACTTTTGATTTAAATACAGCTTTTGGGAAGAAAACCAGCTTTAATGTATAAAAAAACCTTTTTTAGTAAAATTACTGTTAAATGTATAAACACTTTTTATTATATCCCTTTTCCCGATGCCCTACAGCTTTAAGTAAATCCAGCTTTTTAAGTAAATAAAAACTGTTTGAGTATATGGCAGCTTTTTAAAGTGAATACAGCGTTGATGTAAATACAGCTTTTGATGTATATACAACGTTGTGTTTAAAAACATTTTTTTTGATGAATAACCCCTGTTTTTAATATAAACAACTTTGATGATTACAGCTTTGATGTGTAAACAAATTTTTGATTATAAAACGCATTTTAATGGTGTATACAGTTTTTTTGTATATGCACTTTGAGTATAAACACTGTTGATTTGTATCCCGGGCTTTTTTTGTATATACGGTTTTTGAGATATACAGCTTTTGATGAAAAAATTTACACTGTTGATTAAAAAACACTTTTTTTTTGGTAAAAACCAAACTGTTGATAAAATACTGTTTCTTGATCCCATATACAGCTTTTATGAAAATTTCAGCTGTTAATGAAATATACAACTGTTGATGTATATACGGGCTTTTAAAGTATTTTACAACTGTTTGATGTACATGCACGTTGATGGTAAAAAAAGCTGTTTATGTATATAGAGCATTTTAAAGTATATACAACTTAAAATGTAAATACAGCTGTTAAAGAATATACAGCAGTTGATGTATAAACAATTTTAAAGGGAAAAAAATACAGCTTTTTAAAGTTTATACAGCTTTTTGATGATATACCTTTTTGAAGTGTAAACAGCTTTTTTTGTATAGAAACCGTTAATTTATAAACAGCTTTTAAATTTTTGTAAACGGGCGTTGTTGAAATATAAAGCTTTTGATGATATACAGTTTGATGAATAAACAGCTGTTAAAGTAAAATAAAAGCTGAAAATTTTAAATACAACTGTAGATTAAAAACTGCTGTTGATGAATAAACAGCGTTGATGTATATCCACGTTGATGTATAAACATTTTGTTAAAGTTATACAGCTTTAAAGTATTTTCCACCTTTTGAGAAATATACACTGTTGATTTTTAAAATTACACTTTTAAATGTATAAACAACGGTGTTTGTATATACAGCTGTTATGTATATACAGCTTTTTATGAAATACACAGCTTTTGTTTGATAAAAAACAATGTTAAAGTAAAACCCGTGCCCGATGCATAAACAACCCCGAAAATTATACAACTTTTTAAAAGTAAATCCAGCTGTTGATTTTTAAACAGCGTTGATGTATAACAGTTTAAGAAAATTTTCAGCTGTTGAGATATACCGCTGTTAATGTATATACAACTGCTGAAGTATTACAGCTGTCGGATTTTAATAAAAAAAAAAAACAGCTGTTAAATGAATATACAGTTTGTTGATTTATTACAGCTGCGATGTGTATACAGTGTTTTTTTGTAAATGTGCGTTATGTATAAAACAGCTTTGATGAAATATACATTGAGGATGTATATACTGCTGTCGATGTGAAATATAAAACCCTGTTTTTGTATAACAGCTTTTTGATGTGAAATACAGCTTTTATGTAATACACTGTTGTTGTATATACCCCTGTTGATGATATACAGCTGTTGATGTGAATACATTTGTGATGAAAACACTGTTGATGTATAAACAACTGTTGTTTGTTTACAGCTTTTGATTGTATAAGCTTGATGAAAATACAGCTTTTCCGTGTTTTACCACTGCTGATGTATATACACGTTAAATTGTATACAGCTTTTTTTGTAAATGCAGCTTTTGATGTATATAAAAACTGTTGTTGTTTTATACAGCTTTTTTTGCATAAAACAGCTTTTGAATTATAAAACGGGCTTTTATATATTACAACTTTTGGGTTGTAAAATACCTTTTTATGAATATACAACTTTTGGGGTGTTTACTTTTCTTTGAAATATACACCTTTTTCTGTAAAATCCCGCTTTTTGTTAAATAATAACTGTTGATGTAAAAACAGCTGTTAAATGTATAAATAGCTGTTGATGTATATGAAATTTGTTGATGTATTTACAGCTTTTTGATGTATTACGCGTCGTTTATAAATACACGTTGATGTATATACAGCTTTTAAATTTTGAAATTCAACGGTTAAAGTATTTTGCACTTTAAGTATATACAACTGTTAAAGTAAAATACAGCTGTTGATGGGTAAAATCCCGCTTTTGAAAAATTATAAAACAGCTTTTAATGTAAATAAAGCTTTTTGATGTATACACAACTGTTGATGTATAAACTTTTGTTTGTATATAAATTCAACAGCACTGTTGAGGATATAAAAACCTTTAAATGCAAAATTCCAGCTGTTAAATTACAAACAGCTTTTGGTGTTTATACAGCTGCGATGTATATATAGCTTCGATTTTTTAACAGCTGTTAAAGTAAAAAAAGCGTTGAGGGAATTTTCACTAAAGATGTAAAAACAGCTTTTTGATGTATATCAGTTTTGGTTTGTAAAAAACTGTTTAAGTATAAACAGCGTGATGAATAACGCTGTCATGTGTATACAACTGTCTTTTGTATATACAATGTTGATGTTAACAGCGTTAAATTAAAACAGCTTTTTGATGAATATAAAAGCGTTTTGTATAAAAAAATTTTTTTAAGAATTTTAAAAAATTGCAAAGTACATACATTCTTTCGAGTACAAAATTGCTGTCAATGTAAAATATAAAATTTTCTGAGTACATACCCCCTTAAAAAGGGGTAAAAAAAAAACAAAGGGGGCCCAAATTTCCGGTTTAAATTTTTCGTTGATTTGATTTTATTTAAAAATTTTCCCAAATTATCCATAAATAACTGTATTTTTCCCAATTATCCAGCGTAGTGACCTAACAACGGGGCCCAAAAAAAACCCATCACTTTTTTTTTAACCAGATAAAATTCATCAATAAATAACTATACTTCTCTTACAAAGATAATTTCTTTCAATAAAAAAACCTCATTTCTCTTCCCATGATATATTCATAACAAAAAAAAACTTCATTCTCTTACCCTTAATAATAAAACAATAAAAAACCCATCATTTCTTTTAAACCATGAAATTTTTTCACCAAAAAATAACTATCACTTTTCTTACTAAAAATTCATCAAAAAATAACCATCACCTCCCTTAAACCATGAAAAATTCACCAATAAATAACCTTTCATTTTCTGTTACCTTTAAATATTTCAACAAAAATAACCATCACTTATCTTTTTCCAAGATATATTCATCAATAAAAAACCCAAACACTTCTCTTGTCATGATATATTCATCAATAAAAAACCATCCTTCTCTTACTATGATTTTTTCCCTCAATAAATAACCACCTTCTCTTACTAAAAAAATTTTCATAATAAAAAACCATCACTTCTCTTACTTTTTAAATTTTTCATCATTGAATAACCATCATTTTCTCTTGCCATATATTCATCAAAAAAATAACCATCATTCTTTCTTTTGCCATGATATTTCGCAAAAAATAACCTTACTTCTCTTCCCATTTTTAAAAATTAAACAATAAATAACCTTCACTTCTCTTGCCATGAATTTTCATCAATAAATTTTTTAAAACCCATCATTTCTTTTAAACTATTAAAAAATTCAAAAATAAAAAACCATCACTTTCCAATTTTAATTTTTTTTTTTTATTACAAAACCGGCCAAATTCCCCCCAAAGGGCCCAGGGGGGCCCCAAAAAAGAAAAATTTTCCCCAAACCATTCACCCCAATCCTGCCCTTGCCAGAAGGGGGGGCTTTACACTACAGTTTTTAAACGCAACTTTAAAACCCCCCTCCTTCAAAAAGCAGGCACTGTACTTCCCACTCCAGGACTCAAGTCCGGCCTCCGGGTTTTCCCCTGAATCCCTTCAAAAATTTTACTTTTGCTCACACCCAAAACCCCACGTAAAGAAATTAAAAACCATTTGCCCTCCATTCACTACCTATCAAACACGCTCACGCATCCCTTCTAAAGGGTCCAACCCCCCCCTCGCCCCAAAAAACCTCCTTTACCCCCCCCCCCCAACCCCTTCCTAGGGCCCACCCCTACCCCCCCTTCCTTCCACTACAGACTGATACACTCCCTTTAAGTCATTCGTTTCGCTCCATTCCCCCTACATGTCCGAACCCCCCAACAACCCTTCCTCAGCCCCCCTGGCAACAGTTTTTTTTTAAACCCGCACCTCCTCCTAACTTTCCCAAAATAAAAGAATTCCCCGCATTAAAAACACACCACCCAATTTCCCCCAGACATGACATCCCACTCCTTTCCCGCCTTCTCCTCGCGCAAAATTTCCCCAAACCCCCGCTTTACACCCAAATAAGAGCGTTTGGGAAAACTAACTCTCATACATTCCCCCCATTTTTCCCCTAAGGGCAAAGTTCTTTTTCTCCACAGACCCCCTAAGTGCACCACTCACCCTTTTTTTCCCCCCATCCAAATTTTAAAGATTCAACCCCCACTTTCATAGACCCATCCGCCTGACAACTCCCCCCCCAAATATCTGAATACCCTTCACCTTTCCCCCATACCTCTCCCTCCAACTGATATTCAAACTTTTCCAAACAACCTAATCTTTTTGTTAAAACCTCATAACCTTTCTCTTTCCTGTATTTCCCTTTAAATTTTTACCTTTTTGCACACCCCCACCAAATTCACCCCCAACTCTGCAACTTTTTCTTCAGAATCTCCCCCAAAGCAACCCTTTTCACAGCAAAGAGCAGCTTTGACAAATCCCCACTTTTTGTGTGAATTCCTTTTTTCTTTAACTTTCCCCGCCCTCCAAGACCCTCGCTTTACTTTTCTTTCAACCCCAAACAAAAAATATAAACAACCCCGGTGACAACACACATCCTTTTCTAAGGCCTAAATTTTTACTGGGAAAAAAAATTTTCCCCTTTCCTACATACTCTAACTTGGGGCCCACTTTTCCCGTAAAAACCCCTTTTACTGCTACAGTAACCACCTTTCCAAACCCTAAAACTTCAACATCCCCCACCCTTTTCCCCCCCTTTCCCCCCGACATACGCCCCTTTTTCCCCAAAAACCATAAATGCCCCCAAAGACCCCCTTTTTAGCCTTATTTAAAAACTTTCCTTATATTTTTTCACTGAAAAAACCTTGGGCCACAAAACCCCCCCACCTTTTCCCAAAACCTCCCCTTTTTCATCTCTACCTATTCTCTGTCTTAAATCTTAATTCTTTCCCCAAATTTTAACCCCCTACCATACACTTTAAACCCGGTACACTCAACAGACTTTTCCCCCTATAATTTTTTTTCACTCTCTTTTATTTCCCCTTTTCCTTTTAAAAAAAAGGAACTAAGCCCGCCCTGCCAAAAACCCCCAGGTACCTTACCCTCTTTTCCCTACATTTAAATTTAAAAAATAGCACCAAATCACCCCAAAACTATATCCCCACCTGCTTTAAAAAATTTTTATCTTTATCCCATCAATCCCGGCTCCTTACCCCCTTTTATTTTTCCTAAATGCCTCAGAAATTTCCCCCAACACCACAACGCTCTTTTCCCCACTCCTACAAGATTATTCCTCCTTGCCCTATACACGAAATTTACAGCTTCCCCCATCTTCATCAACAAAATTAAAAAATTCCTCAAAATATTTCCCTTTCCCTCTTCCCAATACCTCTTTAAATCCCATTTAATAACTCCCCCTCCCTATTTTTAACGACAAAACCATTTGTTTTTCTAGGGTTTCTTAACTTGTTTTAAACCACTCCCAAAAATTTTTTCCCTTTTTTTCAAAAAAAATTTTTTGATAACATCTCACCCACCTCTCATTTGCTCCCTTTTTACATTGCTTCACCACTCTCTTAACTTTTCCCCCTTTTTCTCCATATAATCTTTTTCCCCCCTTGGGATCCAAATTCTTTCTTTTTAAAAACTTTTCCCTAAGGGTAACTTTTTTCCCCCCTTACAAATCTCTTTTTCATCATCCTTCCCCCAATTTGCTCCTCCCTTTCCCCCCCGCACCCCCTTTTTCCCTTTAACCCCCAAACTTTTGCTGAACACTCTAAACACATTTTAAAACCCCTAACCCCCCAAAACCCCTTTGGGCCCCAATTTCCTATGGGCCCCCATTAGCCCCCTATCCTCCAATAGCTGTTTTAAAATTTTTAAACCCCAAAATGCCTCCCCTTTTATTTTATAAAAAAAAAATTTACCCTCTCTTTTTCCCGATGCTTCTATTCTCCTTGTATCCCATCTACCTTTAACTCCCAAGGGAGCTACAAATAGAAAGTGTCTGATAAACGTGGCCCCCCCTTTAAAAAATTACATCTGAAATCTACCCAACAGTCTTTTATCTACCAATACATAATCCCAAAAAACTACTGTCATTTCGCCCTACCTCATAACGTTATACTTATTTTTTTCCTCTTTTTTTTAAAATATGAAATTTCCCCCTTTTAACCCAAACCCCCTTTTAAAACAAAGTTCAATCAAAAGGGGTCCCATTAAACATTTACACCTGGCACCCCAAACCTTTCCAAACCCCAACCCCCCTCTAAAATTTTTTCCTACTTTTTGATTTTAAGCCCCTACCACAATTACTCTCCCTTGGTTTAAAAAGGGCCCCATACATTACCCTTAAAAACTTTTCCCCCCAAAACTCTCTCCCCTCCTCTTTCATTCCCCCCTCTTCCCCCAGGGGCAAACACGCTTAAAAATGACCCACTTCTCGCACCAACCTTTTCTTTTTTCCCAAAATAATTCTTTTAATTTACACATTCATTTCCCCTTTTTCTCCTTCCAAAAAAATGATCATTTAACCCTTACGCTACCCCTTTTCCCTTTCTCTAACTCCTCAGATACTCCCGATTTAATCCCATTTATTTTCCCCCCACGAAACCCTCACCTACCCCCCTTTAGCTTTGTTTTGCTTAGGGCCAGGGCATCCAACTTTTTTTCCCCCCATAACATCAGCAATCAACTGTTTTTTTGACATCCCCACAAACCCCGCACATTTTAACAACCCAGTTTTTTAAAGTTTTTTTCTTCTCTTTTTTAGTAAATTTATACAGGAGAAGGGGGTTTCAGCCCATTGCCCCGGCATTTTAAATCGCCTCAAACACACGCAAAGGGTTACGGAGGGGAAAAATTCTTTTCCCCCTTTCCCCCTGGGCAATAGAAAAATAAAAAAGAAAAAGAGCTATTTAGAAAAAGGGGAAAAAAACCAAAATTATGTAAAAATATATATGCATGTGGTCTGTGAAATGTGACCAAAGGAAAATAGGGGTAGCAAGATATCCCTGTTTCTTACGTGTTTTTTGAGACAGAAAAAAAAACCACAAAACCTTCTCTTACTATTATATTTTTCCCTCAATAAAAAAACCATCACTTTTTCTTGCCATGGTAATTTGCAAAAATAACCATCCCTTCTCTTTTCCCTGAATATTCCCTCAATAAATCTTAAAAAACCATCACTTCTCTTAAAAATGAAATATTTTATCACTAAATAACCCCTCACTTCTCTTAAAAATAATATCATCAATAAATAACCATCACTTCTCTTCCAAATATATTCCCAAAAAAAAAAAACCATCACTTCTCTTGCCAAAGATATATTCTTTAATAAATAAAACCCTCCACTTCTCCCTTTCCATGAAAATTTTCGTCAAAAAAAAAACCAACACTTTTCTTGGGCCCTGATATATTCCCTCAAAAAATAACCCCCACTTCTCTTTCCATGATTATTCATCAATAAATAACCAACACTTCTCTTTTTTATGATATAAATTTATCAAAAAATAACCCATACTTTCTCTTTTTTTTTTATATATTTTATCAATAAAAAAACCATCACTTCTCTTGGGCCCTGATAAATTCGCAAAAAATAACCATCACTTCTTTGCCAAGTATAACATCAAAAAATAAAACCCTCACTTCACTTGCCAAAGATTTAATTTATCAATAAAAAACCATTTACTTTCCTGGCCATGATAATTCATTTAATAAAAACGTGACAAAGAAAATCGTACAAAAAAAAATCAAGTTAGGGGAGCGGAGCAGGGTTCCCCCGGGGTGGCGAGGGGGTTCCTCCCAACCTTAGCAAACCTTTGAAAACCCAAAAAGGGTAGACTGTGGGGGTGTTTCTGAACAGTGTGATCATGGGGTGGGCCCACGCTGCCTCACAAAAACCCCCGCCCCCCCCTCCGCTATTACTCCGTCCCTGTAGCTTTGTTATTGGGTTTTTTATTTTAATAAATATATATAATATATATATATAAATAAATATATATATTTTATATTATATTTATTTAGATTAAAATATATATAAAATAAATAATATATATATATTTAAATTATATAAAAATGAGAATGTTTGGGAAAACCCAAAAGGCGAATAAAACTTTTACTCTCAGAGTGTTTACTGGGATTTGATAGCTGGATGGATAATGAAAAATCCAAACCAAAAGATGCCATGCTAATGATTAATTTCCCTTTTCCAAAACACTTTTTCTCTCTGGCTGGGACATTAACATCCCTTTTAACGCAGATAAAATTGGGAGATCTAAGAAGGGACCGAAAAAACCTTTTCCCCTTTGCAAATATTCCATCAAAAACCCTTTAAAAAATGGAGCGCAGGGCCCAGAGAGATACATCAAAATCTACAAACCCGGAAAAACTTAGAGGAACTGGTCCTTCCCATTCTGCACACAGAAGCCCCTCACTATTTAAAACAAAGACTTGGGGAGCGGGCAAAATAAACCCCAAAAAAAAGTAGGGGCACCATTATAAAAGAAAGGGGAAAACCCCAATAAATGGGCCGGGCCCAAACGTTTTAGCATTCCAACCCCCCCACCATAAAAGGGGAAATTTCCAATAAAAACCCCCGGGGCCTTCAAGCGGGGGCTGAACAGAAACCTAAAGTCAAATACCGGATTTAGCCCGGGTTTTTGGTTTTGACCGTTGGACAAATTCGGCCGCAGGGGGGCCAAAGGTTTTTGGACCGGGCCCCCGGGGGCGCGATCCCCGGGAAAACCCCCCAGGGAGACCCCCAGGAAACTTTATAAACCCCTTTCAAACAGCGTGATTAAATTTAAATGAAGTCTCTTAGAAAACCCCGGGACAAGGTAGCTTTATAGTCCTCCCAAATACTGACGACCCCCCTTTAACATTGTAAAAAACGACTTTCGATAGAAAAAAAGAATTTTAAAAAACCCAAATTTTAAAATTTTGGACCCCCCCGAAAAAAATTTGATGAAAGGGGGTGGAATGAAATTTTGCAGGGGGTGACAGAAACCAGGGCGAAGCCCCCGTTTTTCCCTTCCTCACAAGTGTTCAGTAACAGGGGGTTTTATAAACAGGTGTTCAGTAACAGGTCTTCAGAATAGGGGTTCCGTAAAAAGGTTTTTCAGGGAACCCGGTAACCCCCAAACAGGTGTTCAGTGAAGGTGGTTTATTTAAAAGCTGTTCAGAAAAAGATTTCAGGGAAAAAGTGCTCAGTTTTTATGTTTTCAGTAAAAGATGTTCAGTAAAAGGGGTTTTTGTAAAAAGGTGCCATTAAAGGTGGGTTTTCCCCTTAAAAGGTATTTCCCTTTAAAAGGTTTTCAGTAACAAAGGGTTTAGTAAAGGTGTTTTTAAAACAATGTTTTAGTAACCCGGTGTTTAATTTAAAAGGGGGTTTAGAAGAGGTTTTTGGGCCCGGGGGCTCGTCGTACCAGACGTGTTTTTGTTAACGTGTTTTGTCCCAAAGACTTTGATATTTTTAAAAGTTGCCTTTGGGGATGAATGGTGGCGGAAAAAAGCGATAAGGGCGGGGTAATTTAAGGGGGGACGCAGGGGGAGGAAAAGGGGTAGTTGAGGGAGGACGCAGGTGAGGGGGGTAGTTGAGGGAGGACGCAGGTGAGGGGGGGAGAAATTGAAGGAGGGAGCGGGAGGGAGGGGGCAAGGGTTGAGGGAGGAAACAGGCCGGGGGAGGGAGTAGTTGAGGGAGGAAGCAGGGGAGGGAGGGGGTAGTTGAGGGGGGAAGCAGGTGAGGGGGGGAGGATTAGGGAGGGAAACAGGGGAAAGGGGGGGAGTGGTTGAGGGAGGGGAAACAGGTGAGGGGGGGAAGGGAAATTGAAGGGGGAAGCCGGTGAGGGAGGGAGTAGTTTTAGGGGGGGACAAAGGGGAGGGGGGGAAATTTTGAGGGAGGGGAAACAGGCGGTGGGGAGTAATTGGGGGGAGGAAGCGGTGAGGGGGGGGAGGTTAAGGGGGGAAGCAGGTGAGGGGGGGGTAGTTGAGGGAGGAAGCCCGGCAGGGAGGGGGTGGGGAGGGGGAAGCAGGGGGGGGAGGGAGTATTGAAGGGGGGGACAAGGGGAGGTAGTAGGGAGGAATGACATTAAGGAAAAAGCAGGTGATGGAGAAAAAAATTTATGTAGTAGGGGAGGCACTAAGCAGGTGGGCCCGGAAGTAGGTGTGGCAAAAAAGCAGGGGGGAAGGGAAGGGGGGTTTGGGGCAGCAAGGCAAAGGTCAAGCAGCCCCGCAAAAACCCGTCATTTAAAACACAGACAGGTGTTTTCCAGGGATCACGACACTTTTTAAACCCGTTTCCTTTTTAAAAAACTCACCTTCCGGTTTCTTGCGACGAGAAAAGGGAAAATTTAAAAAAACAATATCAAATTCCAATACTACAAAAATATTTGAAAAAAATTTCCCCATGAAACTTAAGGAGGGCAGTAATTTTTATTTTCCCCCTCAGTCCCGTAATTTAAAACAAATATAAAAAATAAAAGGGGGAAAACCCAGAATTTTTTGGGCGCTACTGATACAATACTTGACTGGAATAAGTATCCTAATTATTTATTTTAGGAAAATTTTTTTATGCAATATCCTCCTGCAAAGACTGAGGCACCGCTAATCAAGGGTTAAAAAACACAACTACTTCAAGGACACACTACCAAAATTTTTACGAGGCACCAAACTGAAAAAACTAGTGGCAAAAACTGCCCTCAAAATCTGTCAGTTTTAATAAACAAGGGCGATGAATTAACAACATAGCAATACCTTGGGGATCTGGATTGTGGAAAAATTATTTCCCCAAACCCTCCATCAATCAGTAAAACAATCAAGATTTAAAAGACTGATCACCTCTTTAGGCTGGGGGGCAATTTAACCCCAAAACTCATTTTGAACTTCCAAAACCCTTCTTCTCTGTTTTGGGCGAGGAAAACCCCTAGTTGGCCAAACGTTTCCAAAAATAAAGGGTACCCAAGTTTACACAAGTGGGCTAATTCATCCTGTTTGGTTCTCTAACCATTTTCCCGGCCTTTCCCCATCCCTTGTCAAAATTTAAAAGATTCCTCTTAAAAACCCCAAACATCTGCAAACCCCCGTTGATGAAAACTGTCTTCGTTTAAAAGAGGGTCCTTTCCCTAAATTTAAAATTTTTAATGTTTCAGGATTAAAAAAAAAATCTTTGCCTTATAAATTAAATGTAGACTTAGTCAAATTTTAAAAAAACAAAAATTTTTTCATATGGGGAATACATTATCCCTCAAATTTGATATTTAAAAATTAAAGATGTCATAATAAAAAAACAAGAAAGGGAAATTTTCCCAGGCCAAATTTTCCCACAATAAAATTAAAACAGGGCTTATTTGCAAAACCGGGGTTTTAACCCCCCAACATTTCCCTTAACTTGGGCCCGGGGCCCATGTTTCAAAACTAGTCCTTTTAAAATTTCCCCCTGTTTATTTCCCTAACACACATGTCTGGGGAAAGTACCCTTTAGCAACCCCCCTACAAACCCAACATTAAATCCAAGAAAAAGCACTATCAAACCATCGCAAGCTCAACCAAAAAGTCCCACCTATTTTTTTATTTACGTTCCCCAAATATTTAAAAGGAAATTTGTTTCCCTCTTTTTTTTTTTTTTTGGGATCTTTAAAATTTAAAGGGGCCCTGTCCCTTTAAAAAGACTCTTTAAATTCCGGGTAAAAATTTTTGAAAAAAAGAAAAAAATTTAAATACAAAAAAAAAACCCTTTAAAATTAAATTTTCACCCCATTTAAAATAATATCCTTAACTACTGTTTTTTCTAAAGTGGGTTCAATTTGTATTTTTAATAAAAAAAAATTATCACTAGAGGGTTTTTAAAGATGGAAAAAATCAAGAAGTAAACTTAACTCTATTATCTCATTTTTGAAAAAATTTCTATCTTTCTAGCAAATACGTTTATACATAGCAATGGGCCCCCAATATATAAGTTTTTACACAAAAAAAACTATTTAAAAAACATTTTTTTTTTTCCTATTATGCTTCTAAACTTTTGTTTTTAAAAAAAATTTTTTTTTCCCAGGGAATTTTAAATTTTTATTTTACATTTGTTTTCCCGCTGAATGAAAACCCTCATTTTTTAGTATGCTGAAGAGAGTTTCAGTTTTAAAGGGCCCAGATATCCAGTTCAGGGAAACCCCCAGGGAAACAAAACACACTCTGGTTCCAGGTACTTTTTACCAAAACAAGACTTGTTTACAGGGTTTTTGAAATACACGACGACAAGCGTCGGAAAAAGCAAAAGAACCCTTGATGTTTTTTGATGCAAAGATTGGGAAAAAAAACCCGGGGTTAGACAAGCACTGATGTTTTTGATACTATGATTTAAAAATGAAGTTAGACCCCAGCACTGATGTTTTTTGATACAGAGTATAAACATGAAAAGTTAGACACAAAATTGATGTTTTTTGGGGGGGGGGGAAGGGGGGGAGTGTAAACCTTAGGGTTTAAAACCCCAACAAAAAACCTTTTTGTTAATGTGGGTTTACGTGAAGGTTCCCCACATCTTTTCATCATCGTTTTCGGAAAAAATGATAAAAGAAAAAAATGGGAGGGGGGAAAATAGAGATAAAGCGATAAGGAAATAGAAAACATTTTCTTGGTCAGGCAGTGCAGTATTTACGGGCCCGGGGGAATTTTGGAGAAGTTTTTCCCCCCCCCCCCTCCCCTCTTCCCCCCTCCTCTCTCCTCATCCTCCCTTCTCTCCTCCCCTCTCTCTTTATCTTTTTCCCCTCCTCTCTCTCCTCCCTTTTCATCTTTTCTCTCTCTTTTCTCTCTCCCTCTCTCTCTATTTAAATAATAAATATTATATAATAAATATTATATTATAAAAAAAACACGATCTCTGGCTGAAGGGGACCGAACCTACGAACCTTGGGCAAGGTAGCAAATGCTTTATTTAAACTACCCACACAAGGGCAATACCTTGGGGTAGCATGCGCTACACTTTGATCCAAGGCAGCCAGCTTTCAGGGAGAAGGCTTACAGCTTTTCATCTCATCCCCTGTATGCATCAGCCTTACTAGAGATTTGAACAATGCAAGGAATTCGCGAGAGCAGTGCGAAATATACACAAACACTGATCTCTGGCTGAAGGAGACTCGAACCTACGAACCTTAGGACAAGGTACGCAGTGCTTTACCAATCTACCCACACTGGACAATACCTTGGCGTGTAGCATGCGCTACACGTTTGATCCAAGGCAGCCAGCTTTCAGGGAGAAGGCTTACAGAAGGCATGCTACACGCCAAGGTATTGTCCAGTGTGGGTAGATTGGTAAAGCACTGCGTACTTTGTCCTAAGATTCGTAGGCTCGAGTCTCCTTCAGCCAGAGATCAGTGTTTGTGTATATTTCGCCTGCTCTCGCGAATTCCTTGCATATATATATATATATATATATATATATATATATATATATATATATATATATATAGTGTTGTGTTGTGTGTGTTGTGTGTGTGTGTGTAGTGTGTTGTGTGTGTGTGTGTGTCCGTTGTGTTTGTGTGTGGTGTGTGTGTGTGTGTGTGTGTCCGTGTGTGTGTGTGTGTGTGTGTGTGTGTGTATGTGTGTGTGTGTGGTGTGTGTGTGTGTGTGTGTGTGTGTGTTGTGTGTGTGTGTGTGTGTGCGTGTGTGTGTGTGTAACATTGCTTGTCCATTTTTTTTTATCATTCTGACAGCAGTCTTCTTGTTGTACCTTCTCTTGGTAATATTTACACCTGATATCTCACAGAAAGTTGTCAGTGTGCCCCCATCGGTGACAGCAGGAGCACTTCCTAGGTGCCCTAAGAGGGTGGGGGTAATGTTCTCCTATTTCCTGAGCCTCTTGTGTTTAGTGACTAATTTGGTAACTGATTTCTTTGTAAGGTTTGTTGCTGCTGAGACTGATGATTATGTACAGTGTTTTTCAAGGTTAGCATAAGGTTCTAAACTTTATTTACAAGCTAATAGCTGTTACCTACATTAGCTCATTTGAAAACATTTTTATTATTATTAGACATACAAACAGGGAACAGAATGAGGCTGAAGCCATCTGTGGGCCAGCAATTTGATTTGGTTAACTGACTTTATTTCTGTGATATGATTATGATGTGTGAACATGTTCCGGACTCGATTCATACTAGGAATAAATGATCTCAGATGAAGTAATGTTCTAGAGAAGAGTACAGAGTGTAGTTGTTTGCTGCCCGTCTTCTTTGTAGAAGCCCACTTCTTGCTGTCCTCGGAGTGGAGCCAAGTGTGGTACTTTGACAATGTTGGCCTTCTACATAACAGGAAGATCACCCACATCCCTCCTGTGTTGAAGGTTCTGCTGAAATAACATATCTATCCAGGCTGGGTCCAGGCGAGAGATGAGCCGTCTTGCTCTGTTGTCAATTCTGTCAAGAATCGCAGATGAGACGGAGGGCAGGCAGTCCAAGAAAGAGAAGCATACTCAAGGTGTGAGCATACTTGTTCCTCGTACCGAATCTTGCATCCTCTAATGTCGAGCAAATGCGAGATACGTCGAAGGTCTGTAAGTTTCCTGGCCACTTTGTAAGATTTGTAACGTGGTTCTTCATAGTCAGTTTGGAATCAAATTTCACTCCAATATTATCAACTTCCTCCCCGATTATCATTGCTCTTCCATTCATTCTTACCACTGCTCCAGCATTACCATCATGGTGCCTAGGGACCATCATCATTTGAGTTTTCTCAGGAGCAAATGTGACTTGCTATCGCTTTCCCCAGGCTGATATGGGTGTAAGTTGGTGATTGATGTAACTTAGAGCAGCTGGAATTTTCTCTCTTGGATAAGTAAATGTCAGAGTAAAGTCGTCTGCATATGCATGAGATTCTGGGAAGGATGAAGGTCATTGAAGCAGACATTACATAACTATGGACCAAGCATACTTCCCTGTGGAACACTTGTACCAATAAAGTGTCTTGGTAACTCTGTCCTGTTGAGAACTACGTTTAGAGATCTACCTTGAAAGGAAGCATTGTGCAGAGCCAGCAACTGTTAGTATTTTCAGTTTTGCCAAGAGGCCCTGGTGCCATACTCAGTCGAAAGCACCAGCAATGGCCAGTGCTACTACACAGCTTACCTTGGATTCATCCAGTGACTGGTGCCACAGACTGGAGAGGATTAACAGCATCAACAGCAGAGTGACCTTTTCTGAAGCCATATTGACGGTCATAAAGAAGAGATAGTCGAAAAATGCTGTCATCTCTGTCTGTCAATCTCTCTCTCTCTCTCTCTCTCTCTCTCTCTCTCTCTCTCTCTCTCTCTCTCTCTCTCTCTCTCTCTCTCTCTCTCTCTCTCTCTCTCTCTCTCTCTCTCTCTCTCTCCTCCTAACTTCACTCTCCCTCAACTCTTTCTTCCCCTCACCCCACCCTTCCTCTCACCGCTCATCCTCCCCTGTCTTCCCCACGCATTTCTCCCCCGTCACCCCTCTCCTCTATCATCATTTTGAACTTGTGTATGATAAGATGAGAGATAGTACTGACGTAAATCATTGTTATAGACTCCATAACCTTTGGTTTGTGCGTTGTTTGAGCGGGGGGTCGAGGCCTGGGCTCCTGGGCTCCTGGCCTCCTGGTATCTCATTAGTGGTTTCTAGTCACTCCAGCCCTGCCGTAACTTCTCTTAAAACGCTGCAACGAAGTTTTGTCCACTTCCGTACACAGTTCATTACCAAATTGAACTTAAATAATTCATCTTGAGCGCTAAACCCATGTGGGTCATTCAGGGCAAGATGTAGTGGAGGCTCGATCCTCCGTCTGCTGAGCTCCAGACAGACGCGCTTCCTATACAGTATACATACTTACTAACATCCTGGTGATGCCAGCACTTGCGCCACCAGTATTGTGAGGTCGTCAGTACGTACACCACCAGTGTTGTGAGGACGTCAGCACGTACACCACCAGTGTTGAGGACGTCAGCACGTACACCACCAGTGTTGTGAGGACGTCAGCACGTACACCACCAGTGTTGTGAGGACGTCAGCACGTACACCACCAGTGTTGTGAGGACGTCTGCACGTACACCACCAGTGTTATGAGGTCGTCAGTACGTACACCACCAGTGTTGTGAGGACGTCGCAGACGTACACCACCAGTGTTGTGAGGACGTCTGCACGTACACCACCAGTGTTATGAGGTCGTCAGCACGTACACCACCAGTGTTGTGAGGACGTCAGCACGTACACCACCAGTGTTGTGAGGACGTCAGCACGTACACCACCAGTGTTGTGAGGTCGTCAGTACGTACACCACCAGTGTTGTGAGGACGTCGGCACGTACACCAGTGGTGTGAGGACGTCAGCACGTACACCACCAGTGGTGTGAGTACGTCAACACGTACACCACCAGTGTTGTGATGACGTCAGTACGTACACCACCAGTGTTGTGAGGACGTCAGCACGTATGTACACACCCACGACATCACAAGAATCTCCAGGTGTTAAATCATAGCTCCTGGTTCTGTGGGCGTGAACGGGCGCGCGCCTCAATCTCTCCCTCATTTCATAACGCCCAAACACACACACACTCACTCACTCCCTCCCTCCCTCCCCCCCTCCCTCCCTCCCTCCCTCCCTCCCTCCCTCCCTCCCTCCCTCCCTCCCTCTCCCTCCCTCCTTCCCTCCCTCCCTCTGACCACAGTTATGTAAGGACACTAATAACGAAGGGGAGAGGAGGGAGAGGAAAGGAGAGGAGAGGAGAGGAGGGGGAGATTAAGAGAGGGGAGGGACGAGGGCTGACAGTTGGTAACTAGTACTTTGCAGTAAGACGAGGCACGTGTTCACCTTTGTGTTGCTGACAGTTTAGCTTCTAATATATATATATATATAATATATATATATATATATATAATATATATAAATATATATAATATATATATATATATATATATATATATATATATATTATATATGGTCTCGTGTGCCACACAGCAGAAGGGAAGTATGCCAGACATGAGGAGATCAATGACATAATAAAGAGAAGCCTCGCCACAGCCCGTTGCCCAGCTCAACGGGAACCCCAAGTACAGAGGTCTGATGGAAGTCAAAAGCGTCCTGATGGAGCCACTATGCTACCCTGGAAGGATGGAAAGCAGATTGCCTGGGACTACACCTGTGCTGCCACATTGGCAGACACCTACTTGCCATACTCTGTAGTGGAAGGGGGTGGAGCTGCCAGCCACAGGGAGACCCAGAAGATCCGAAAATATGAAGACCTTTCCCCTTGCTATAACTTCATTCCAATAGGGTCGGAGACCCTTGGAGCATGGGGCAAGTGTGCTCTAAAGTTCCTCGAAGAGCTGGGTGAAAAGCTCATCATAGAAACCAAGGACGACAGGGCGACCGGCTTCCTCTTACAGAGACTCAGTGTCGCGATCCAGAGAGGAAATGCCTGCAGCATTCTGGGCACGCGGCCCACCGCAGGGGTGCTGGACGAAGTATTCGAGATGTAGCTCTGAGTTACCTATGTTGTTTTACTTTCTGATGTATTTTTGTGAATGTTTGGCCAATGTATTTTGTCTTTAAATAAAACATACCTGAAATATAGGGGGTGGTAGGAGTAAATTCTCAAAGAGCTTCGGGGAGAACCTTGAGTTTTCCCTGAAGCAATTTTTATTTTTTCCCTCTGGGGATGAGGGTCCCTTTTAAAATTTCCCAAGAGGTGGACCTTATATATAAAAATAATATATATATAATATTATAAAAATATATATATATATTATAAAATATAAAAAAATATATATATATAAAAAATATATATATGCATAAAATATAAAATTTTACAACATCCATACACGGGGAAATTTTAAACCAAGATTTGCACTCCTTCAGTGTGTAAAATGCTAAAAAAGGTTTTTTTTAAATCCCTTTTTTGGGGGTTAAAGGGTTTTTTGTTTTACACCAAATTTCGCTCCCACCAACCCCGTCTACCCCAAACCTTTTCGTCAAACCACCAGAAAACTCGTCTACACCAGAGCCCGGGGTCTAAAACCAGAGATTTCGTCTACACCAACCGTCTAAAAAGACCGTCTACACCAAGACTCGTCCTAAAAACCAGAACCCCGTCTACACCGAAAATCGTCCTAAAACCAGACTCGTCTACACCAAGATTCGTCTACCCAGAACTCGTCTAAAACCGGGAGACCGTCTACACCAAGACTCGTCTAAAACCCAAGGGGCCCTCGTCTAACAACCAACTCGTCTAAAAACCCAAGATTTCGTCTAAAAACCAGAGACCGTCTCCCAATTCAAAACGTACATAAAAAAAAAGCAAAACCGTAACCCGGGAATAAAGAGGAAAAGGACAAAAAAAGGGGAAGTGATTATTAGGGGGGGGAAAAAACGGGACCCACTGTAGAACCCAAGGGACCCACTAGCCAAAACCCCCCAAAGGGGGACCCACAAACAAACCCAAGGGGCCCCCACTACAAACCCCAAAGGGGGGCCCCAAACTACAGAACTCCAGGTGGCCCCCACAAGCAAAAAACCCCCAGGTGGACCCCCCCTAGCAAACCCAAGGTGGACCCCCCCCTACAAACCCAAGGGGGAAACCCACTAGTAGAACCCAATGGACCCACTAGCAGAACCCAAGGGACCCACGGGCAAACCCAAGGGGGGCCCCACAAGCAAAACCCCCGGGTGGACCCACTAGCAGAACCCCAGGTGGACCCACTTAGCAAAACCCCAAGGTGGCCCCAAACTACCCAGAACCCAATGGGGACCCACAGCAGAACCCAAGGTGAACCCCTAGCAAAAACCCAAAGGGAAAGGCCCCCCTAGCAAAACCCCAAAGGGTGGCCCCCACTAGCAAACCCCGGGTGGACCCACAAAGCGGGAACCCCCAGGTGGACCCACTACAAACCCAGGGGGGACCCCACTAGAAAAAAAACCCAAGGTGGACCCCTACAAAAACCCAAAGGGTTTGGCCCGGGACTAGGAAAACCCCAAGGGGGAAACCCCACTACAAAACCCAAAAAGGTGGACCCACTAGAAAAAAACCCCCAGGGGGCCCCAACTAGGCAGAACCCAATGGACCCACTAGCAAACCTAAGGGGGAAACCCCCCTAGCAAACCCAAGGGGGACCCACAAAGCAAAACCCCCAAGGTGGACCCGCTACCCAGAACCCAAGGTGGACCCACAAAGCAAACCCCAGGGGACCCACTAAAAACCCCCGGGGTGGCCCCCACTAGCAAAACCCCCAAAGGGTGGACCCACTACAAACCCAATTTGGACCCACTACAAAACCCCAAAGGGGTTTTACCGGAGGTTAACCGGGGGGTTAATTCCGGGGATAAACGCCCCCCCGCGCCCCGGCCCAAATGACCGGGCCCCCGATGGAATCAGGGCCTGAAAACAAGGCTTTTTACTTGCGGCCGCACGAAACCAACGTACGGGGCCAAAACCCCGGGGCGATCCGGCACTTTTTTTTGGGTATTTTTCCACTCCCCCTTTTGGGAAAAGCAGCCGGGGTTAACTCACAAGCAAAAAACCCAAAAGGGGTGGACCCACTACCCAGAACCCCAGGGGGGAACCCACTAGCAAACCCCGGGTGGCCCCCACTACAAACCCCAAAGGTGGACCCACTAGCAAAAACCCAAGGGGACCCACTACAAAACCCCCAAGGGGGAAACCCCCACTAGCAAAACCCCAAAGGGTGGCCCCCACTAGCAGAACCCCAGGGGGGCCCACTAGCAAACCCCAGGGGGGACCCACAAGCAGAACCCAAAGGTTTGGACCCCCCTACAAAAACCCAAGGGGGCCCCCAACTAGCAGAACCCCGGGGGAAACCCCCAGCATACCCAAAGGGTGGCCCCCCACTGGCAAAACCCCAAAAGGGTGGACCCACAAGCAGAACCCAAGGGGGAAACCCACAAGCAAACCCAGGGGACCCACTGCAGAACCCCAGATGGCCCCCACTAGCAAACTCCAGGTAAAACCCCACAACAGAACCCAAGTGGCCCCAAAAAAAGCAAAACCCAAGGGGGGACCCCTTGCAGATCCCAGGGGGACCCACTAGCAAAGCCCAAGAAGGCCCCCCTTTAGCAAAACCCCCAAAAGGGGGAATCCAATAGCAAACCCCCAAGGGGGAAAACCCACTAGCAGAAGCCCAGGGGGACCCACAAGCAAAACCCCAAAAGGTGAACCCACTAAAAAGAACCAAAGGGGGAAACCCCTTCAAAACCCAAGGTGGACCCACTACAAAACCCAAAAAGGTGGACCCCTAGCAAAAAACCCAAGGTGGCCCCCCACAAAGCAAACCCCAGGTGGACCCACTAAGAAGAACCCCAGGGGGAAACCCACTAGCAAAAACCCAAAGGGTGGACCCACTAGCAAACCCAAGGGGACCCACTGGGCAAACCCAAGGTGGACCGACTACAGAACCCAAGGGGGCCCCCAAAAAACAGAACCCAAGGGGGGGCCCCACTAGCAAAAAAACCCCAGGGGGACCCACTACAGAACCCAAGGTGGACCCACTAAAAAAACCAAGGTGGCCCCCCACTACAAAACCCCAAAGGTGGACCCACTAGCAGAACCCAAGGGGGGAAACCCCACAAGCAGAACCCCAAAGGGGTGGACCCACTAGAAAAAACCCCGGTGGACCCACTACAAAAACCCTAGGTGGACCCATTTAAGCAGAACCCAAATTTAAACCCACTAGCAAAAAACCCAAGGGGGACCCACTACAAAACCCCCAAGGGTTTTACCGGGGGGTTACCGGGAGGTTTTTCCCGAGGATCAACGCCCCCGCGGGCCCCGGTCCAGCCCGGGCCACCCGGGAATGGATCAGGGCCTGATCAAAAAGGCTTTTAACTGCGGCCCAAAACGCTCCAACGAAACGAGCCACACCCCCGGTTTATCCGGCACTGATTTTAGGTTTTGTCCAGCTCTCTCTTGAAAGCAGCCAGGGGGGGGCCCCCACTGCAAACCCCCAAGGGGGGACCCACAGAAAGAACCCAAGGTGGACCCACAAAGCAGAACCCCGGGTTGCCCCAAAATACAAAACCCCAAAGGTGGCCCCACAAGCAAAACCCAAAAGGTGGCCCCCATTTAAGCAAACCCCAAAGGGGGCCCCCACTAGCAAACCCAAGGGGGGAAACCCCATAGAAAAAACCCCAGGGGACCCAAAAAAGCAAAACCCCCGGTGCCCCAAACAAAGCAGAACCCCGGGTTTTGGGAACCCACTAGCAGAACCCAAGGGGGGGCCCCCCACTAGCAAAACCCAAGGGGGAAACCCCCTAGCAAACCCCGGGTTTGGACCCACTAGCATAGCCCAATTTTGGCCCCCATTTAGCAGAACCCAAGGGGGGAAAACCCCCCCCTAGCAAAACCCCAAGGGGACCCACAAAGCAGAATCCGGGTTTGGCCCCCACTAAAAAACCCCCCAAAAAGGAAACCCACTAGCAGAACCCAGGTAGACCCACTACAAAAAACCCAAAGGGGTGGACCCCACTACAAAACCCCCAAGGGGGAAACCCTTTTTCAAAACCCGGGTGGACCCACTACAAGCCCAAAAAAGGAAACCCATACCAGAACCCAAGGGGGATCCAATAGAAAGAACCCAAGGTGGACCCACTAGCAAAGCCCGGGTGGACCCACTGGGCAAAACCCCAAAAGGTGAACCCACAAGAAAACCAAAGGGGGGACCCCTAGCAGAACCCAAGGTGGACCCACTAGCAAAAACCAAAAAGGGGGACCCCAAGAAAAACCCAAGGGGGACCCAAAAGCAAACCCCAAGGTGGACCCACTAGCGGAAGCCCAGGGGGAAACCCACTAGCAAAGCCCAAGGGAAACCCTCTAGCAAAGCCCGGGTGGCCCCCCCTACAGAACCCAAGGGGGGCCCACTAGCAGAACCCAAGGTGGACCCACAGCAAACCCCAAAATTTGGCCCCACTAGCAAAACCCCCCCAGGGCCCCCACTAGAAAAAGGGCCCAAGGGGAAACCCCCCTACAGATCCCAAGGGGGACCCATAGCAGAACCCAAGGTGGACCCACTAGAAACCCAAGGGGCCCCCACTTCCCAAAAACCCAAAAGGGGGCCCCAACTAGCAAAACCCTTTGGACCCACTAAAAAAACCCAATTTGGGAACCCACAGCAAAAACCCAAGGTGGCCCCCACTTGCAGATCCCGGGTGGACCCACTAGCAAAACCCAAGAGGGACCCAAACAGGGAACCCAATTTTTGGACCCAAAATAGCAAAAACCCAAAGGTGGCCCCCCACTACAAGCCCAGGGGGCCCCAAATACAAAAACCCAAGGGGGAAACCCACTAAAGAACCAAAGGGGGACCCACAAAGAAAAACCCAAAGGGGCCCCCACTAGCAAACCAAAGGGGCCCCACAAGCAGAACCCAAGGTGGACCCCAGCGAACTCCATTGGACCCCTAGCGGAACCCCCAGGGGGGACCCCTACAGAAGCCCAGATGGCCCCCACTAGAAGAAACCCAGGGGGAACCCCCCGCAAAAACCCAAAGGGGTGGCCCCCATTTGGCCAAGAACCCAAGGTGGACTCCAAGCAAAAAACCCAAAAGGGGGATCCACTAGCAAAACCCAAGGGGACCCCTACAGAACCAAAGGTGGACCCCTAGCAAAACCCCAAAGGGTGGGGGCCAATAGCAAAACCCCGGGGGGGGACCCCTAGCAGAACCTCAGGTGGCCCACACAAAAACCCCCAAGGTGGACCCCACTACAGAACCCAAGGTGGCCCAAAAAGCAAACCCGGTGGCCCAAAATACCCGAACCCAAGGGGGCCCCAACAAAGCAAACTCCGGGACCCCACAAAGCAAAAACCCCAGGTGGACCCACAAGCAAACCCCAAAGGGTTTGGACCTACAGAGAACCCAAGGTGGACCCACTAGCAAAAACCCAAGGGGGAAACCCCACTAGCAAAACCCCCAAGGTGGACCCCCCAAGCAAACCCCAAAGGTGGACCCATTTACAGAACCCCAGATGGGACCCACAAAGGCAAACCCAAAGGGTTTGCCCCCACGACAAAACCCAAGGTGGACCCACACAAACCCCAGATGGACCCACTAGCAGAAACTCCAGGTAGACCCACTAGCAAAACCCAAGGGGGACCCACTAGCGAACTCCGGGTGGCCCCACAAACCCAAACCCAAGGTGGACCCCCAAACAAACCCAAGGTGGACCCCTACAGAACCCAAGGTGAACCCACTACAAAAAACCCCAAAGGGTGGACCCACTACAGAACCCCCAGGGGGACCCACAGCAGAACTCCGGGTTTGGACCCACTACCAAAACCCAAAAAACTGTACGGGGTAAATTCCTATGTTGCGGAAATAAAATTTTTATGTTTTTTTTAATAAAATATTAAAAGGAAGTTTTGGTGGGAAAACCCGGCTTATCGGCAAAAAATTTTTTTTTGATCACTCCCTGCGTGGAAGAACTAAGTACCCCATTCATTCACACTTCCAAGCGAATGGGTTTCATCTAAAAAAAAAAAAACCCACAAAAATTTTGTTTTTTTAAATTATATTGAATCCGCAAAAAAAAATTGTAGTGTTAGGGGGGGAAAACAAAAAGAGACAAATAAAATTAGTTGAAAAAAATTGTGCATGTGGGCCCGTGCTTGTCAAAAACGCTTTTGGGGGGTGGGGGGGGGGGAAGGCTGCCTCAGGCCTCTCAATCTGCTTTAAATTTTTGGGCAAAAGAAACCCTCTCCCGGGCAAAATTTTGAGTGATTTTTGGTAAATGGAAACAGCTGAAAAACAAAATGTGACATTTTTTTTGTGGCAATAAATTTTAATAAAAAATTAAGTCACTTTTTAGTTGCATCTGTGTCCTTTACCTAACATTTTTGGTCGGAAAATTCTGCCATTGTCACAAAAAATCGATTTTGCCAGGGGTTTTGATGCGCAGTTAAAAAATTATTTCAAACATAAAATGTTTTCAAATTTTTTTTGCTTTCATTATTGATTTTACATGATCAAACCATTATTACTGATACAGACGAGACCTCTAGTGAACACGTTTATGACTTTGTTAATTTTGTTTTAAAAAAACACTAAATGTGACTTCTTCTTTTTTGTCTTTGTTGTAAAGGTTGTGTTTAAAATTCCATCGGGGGGTTTTCTATCACCTTTTGTGGGTAAAGTGCTAAATTGTGTTTTGGGAAAAATTTTCTCATTTTTGGTGGATTTCAATAGTGATGCTAAGTTGTGTGGAATTGTCTCACGGGGGATACAGAAATGGGTGCTAAGTTGTTTTGGAAAAGGGGTCTCATCCGGGGGATACGTAGTGATGCTAAGTTTGTGGGAAAAGTGCCATCTGGTGGATACAGTAAATGAAAGTAAGTTTTTTGGAAGTGTCTCATCTGGGGGAATACAGTAGTGATGCTAATGTTTTGGAATGTGTCTCATCTGGTTTGGGTAGAGTAGGTTTATGCTAAGTTGTGTGGAATGTGTTCCCCATCTTGGGGGATACAGTAGTGAAAGCTAAAATTTGTGTTTGGGAAAGGTCTCTCTGGTTTGGGTAGAGTAAATGAAACTTAAGTTGGTTTGGAATGTGTCTCTCTTTGGGGGATAGAGTATTTATGCTAAGTTTTTGGGAAAGGTCCCCCTCCCGGGTGGATACATAGTGAGCTAAGTTGTTTGGAATGTTCCCCATCTGGTGGAAAAAGTATTTAATTTCAAAATTTTTGTGAATGTGTCTCATCTGGGGGATACGTAGTGAGCTAAGTTTGGGGTGGGAAAGTTCTTTAAACGGTGGAAAAGATAAATGAAAGCAAATTGGGGTGGAAAGGTTTTTTTCATCTGGTGGGAAAAAGAAATGAACAAATTGTGTTGGGGAAAGTGGGCTCATCTTGGGGGATACAGTAGTGATTTCTAAGTTTGGGGGAAAAGTGTCCCCATCTGGGGATACAGTAAATGAAAGCTAAGTTGTTGGAATGGTTTTTTATCCCGGGGGATACAAATAGGATGCAAGTTTGTGGAATGTGTCCCATCTGGGGGTACATTAAATGTTCCAAAATTGTGTGGAATGGGTCTCACCCAGGGGGATACAGTATGAGCTAATTGTGTGGGAAAGTTCCATCTGGTGGGAAAAAGTAGTGGAAAGCTAAGTTGTTTTGGAATGGGGTCTCATCTGGTGGTTTAAATATTTATGCCCAAGTTTGTTTTTAAAGTGTCTCTCTGGTGGGTTTCAGTATGATTTTTTAAATTGTGTGGAAAAAGTGTCTCATCCCGGGGGGATCCCGTAGTGATCCTAAGTTGTGTGGAATGTGTCTCATCTGGTGGATACAGTAGTGATGCTAAGTTGTGTGGAATGTGTCTCATCTGGTGGATACAGTAGTGATGCTAAGTTGTGTGGAATGTGTCTCATCTGGTGGATACAGTAGTGATGCTAAGTTGTGTGGAATGTGTACATTGGTGGATAGAGTAGTGTGCTAAATTGTGGGGAATTTTTCTCTCTGGTGGATACAGAAATGATGGCCCAAGTTGGTTTTTAATGTGTCCCATCTGGTGGGTAGAGTAGTGATGCTAAATGTTTGTGGGGAAAGTTCCCCATCTGGTGGATAAAAGTTATGCTAAGTTGTGTGGAATGTGTCTCAACTGGTGGGTAGAGTAGTGATGCTAAGTTTTTGTGGGGAAAGTGTCTCATCGGGGGGATACAGTAATGGGTTTCAAGTTGGTGGAATGGTCCATCTGGGGGATACAGTAGTGATGCTAAGTTTTGTGGAAAAGTGCCCAACTGGTGGGAAAAAAGTAATGATTTCCCAAGTTGTTGTGGAATTTGTTTTCAACCCGGTGGATACAGTGTGATGAAAATTTTTGTTTGGGAAAAGTGTCCCATTTTTGGGGGGAAAACAGTAGTGATGCTAAGTTGTGTGGAATGTGCCCATCTGGTAATACAGTAAATGAAGCTAAAAATTTTTTTTTGGGGAATGTGTCCATCTGGTGGATACAGTAGTGATGCTAAAGGGTTTTGTGGAAGGGGTCCCCATCCTGGTGGATACAGTAGTGATTGCCCAAGTTTGTGGAAAGTGTCCCCCTCTGGGGGAAACAGTATTGATGCTAAGTTGTGTGGAATAGGGCTCATCGGTGGGGTACAGTATGAAGCAAGTTTTGGGTTGTTCCACCCGGTGGAAAACAGTAAATGATGCTAAGGGGTTGGGGAATTTTCCCCCATCCCGGTTTGGGTTACAGTATTATGGGGTAAATTTTGGGGGAAGTGGGCTCCCTCTGGTATACAGTAGTGAAAGCTAAGTTTTTGGAATGTGTCCATCTGGTGGAAACAAATATGGGTTCTAAGTTGGGGGAATGTGCTCATCGGTGGTACAGTTGTGATGCTAAGTTTTTGGGAAAATTTTTCCCCAACTGGTGGATACGTATTTATGCTAAGGTTTTGTGGAAAGTTGGGGCCCCCATCGGGGGATACATAGTGATTCTAAGTTTTTGGGAATGTTTCCTCATCTGGTGGGTACAGTAAATGATGCCCAAGTTGTGTGGGGAAAGTGGTTCCCCAAACAGTGGATACAGTAGTGATGCTTTAAGGGGTTTTGTGGAAAGTGTCTCATCGGTTTGGTTAAAAAGTGTGGAAACTAAGTTTTTGTGGAATGTGTCTCATCCTTGGGGGGATACAGGGAGTGATGCTAAGTTGGTGGGAATGGGGTTCCCCCCTCTGGGGGATACATTAAATGGGTGCCCAAATTGTGGGAATGTGTCCTCATCTGGGGATAAGGGAAAATTTACTTAATTGTGTGGAAAGTGGGCTCATTTTGGTGGATACAGTAGTGATCTAAGTTGTGTGGAATGTTTTCTCATCTGGTGGATACATTTGTGGGGGGCTAAGTTTTTTGGGGTAAAAGTGTCCTCAAACGGGGGAAACAGTATTTAAGCTAAGTTGTGTGGAATGTGTCTCATCTGGTGGATACAGTAGTGATGCTAAGTTGTGTGGAATGTGTCTCATCTGGTGGATACAGTAGTGATGCTAAGTTGTGTGGAATGTGTCTCATCTGGTGGATACAGTATGAAAGCTAAGTTGGTTTTGGGAAAGTTCTCATCTGGTGGGTAAAAGTAGGTGGGTGCTAAGTTGTGTGGAATGGGTCTCATTTTTGTGGGTACAGTAGGGATGCTAAGTTTTGTGGAATGTGTCTCATCCCGGTGGATACAGGGAGTGATGCTTTGTTGTGTGGAATGTGTCTCTTCCGGGGGATACAGTAGTTTAATTTCCAAGTTGTGTGGAAGTGTCCATCTGGTTGGGTACATAGTGATGGGAAATTGGTGGAATGTGTCTCAACTGGTGGATAAAAGTAGGAGCTAAGTTTTTGGAATTGGGGTCCATCTGGTGATACAGTAGGTGGAAAAATTTCTAATTTTTTGTTGGAAAAGGGGCCCCCATCGGTGGATACAGAAATGATGCCAAAAAGGTTTTGGAATGGGGCTTTATCTTTGGTTTGGGAAAACAGAATGATTTCTAAGTTGTTTGGAATGGTTTTCATCTGGTGGATACAGTATGATGCCCAAGTTGTGTGGAATGGGGTCCATCTGGTGGATACAGGGATGTTCTAAAATTGTTTTGGAATTTGGCCATCTGGGGATCCCTTTTGAGCTTTAAATTGTGGGGGGAAAAGTGCCCCATCTGGGGGATAAAAGTAGTGATTTCTAAGTTTTGTGGAAAGTGGGGCCATTTAGGTGGAAACATAAATGTTTCTAAGTTTTTGGGAATGTGTTCACATCTGGTGGAAACAGTTTGTGGGTGCTAATTTTTGTGGAAATTTTTCCCCATTTTGGGGGGATTCGTATGATGCAATTTGTGGGGGAATGTGGTTTTTCATTTTGGTGGATACAGTAGTGAAGGGAAGGGTTTTGTGGGAAAGTTTTCTCAAACTGGTGGGTAAAAAATGGGGTAAAGGGTTTGTGTGGAATGTGGGCCACCTTTTGGGTACAGAAGTGATGCAAATTTTTGTGGAAAATTTTTCTCATCTGGGGGGAAAACAGTAAATGGGGCTAAGTTTTTGTGGAAAGTGTCTCATCTGGTGGAAAACAGTAAAATGATGTAATTTGTGGAATGGTCCATTTTGGTGGATTTCAGTAAATTTATTTCAAAATTTTTGTGGGAAAATTTTCCCCATCGGTGGATTTAAAATAGTGAAAGCAATTGTGTGGAAAAGCCCCATCTGGGGGGATAAAAGTAGTGATGCTAATTTTTTTTGGAAGTTCCCCATTTTGGTGGATACCGGTTTACTAAGTTGTGGGAATGTGCTCATCGGTTTGGGTACAATTTTTAAAGCAAAATTGTTTGGAATGTTTTCCATTTTGGGGATACAGTAGTGATGCTAAGTGGGTTTAAAGTGTCTCATCTGGGGGGATACAGGGATGGAAAGCAAGTTGTTGGGGGAAAAGTTTCCCCATCTGGGGGTTTCAGTAGGGGATCTAATTGGGGTTTTGGGAATTTTGTCCCCCTTTTGGTGGGTACCCGTAGTGATGCTAATTGTGGGAAGTTTTTTCCCTCTGGGGATACAGTATGATGGGTTTAAATTGTGTGGAATGTGTCTCATCCGGGGGGAACGTAGTGAGCAAGTTGTGGGGGAATGTGTCTCACTGGGGGGATAAGGGGAGGAAGCTAAATTTTTTTTGGAATGTGTCCCCTTTTGGTGGATACAGTAAATGATTTCAAGTTTTGTGGAATGTGTCCCCATCTTGGGGGGATAGAGTAAATGTGCTAAGTTGGTAATGGTCCCATCTTGGGGGATAGAGAAATTGGGTGCCAAAATTTTTTGGAATGTGCCCCATCTGGTTTGGGTAGAGTAAATGATGCAGTTGTGGGAATGTGTCCAAACCCGGTGGATAGATATGATGCTAAGTTTGGTGGGAATTTTGGGCCACTGGTGGAAAAAGAGGGATTTATTCTTTAATTTTTGTGGGAATGTGTCCCCATCCCGGGGGATAAAGTATGATTTCTAATTGTGTGGAATTTTGCTCATCCGGGGGATACAGTATGATGCTAAGTTGTGTGGAAGGTTTTCCCTTGTTTGGGTACAGTTGTGATGCAAGTTGTTTTGGGAAAGTGTCTCACTGGTGGAAAACATAGTGATGGGTAAGTTGTGTGGAATGTTCTCATTTTGGTGGGTCAGTAATTTAAGCAAGTTTTTGTGGAATTTGCCCCCATCTGGGATACATAGTGATGCTAAAATTGTGTGGAAAGTGTCTCCTTTTGGTGGATTTGAGTAGTGAAAGCTAAGTTGTTTGGAATGTGTCTAAACTGGTTTGGGTAGAAAGTGAAAGCTAATTTGTGGGGGAATGTTTTCTCATCTTTTGGATTTCAGGAGTGATGCTAAGTTGTGTGGAAAAATTTTTTATCTGGTGGATAAGTAAGGGTGCTAATTTGTGTGGAATGTGTTCATCGGGGGAAACAAATATGAGCTAAATTGTGTGGAAATGTTTCATCTGGGGGATACAGTATGAAAGCCCAATTGTGTGGGGAAAAAGGGCTCCCCTGGTGGGTACAGTAATGTTTCAAAATTGTGTTTGGAATGTGTCTCATCTGGTGGAACAGTAGTGGGTGCAAGTTTTTGTGGGAAAGTGTCTCCCTCTGGGGATACAGTAGTGATGCTAAGTTGTGTGGAATGTGTCCAAACCCGGTTGGGTACAGTAGTGAAAGCTAAGTTTGTGTGGAATGGGTCTCATCTGGTGGATACAGTAGTGATTTTTTTAAATTTTTGTGGGAAAGTGGCTCAACTTGGGGGATACAGTAGTGTTTCAAAATTGTTTGGGAAAGTGGGCCCATCTGGTGGATACAGTATTTATGCTAAGGGGGTGGAATGTGTCTCATCCGGGGATACATAAATGATGCTAAGTTGTGTGGAATGTTTTTTCTTCTGGTGGGTCAGTAGTGATGGGTAAGTTTTTGTGGGGAAAGTGTCTCATCTGGGGGATACAAGTGATTCCCAAGTTTTTGTGGAATGTTGGGCTCTCTGGGGGAAAACCCAAAAAATGCAAATTGTGGGGGAATGTGTTTCCCTCTGGTGGGGGTACAGTAGTGGGTGCTAAGTTGTGTGGAATTTGTCTCATTTTGGGGGAATTTAAAAATGAAGGGGTAAGTTTTTGTGGAAAGTGTCCTCATCTTTGGGGATACAGTAAGTGATGCTAAAATTGTGTGGGGAAAGTGTCCCCAACTGGGGATACAGGGAGTGATGCAAGTTGTGGGGGAATGTTTCAATCTGGGGATACATTAATTTAAGTAAAAATTTTGGGGGAATGTGGGCTCATCTTGGGGGATCAGTAGTGATGCTAAATTTTTTGGGGGAATGTGTCTCAAACTTGGGGGATACAGTAGTGATGCTAAGTTTTGTGGGAATTTTCTCATCTGGTGGATTCCCGTAGTTTAAGCTAATTTGTTTTTGGGAAAGTTCTCATCTGGGGGAAAACAGAAATGAAGCTAAGTTGTGTGGAAAAGTGTTTTTCATCTGGTGGGAAAAAGTAGGATGCTAATTGTGTTGGGGAAAGTGTCTCCCTTTTTGGGGATACAGTAGTGGGGGCTAAGTTGGGTGGAAAATTTTTCTCATCTGGGGATACAGTAAATGTGCAAAATTTTTTTGGAATGTGTCTCATCTGGTTTGGGTACATTTGTTTAGCAAATTGGGGAATGTGTCTCATCGGTGGATACGAAAGATGCTAAGTTGTGTGGAAAAGGTCTCATCGGGGGGATACAGTATTTTTTCTAAGTTTTTGTGGAATGTGCTTTCGGTGGATACAGGGAAATGATGGGTAAGGGTTTTGTGGAATGGTCTCATTTTGGGGGATTTCAGTAGTGATGCTAAGTTTTGTGGAAATGTTCCCAAACTGGTGGATACGGGAGTGATGCCCAAAATTGTGGGAATGTGTCTCATCTGGTGGATACCCGTATGAAGCTAAGTTGTTGGAATTTTCTCACTGGTGGGGTAAAATAAATTATGCTAAGTTTGTGGGGGGAAAAGTTTCCATTTTGGGGGAACAGTATGATGCCAAGTTGTGTGGAATTGGGCTCATCTGGGGGATAACCAAAATTTATGCAAAGGGTTTTGGGGAAATGTTCCCCCATCTGGGGGATACAGGATGATGCTAAGTTTTTTGTGGAATGTGTTTTCATCCCGGTTGGAAAACAGTTTGATGTAATTTTTGTGGAAAAGTGTCTCCCTCCCGGGGGATACAGTAGTGAGCTAAGTTGTGTGGGAAAGTTCCCCAAAACTTTGGGGGATAGAGTATGATGCTAAGTTGTTTTTTTAAAGGTCTCATCTGGTGGATACAGTAGTGATTCTAAGTTTTTTGTGGAATGTGCCACTGGGGGATAAGTAAGGGTGCTAATTTTGGGGGAAAGTGTCCATCTGGTGGATAAGGGAGTGAGCCCAAATTGTGTGGAATGGTCCCCCATCGGTGGATAAAAGTAGTGAGCTAAGTTGTTTTTGGAAAAGTTCTCATCTGGGGGAAAACAGTAGTGGGGTGCTTAATTTTTTTGTGGAATGTGTCTCATCCCCCCGGTTGGGATACAGTATGAAGGGTAAGTTTGTGGGAAAAGTGTCCCCATCTGGTGGATACAGTAGGATTTCAAAATTGGGGTGGAAAGTGCCTCATCGGTGGATACATTCCAGGGCAGGAAAATAAAAGCTTCATAAAAACCCTGAAAAACCTTTTTCATCGGTCCAAAAATGAAATTTTCTCCACAGGTTTTATAAAACCACCAGGGGTTTTTGTCCTTATTTTCCACCGTGTAAGAATACAACCACCAGGGGTATTGTTCCAAATCCCCACAGTGGTTAAAAAAACCACCAGGTGTAAATTTTCTGATTTTCCCCCAGTGTTTTGAAAACCCAAACCAAACCGGTGTATTGCGATCCCCCACAGTGTGTGATACAACCAAACCCGGTTTTATTGTCTGATTTTCCACATGGTTAAAGATAAAAAACCACCAGTGTAAAAATCCCGAGTCTCCTACAGTGTTTGGGTACAACCACCAGGTGTATTGTCTTAGTCTCCACAGTGTATGAATAAAAAACCAGGTGTAATTTTCGAGTCTCCACATTTTGATACAACCACCAGGGGAAATTTTCTGAAAAACTCCACAGTGTATGAAAACAACCACCAGGTGATTTCCCGAGTCTCCCCCATGGGGTGAACCCAAACCCCCAGGGGTTTTTTGTCCCGAACCCCCAGTGTATATACAACCACCAGCTTTTGTCCCGAGTCTCCCCAGTGAAAGATACAACCACCACTGTAAATTTTTCCCGAGTCCCCCAAAGTGTATGATACAAAAACCCCCAGCTTTATTGTCTGAGTTCCCCCCATGGTGATACAACCCCCCAAGGGGGTATTGTCGAGTCTCCACATGTATATACAACCACCAGCTGTATTTCGAGTCCCCCACAGTGGGATGTTTCAACCACCAAAGGTTTTATTGGGCCGAGTCTCCAAAGGTATGATACAACCACCAGCTGTATTGTTGAGTCCCACAGTGTATGATACAACCACCAGCTGTAATTTTCTTTAGTCTCCACAGGTTTATACAACCACCAGCTGTATTGTCTGAGCCCACAGTGTAAAGATACAACCACCAGCTGTATTGTCGAAATCTCCACAGTGATTATACAACCACCAGCTGTATTTTTCTGAGTTTCCACAGTGTAAGATACAACCACCAGCGAATTTTCGATCTCCACATGTATGAAAAACCACCAGCTTATTGTCGAGTCTCCACAAATGTATGATACAACCCACCAGTTTTAAATTGGGGCTGAGCCTCCACAGTGGGAGAAACAAAACCCCCCGCTGAAAATTTTCTGAGTCCCCCCACAGTGAAAAAAAACAACCACCAGGGGTATTGTCCCAGTCCTTTCCCCAGGGTTATGATAAAAACCCCCAGCTGTATTGCTGAGTCCCAACAGTGTATGATACAACCACCAGCTGAAATTTCCCGAGCCCCCAAAAGTGTATGATCAACCACCAGGGGTAATTGCTGAAATCCCCCCCCCAGTGTAGATACAACCACCAGCTTTATTGTCCCGGGGTCTCCACAAGTGTATGAATACAACCCCCCACTGTATTGTCGAGTTCCCCCCACAGTGTATTAAACAACCCCCATCTGTATTTTCTGAGGGCCCCCCACAGTGTATGATACAAAACCCCCAGCTGTTTGGGCTTTATCCCCACATGAAGATACAACCAAACCCCTGTATTGTCCCGAAATTCCCCCACATGTATGAAAACAAAAACCCCCACTGTATTGTCTAGTCTCCCACCCGTGAAAGATAAAAACCCCCCGGGGGTATTGTCCCGAGTCCCACATGTATGATACCAAAACCCCCAAAAATTTTTGTCTGATTTTCCCCCAGTGTATTATTCAACCACCAGGGTTTTTTGTCTGAGTCTCCACAGGGAAAAGATACAAAAAAACCAGCTTAAATTTTCAGGTCCCCCACAGTGTAAGAAACAACCACCATGGGTTTTTTTTTGAGTCTCCACAGTTAAAGGGGTACAACCACCCCCCCTTTTTTTCCTGATCTCCACAGTGTATGATACCAAACCCCCCGGGGTATTGTCCCGAGTCTCCAACAGTGTATGATACAACCACCCCCTGTATTTTTTGAGCCCCCCACAGTGTATGATACAAACCAAACCCGGGTTATTTTCTGAGCTCCACTGGGGAAGGATACAACCACCAGGTGTTTGTCTGAGGTTCCCCCCAGTGGGGATGATACAAACCCCCAGGGTATTGTCTGATTCCCCACAGTGAAGATACAAAACCACCAGGTGAATTTTCTGATCTCCACAGGGTTGGGAAAAAACCCCCAACTGAATTTTCTGAGCTCCACAGGTGTGATACAACCCCCAGGTGTATTGCTGAGTCCCCCCCAGTGTATATTTCAACCCCCCACCCGTATTGTCTGAGGTTTTCCACATGTGTGATACAACCACCCGGTGAAAAGTCCCAGTTTTCCACAGGTATGATACAACCACCAGCTGTAAATTTCTGAGTCTCCAATGATGAAACAACCACCAGGGGTATTGTCTGAGTCCCCACATTTTATGATACAACCCCCCAGGTTTAATTTTCCCAGTTTTCCACAGTGAAAGGGTTTCCCCAAACCCCCCAGGTGTTTTTGTCTGAGTCCCCCACAGTTATGATACAACCCCAGGGGGTATTGTCTGAATCCCCCCATGTATGAAAACAAAACCCCCCAGGTGTATTGTCCCAGTCTCCACAGTGTATGATAAAAACCACCCCGGAGGGGTTGTCTGAGTCCCCCACCCGTTTAAAGATACAACCACCCCGGTGTATTGTCTGAGTCCCACAGTGTAAAGATACAACCACCGTGTATTTTTCCCGGGGTCCCCCACAGTGTATGATACAACCCCAGGGTTAAATTGGGCTGATTTTCCACAGTGTATGATCAACCACCATTTTATTGTCTGATTTTCCACAGTGTATGATACAAAACCCCCAGGTGTATTGGGCTGAGTCCCCACAGTGTATGATACAACCACCCGGTGTATTGTCGAGTCTCCACAGTGTATATACAAAACCCCCATTGTATTGTTTTGGGGTCCCCCACATGTAAAGAAAACAACCACCCCGGGGTATTTTCCCAGTCCCCACAGTTATGATACAAAACCACCAGGTTTTAAATTTTCTGAGTCTCCCCCATGGAAAACAACCCCAGGGTTTGTCCCAGTCTCCACAGTGTAAGAAACAAAACCCCCAGGTGTATTGTCCCCGAGTCCCACAGGTATGAACAACCACCAGGTGTAAAATTTTCGATTTTCCCCCAGTGTAAAATACAACCACCAGGTGTAATTTTTCCCCGAGTCTCCCCCAGTGTAAAATACAAAACCCCCATGTAATTTTTCCTTTAATTTCCCTTGTATGAAACAACCACCAGGTTATTTCCCAGTCCCCCACAGTGAAGAATACAAACCACCAAACTTTATTGTCTGAGTCTTCAAGTTAGATACAAAATTCATATGAGTCTTTGAAATGGGGAAAAACAGTCCCTTTATTTGCAAATGACAACAAACATCCGTGTGTTGGGTTGGGGGCTCAAACAATTTTTCCAATGCCTTCCCCATTTTTTTGAAATGCAAAAAAACCCAAAGCAAAAAACCCGGCAGTGGGAGAGATGTCGTATGTTTTAAAACCCCTTTTTTTTTATAAAAAGAGAAGGGGCCGCAGTATTGCAAAAATTTTAACCTGACCTCACTCCGGGTTTTTAAAAACGCGACTCACCTGCTTTCCAAATTTACTGACTCACCTGCTTCAACACTTTACTCAAACCCCTTCATCACGACTCCCCCCTGCCCATCACTGACTCAACCTTTTTTTTTCACTGACTCACCATATATGAAAGGGCTCACCCCGCTGTACGACTTTAAAACAAACCCGACCCTTTATTTGACTCAAAAAGTTTTTATGACTGTTCGCCTATCCTATGAAATTTACTTTCGTGACCTATGATTACTCCCTTGTTAAAATTTACTTAAATTGCCCAATAATTGACCCTTAAATCGAAACCCATGACTTTACTTACCTGACTTTTGAATTTAAATTGAAACCCAGATTGACCCCAGGGTTCTTTTTTAAATCCTTCCCCTACGAAAGTTGTGTAGAAAATATTTTTTACAACTTTACCAAGGAGATAACACCTGCAATTTTCAATTACATAAGCAAATAAAACAAAAGAATAAGACCCTCGGGTTTAAAGTCAGTGATTTATAAATAACGAGACCTTCTACGTACTCAGTAAATAGTCACCCTTCCCCCCCCCCCATACGCCGTCCCTTTCCCCCCCCCCCCACCCCTCCCTTCCTCCAACATTTCCCCCAAATTTCCCTTCCTTTTTTTTTTAAACCGGGGGTTAAAAAAACTTTGGTTTTCATAACAACCATGTGAAAGAACATTAAAAAAAAGGAAAAAAAAAAACCGACAGATTTTTGGTAAACACATATGCCAAAAAGTTTTGGTATCTTTTAATTTTGAAACGTTTTTTCGGGCCCACACGTAGGGTTTCTTCATTTGGTACAGAAAAGTTTTTTCAAGTATCTTCTGCTTCTAAACAACTTTTCTGTCTCGACGAAGAAGCCAAATGTTATTCGAAAAGTTTTTAAAAAAAAATACCTAACTGTTGCATAAGTGTCCCTTTTCCTAAAATAACCAAAAAATGTTTTGAAAAAAGTGTAAGAATTAAAAAACCAAAATTTTTTAACTAAAAAGTTGGGAAATTTTAAACCCCCCCTTTTATCATTACTGAAAACTGGGCCTCACGACGGGGATTTAGTTTTCCAAAAAAGGCCTTTAGACAAAGCTCTTTGGGAAATAAGAGAAATAAGGGAAATTTTGAAAAAGTAAATTTAAAAAATCCATCAAACACTTTACTTATTTTTTTCCCCAAAAGATTTTTGTTTGATAAAAATTTGCTAAATTACCCTGGAGGAAAATGTAGAATGTAAAATTTTAAATTTTTTTGTGTCTAGCATCAGGAATAATATTTTGGGGAGGCGAAAAAAAGGAAACTGGATTCATAGGAAAAGCAGGGGTTTTTAAAACCCTTTAAACGGGTCTGCACCACTGTGATAACAAACATATGAAAAGGTTTTTAATCATAATATAATGTTTTTAAAAGGGGGGGACCCCCAAGCCAGTGGAAGGTCTCCCCGGGCCCGGGGGGGGGGCCAAAAGCCTTTCCCGCTGCGGGCATGAAAAGAAATCACATAACATGAAGGGGGAGATAAATAGGTTTTTCTGGACGAAAATTGCAAGTAACCCAAATGACTGATGTTGTGGTAGCCAGGCCCCCGGCTTTATTACAAGCACAAACTTGACCCGTTTGGGAAAACAGAGAAAACAGATGATTATCGAAAATAAATTCAAAAACACATTGGTTCAGCCTTAAGGTTTACATTTTTTTCAGCACTCCGCTTTTATGGTTTCAAAATGGCGGAGGGTTAGGGGAAAAACTTTGGAAACAAAACTTTTTAAAGCCCCTTTAAAACCCCACTGCAATAAAAAAACCCCAGGAAAATTTTACAAGGACTTAAAAAAATTACATTTTTAAAAATCAAAATTTGAGAAAATTTTTTTAAATAATTCCCCAAAGGGGAAAACCTTTTTAAAATCATCTTTAAAACGTTTAAAAAAAAAATAACAATAAAAACAAAAAAGTTTAAAAATAAACTTTAAAAATAACAACAACAATTATAATAATGAAATAATAAAAGCAAAAATAATAATTATAATAATAATAAAAACCAACCAAAAACAACAACAAATAAAATATTAATAATAATAAAATATTTAAAAATAATAATAATAAAAAATCTTTTAAGGGAAAAATAAAATAATAATAAAAATTTCAAAATTTAACCTTTTCATATTTCCCTGAACAAAATTCATTATCATTACAAAAAATTAATAAAAAAAAGATTTTTTATAAAGAAAAAATATTATTTTTAAAAATTTTTGGCCCCCAACCCCACGTTATAAAACAAAAGTTTTTCTTGCTATTTTTTAAATTTAAAATTATTATTAAAACAATTAACTTCACTTAAAAATTTTTTTTTTCCCTTTGCTAACTAAACACTGCTCACAAAACCCTTCAGGGTTTTCCCTTTTCCTCCCTTCTCCCTCCCCTTTTGGGGATCTCCCCCCCCCAATTCTCTCTTCGCCATTTTAAACCCAAAGTCCTCTACCCAATTTTTCCCCCTCTCCTCTCCTCCCCCTTCCAACCCCCAACCCCCCTTCCCCTCCCCCTCTCGTCCCCCCTTCTCCCCCTCTCTCCCCTCCCCCTCCTCCTTCCCTCTCCTCCCCCCCCTACCCCCCTTTTCTCTCCCTCCTCTCCTCTCTCCCTCCTTCTCCTCTTCCCCCTTTCCTTCCCCCTTCCCTCCTACCAAAAATTCCTTCCCCTCCTCCCCCTTTTCCCTCTAAACCTTCTCCCCCTTCCCCTCTACCTTTCCTTCTCCTCCTTTTCCCTACCTTTTCCTTCCCCAAATTCCTGGCCCTTTGCAACCCCCCTTTTCCCCAACATAAATTGCCAAAATTTTCAAAAACTTGCAAAATATAAAATTAACCTTGGGAAAAAATTACAAAATTTTCAATCAACGTTGTTAATGTTGGGTAGAAATAAAGGGGGGTGGTTTGTGGGATTTAAAGGGGATGGTTTTAGTAGTAATGGTGGGGGTTTGGGGGTTGGGGGTGGTGGTGGTGGTGGTTGGGGGTGGGGGTGGTGGGGTGGGGGTGGGGGTGGTAATGGTGGTAAGGGTGTAGTTGTGGGGGTGGTAGTGGATGGTGGTGGTGCTAGTGTAGTATAGTGGGGTAGAGTCGTGGGGGTTTTTAGGGGTAGCAGTAGTGTGGTAGTGGTAGAAATTGTGTGTTGGTAAGGGTAGGGGTGTATGGTGGTGGTTTTAGGGGTAGAGTAAGGGGTGGAAGTGGAAGTAGAGGGGGTGGTGGAGTGGTGTGGGTTTGGTAGATGGAAGTAGTGGTAGGGGTGGTAGTGGTTAGTTGGGGGTGGTGGTGGTAGTTAGTGTGTAGTTGGTTGGTGGAAATGGTAGTGGGTGTGGTGGTTTTGGTAGTATTGCGTAGTAGTGGTGGTGTAGTGGTAGGGTGGCGGGGGGACAGTAGTAGTGGTAGTATTGTGGTGGGGGTAGTGGTAATAATGGGGGGTGGTGTGGTAGTATTGGGGTAGTGGTAGTATGGTGGTGGTGGTGGGTAGTGGGGTTTTGGGTATGTTTGAGGGTGGTCATAGTAGTGGTGGTGATAATGGAGTAGGGTGGGGGGGAGTATGTGCGGTAGTATGGTGGTGGTGTAGTGGTAGTAGTTGTGATTTAATGGTGTAGTTTTGGGGGTTGGTAGTGGTATAGGGGTTGGTGGGGGTTTTGGGTAGAAGTGGTGGTAGTAGTAGTGGTAGTTGGGGAATGGGTTTGGTGGTGGTGGGGTGGTTGTGGGGTTGTAGGGTAGTATGGTGGTGATGGTAGGGGTTTGTGGTAGTAGTGGAGTGGAGGTGGATGGTGGTGGAAAATATTGGTGCAGGGGTGGTGGTTGGTGGGGGTTTTGGGGTGGGATATGGTGGTGGTGTGGTGCAGTTTGGTGGTGGTAGTATTGGGGGTGTTGGTAGAGGGGCGTGTTTAGGTGGTGGGGTGATGGAGTGGAGGGGTATTGTGGTTTGGTGTGGGGGTAGGCAGGAGTATGGTAGTAGTTGTTGTAGGGGTAATGGGTTTTTGGTGGGGGTATCAGTTGTAGTGGTGGCAGTGGTAGTAGTGGTGGTGGTTTGTAGTAGTGATGGTGTAGTGGTAGTGATGGTGGTAGTAAATGGTGGAAAGATTTTGGTGGTGGTAGTAGTGGTGGTGGTTGTGGTGGTAGGGTGGTGCTAGTGGTGATTATGGTGGGGGTGGTGGTCATAGTGGTGATAGTAGTGGTATAGTGGTCGTGGTAGTATTGATGGTAATGGTGGTATTGGTGGTGGTGGCGGCGGTAGTAGTTTTGGTGGGTGGGTGGTGGTGTTAGTGGTGGTGTGGTGACGGTAGTAATAGAGGTGGGGGGGTGGTAGCGGTGATAGTGGTATTTGGCGGTGATAGTTTTGATTGTCCCAGTGGTGGTGGTTGTAGTGGTGGTGGTGGTGGTGGTGGTGGTGGTGGTGGTGGGGGTTTGTTGGTGGTCGGGGTTGTGGTGGTGGTACTGGTGGTGGTAGTGGAGTGGGATGGTGTAGTTGGGGGTGTTGGTTGTTGTGGTGATGCCCCGTGGCTCTCGCTTCACACGGAGAGTGTCTGGGTTCGATTCCCAGCGAGGGTAGAAACATTGGGCATGTATCTTTACACCGGTTGTCTATGTTCACCCATCAGTAAAATGGGTACCTGGGAGTAAGTCGACTGGTGTGCTCGCATCCTGGGACAAAACTGACCTAATTTGCCCGAAATGCTCTGCGTGGCCTGTACACCATGTACATGTACTTGTAGTAAATAAAGTTATTATTATTATTATTATTATTATTATTATTATTATTATTATTATTATTATTATTATTATTATTATTATTTCAACAAACTGGCCGTATCCCACCGAGGCAGGGTGGCCCAAAAAGAAAAACAAAACTTTCTCTTTTTAACTTTAGTAATGTATACAGGAGAAGAGGTTACTAGCCCCTTGCTTCCGGCATTAGTCGCCTCTTACGACACACATGGCTTACGGAGGAAGAATTCTGTTTCACTTCCCCGTGGAGATAAATGGAAATAAACAAGAACAAGAACTACTAAGAAAATAGAAGAGAACCCAGAGGGGGTGTGTGTATATATGCTTGTACATGTATGTGTAGTTTGACCTAAGTGTAAGTAGAAGTAGCAAGACGTACCTGAAATCTTGCATGTTTATGAGACAGAAAAAACACCAGCAATCCTACCATCATGTAAAACAATTACAGGCTTCCGTTTTACACTCACTTGGTAGGACGGTAGTACCTCCCTGGGTGGTTGTTGTCTGCCTACCTACTACTGAGGAATTATTATTATTATTATTATTATTATTATTATTATTATTATTATTATTATATTATTTTTATTATTATTATTATTATTATTATTATTATTTTTATTATTATTGTGACGATGGTGGTTTGGGTGGTGGTATCTTGGTAGTGGTGGGTGGGGGTGGTGGTGGTGGTGGAGGTAGTGGTGATGGTGAGGGTTTGGTAGTGTGGTGGTAGTATGGGGGGGAGGGTTTGTGGGGTGGGTTTGTGTCTGGGGTGGTGGTGGTTGGAGGGTGGGGGTTAGAGGGTGGGGGTTAAAGGGTGGGGGTTGGGTTAGCAGTGGTGGTGGTGATATTCTGTTACAGTTTACCACCACCCAGATATGGTGAGAACAATGACCAGTGTTCCCTAACACCTTTGATCTGTACTTTGAGCGGTGGTGTGTGGTGTTACCGCCTCCAGAACCAGGAGGCTTTGATACCGCTTGACATCATGGAATAAAGACAGGACTGAGTGAATAAGCTTATATCCTGACAATATATCGCTCGCTGCAAAGTTTTATCAAGTTATTATTTACGTTTTTGTTTGCACAAGGTACTACGTTCACAAGAGTAAGGGAATGTCAGCTGGCTGAGCTTCGTTGGCAGTGAGTGGGCAGCCTCACTGCGACCTGCTCTATAAAAATGTCGGGAGTAGAGGGGAGTGACATTCCTCTCGCCTATACATGGAATGTGCTGCGTGCCGGCCAGCGGCTTATGTAAGTCTGCTGTGTCTAGACGCCAAGGATGTTTTTTGTACCATTTTTTCTGCGGTTAGACTGAAGGTGTAGGGTAGTGGCGGTGAGGCTTAGGCAGCGGGTGAGGACTACTGGAATATCGTGGGAGGAGCATTTATTGGGTTGAGGTGGGTTGGTTGTAATGGGGGGAAGAAGTTACAGTGAGAATATAGAAGGGTTGTTTGTAAGGGAAGTGTTGTGGTGGTAATGTGATTGGGGATGTGTGTCTGTAGCGATGGTGATGGTGTGGCTAGCATGTGTTGCGTGTAGTTCATCTTTTATTGAATATACAGCACACATAACCACATGTCTGTACGTCACCTTATCTAGTCTTATGTGGGGCTGGCCATTGCTTGTCGTAATGTGTCTACCATCCTGGTATGGGTGGGCCAGGTAGGTGCTGGAGGCTGTCTGCTAGTTTCCAAAGTGATTACCAATAAATCTACCAATTACCTAAATCTTAAAACTTCAAGACTAGACGAGCAAGTTCATATATTGACAAATTACCACTTAGAAGTATACACACCTACCAAAAGCAGTACTGCCCTTCACCAAATTGTAGCAGTCTCATTCTGTAAACTACTGTAAACTACTGGAAACTACTCTTGAATCATGTTTCATAAAAAAAGAATTTTTGAATATATGAATATATCCTTTGGTTTGTATAAATTAGATTCACTTATAATTAATAGAACTACTGTACAACTATGATAATTTTTTTTAGTGCTAAGTAGTCAGTAAGGCCATTAAGTCGGTCCATAATGCCTAGGCATAAGAGAGGCTCTCTTTGCCCTGCAACACATTATTGTAAAAATATAATCTCAATGTACTACTTGCAAATAAATAAATAAATTTGAATTTGAATTTGATGGCCTGGGTGAATTTATCTCACAAGTAGAAGTAACTCAGACCGTCAGACCCTCAACTACCTCGGGAGACTTGCACCATACTAGAGCTTTCATTTTGTATGGATGTATTTTTGCTGTAGCTGCGCGAATGTTATCATACTTATTCTCCATAAACTCTATTCACTGTTCAATTTAACTGGTTCATACCCATTTTATGCAGTGTATATAACTGTATATACATTCTGGAGTTGGGACTATATATCTAAGACCCAAACTATTTTCTTGTGTTTACTCTGCTCCTCATCTTTGACTGCCAAACTGACCATGCTAGAAGCTGATATTTAGCATGGCCAGATACTGCAGATTCTTTGAAAGTACTTGTGCTCATCATATAGAGTGCCTGTCCTAATACTATTTGTTGCTGTTTGTGTTGTTTCATTGCTGTTTGGCATTGCGGTTGGTGACGCCTTTTACGTTGCATTCTCTGCCTAAATTTTCACTGCATCATTGCTGGCACATTGCTTGATCTATTTACAGTGAATATGGTTATCATAACTGTGCAACTTCGTGAGTAAATACGTAAGAGAATGTCTGATACGTCCACCATAACTTCTGTATCTTCATCTGGTGTGTCTAATGTATTTCATACTTGTGCTGTTCTATACTCAAAATGGTGTTCACATCCCTGATCGTTTGCCTGATGATACACTTGTTCAGGAGGCAGGTGCTAGCAGGCCAGGGCCGACTCAAGGCGAATCTACTTATCATGTGTTCGAATTAGCATAGCTTATTCTGGAAGAGACTTTTAACCAGCATGCTTTTTGTCAAAGAGGAGTCTGAGAGAGGAGATGAGGCAGTATCAACACAGCAGTACCGAGCGTTTTAGTTTGCAAATAAAAAAAATCGGTTACAACAGCATCACGTTCACTGAAGCCGAGCCTGGCAATTCTCGTCTGAACATTACAAGTATTAGACCCGATCTTTACAGCGGCCAACCGAGCACTGGCTAGTCTTCCCTTTCCATGGATCGAACCTGAATGCCTTCCATTCCCCATGATTGTAATAATAATAAAAATATTCTTACAGCCTTATGTAGGAAAGCCAAGGAAAAGAATTGGTACGGTGCAAATCACTTAATATTCAATCACATAGATTGTGAAGGATCATGAAGGAGAATGAACTGGTACACGACCAGGTCCAGGAAGACACACACACACACATACACACACACACACACACACACACACACACACACACACACACACACCACGGACACACAACACACACACAACACACACACACAACACACACACACACCACACACACACACCACGGACACACAACACACACACAACACACACACACAACACACACACACACCACACACACACCACACACAACACACACACAAACACACACACACACCACACACACACACACACAACACACACACACAACACACACACACCACACACACACCACACACACCACACAACACACACACCACACACACATACCACGGACACACAAACACTACACAGAACACACACACACACACACACACACACACACACACACACAACACACACACACACACACACACACACACACACACACACACACCGCACAAAACTTGTTTAATCCAGCGCCACAATATCCCCCGCTATGATACATTGAACATCGGTTGCAGAAGAGCTACGTACAGTGGTAGTGGGAGGGAGACAACCTACCCTGAGTCATGCATGGGCTGCCATCTAGCCTTAGCTTACTTCGTTTTACCCAACACATACTCACCCACCTCGCTTCCTCTCTTCCTCCTTATTCCTCCTCTTCCTCCTCCTCCTCCCCCTCTTCATTTTCCTCCTCAACTACCGCGAACTCCATCTTAGTTTCCTCCATCAACTCCAACAATTCTGCCTCTTTTTCCTCCTCCCTTACCCCTACCATCTGCCTCGTCCTAAGAGAGCTCCACTTCATCCACCACCAACTCCACCTCCTCATCCGCCATGGATATGAACCTGCAAATCAATACCCATAAAATTACCTAAATATAATATTTCTCACTAGTTGCAATGAATGGGAGCTGGAGACAGGCAAAGAATGGTGAAATATATCAAGAAAGAATAAAATCTGCCATTAAATGTAATAAACAATGTACTGTATATATAAATAATACGTAGGGGAAGGTTGTATTAATCTTGATAAATGGGAGTTGGATCGTAAAAAATATTAGTAATATTTATAAACAGTATTCACCAATAATCAATATAGAGGAGAAATAAAACTCTCAGACCTTCATTAATGAGGAATATAACTTTGAAAACCGATAAGTTGAAGAATGAGACACTTGTACAGCATTTGGGAATCTTTACTGAGGAAACGTGTCCTCCCCATTCCATCCCAGGCCGAGATAGAGGTGTTGAGAGCGCAGCGAGGTCAGCTGCGTCCCACTCCTAAAATGCCTCCAGCTGCACTGACTCAAAACAGTGTCTGTTTCACATATAATTTCCTCCAACTCATCATAACCACCACAAAATATTATAAAT